>CAXAMN010004725.1:120496-139179 GCA_963970005.1 Durusdinium trenchii
GGGCCAGACGCTTCTGGAAAGGATATTTTCTACGTCAGGCAGAGGGTTTTCTTGTTGGAATCCAGCATATATCTTGCTATAGGTCATGTTTCTATGTTCTACTTGCTTCTGCCTGGCACGAAGACGCGTTGCCACGACCTCTGCGCGGTGGGCTGCACCGCCGTCTATGCGCCGTGCGTTCCGTCCGAGGACCTGGCCACGCAGTGGTTCGAGCGCGCGGCGGATTTCACCGTCGAGGCGATGCACCAGAGCTATTTGATGTACTCCCAGGTGAGGTGGCCCCATCTCGAGCGAGCGAGCTAGCCCATCGCGATTCACCATCGTCTTAAGAGCGGCCATGGCCTCCAACCGTCCGCAGCGTGGGGATATAGGTTTTTTATAGTCTTTTTTTTTGGGCGCGGTGTGGTTGCGGGTCCCTGGCTAAAGAAGGACGCTGTCCTCCTTTGTAGAATGGGTAGATGATGGTCGATTCGGGTGATGATGATGGCGTCACCTACGTCGCGCGGCCATGGCGGCTTTGCTTGGAATTCGCAACACGAGAAACGGAGAAACGGCGGTTTGTGGATTTCAATCGGAGACCGGCCCGTGTTTCCCGGTTTTGGATGGTTTTGTGTCCATGGTCCTTCAGGCAGGTTGTTGTCTGGGAGGATCAGCCTGGGAAGATGCGGATGCTTGGGTCCCCCCGGTCTGGGAGACGGAGGAGCTTGGGAAGCCCAAAGTACTTGAAGATCGTTTGGGGATGAGGTGTTCCTGATACCGGAAGTTCGTGAACGACCATGTTCAACGGTTGATCTATGTTGATCTGTGTGAATCCTTCGTAAAAACGATGGTTGTTTGGTAAAGACTATCACATACACATGGTGGTTGGACTTCTAGGGCACAAGACCGAATTAGCATCCTCAAAAGGCACATATCTTGTTGAGTTCTTGAATTCTTTGGCTTGCTACTCACAGCAAGCAGTCGAATGTATTGAATGGATGTCAACTATGAGACGCAGACAACGAGAACCTCACACGTTCTGGGCGAGTCACAAAAAGTGAAGCATGCCGTTCACGACCAAGGACCAGAATTGGGTGTCCATTGCGTCTTCCTGTCGGCAGGGTTGCCAGATGTTCTTATTGGACCTTCACAAGATCATATGACCCAAACCAAAAAACAAATACCCCAAAATTCTCCCAAACATCCATCTCTCTGTCTTCCGGCCTCTCCAAAGAAGGCTTGGCTTCTGAGCCATACCTACAGTGGCTACAACCATCTGAACTCAAGGCCTTCTTCCTCAGCATAAACAAACAGTTCGCGTATCGGGCCGCCCTTTTGGACTCCGTCTTCGCCGGGCTTCGGACTTCGGACTGCTTCGGACTGCCCCCCCCCGCGTCACCCGGATGGCTCGCGCACGAGACGCCGGAGATCGACGCCAGGAGACTCCACAGCGCTTGGCCAATGAGAGCTTGGCCCAGCTCTTCCTCGAGCGCGCGGCGCGGATGGGCCACGAGGAAGCCATGAAGAGGCGAGGAGTGCACGCACTAAACACCACCGTCGGCAGTTTTCGGAGGGTCGTCCAAGGGAAAAGGTTTCTTTGACACTACTAGTAGACTCTGAATGGTGGTTCCGGATGGAAGCGGAACTTGTTTTTTCTTGGACGATGACCTTTTACCTCAAGAAACAAAAGATTTTCAATTTCCATCTTAGTGAGTGTAGAGATAGTGTAGTAGAACTTATTTTTTTGCTCGATGATGCTGGGAGGAAGTTCTTGCAGGCTGATAGGCTGACAGCCAACTTCTTCGGTCTTTTGCTGGGTCTCTCCAATGGGCAAGCCCGCACTTCTTTCATTTGGATCTCGATTGAACAATAGAACAACCATATATGTTCTTGTGCAACCAACTCATGTACTTTGTCGTGGTTTTACCGTGGTGGATGTTCCTTGTCCCCGAAGCCTTTTTCCCGCACCCACTTCTGGGTCCCACCCAGGTCCACGGTGGAGAGTCTGGATCTTTACAGCTGGACGGATGAAGCCAGTCACAACAAGTGCATTAGTACTATAGTCACAACAAGCTATGAACAAGAATGTCGCTCATGAATGTCATCCTCGGCTGAAACAGGCAAAGTACTCTCCCCGGTCAATCAAAGGCCTCAGCTTTGGTGGAAGATTCGTGGTCAAAGCAACCGTCCTCCACACGAGTTGAACCGATGAACCCCCACGTCGGTCCTTTCGAAGTGGACCACGTGAGGCCGGCGTTCCGAAGTGGAAGTGGACCATGAGCCACATGAAAGATCCTGCTCTAGGAGTCACAAAGAGTGGGTTGATTATACTCCCATCCAGTGGGTTGGTGCTGTTCCAGGGTGCTGTTCGCACCCTCCAATAGGCCCAGGCACCTCTTTGTGACTCCTGGGTTCCTGGTATTTCATGGTATTTCCATTCTTCCAAAACAGTTGTTCTGGAGTGGCCGCCTCCCACGCCTCGCGGTTCCGCCTTGCCCCTGCGAGTTTCTCGCCGTCGCTCGCCGTTCTCCACGATGTGGCCGTTTCTTCAGGTGGGTCGAACCACTTGCACGTGCCAAGCGCTGGCAGGAGGGGACGACTTGTCAGCCAAGGGGATGAAGGGGAAGGCGGTAAGTACTGATGCAATCGGTGAGGTTTTAGAGAATGGGCTACAGAATGCAGACAACAGACCCCAAGAAGACAGCCTTTTTAGTGGATGAATGTTTCTTATGGATGCTCAGATGCACTTTCACGACAGGCAGGTCCCAGGTGCCTTTTCCGCAAAGAGTGCTGGCCGACCGGTCCTTCGTAGCCTTCTTCGGACATTCGATGGAAACATGGTCCCAGCTGTGGAGTGTTCCAGGGCCGAAGATGTTTGACCCAGATCTGTTGTTGTTTGATTGTTCCCCAATAGCCATGCTATGGGGTCTTGCAAAACTAATACGCGGATTGTGTCTTGCTATTGGGGTCTCCAGCTGGGCTAATTTGTGTTTGTCCGGTTGAAGTTTCTATTTGGATGTCCGGCGGTTCGAGCCATTGGCGGCTTAGCTCTAAACGAGGTCGTCTTTCGAGCTGGTTTTTCCTTTGGGGGTCCAGGAGTTCATGGCTGATCGTCGGATTGCTGATGAGCTTTAGAAGGATTTTAGATGTTTACCTTTTTCCTGGTTTTCCTAGACACGTCTTTTTCTTTGCAAGCAACATAGGCACGTCTCGAAACTACAAGGATCATGTTGCAATCAGGAGGTTATTTTTGGAAGACGTGGTGAACATCCAGAATCCCAACTACCCTGGCAGAAATGGCAAGGTGAGGCTCACTCTTCAGCAGAATGGGGACCCCCAAACTTCGTGGGGCCTGCAAGGCTCTGGGAATCGATCACAGCTCATGACCTGTACTCTTAAACCCTATTCTCCCCTAAACAATCTCGAGAAGCTTGAAAGTTATTTGAATTCTTTTTCTCCGGCCATTTGCGGGACCATCCCTGAAGCAGAATCCTGGCTCTCCCTTGGACATCCCTCTCTTTACAGAGTTGTTGGACCTCCGCTTTTCCCGATGTTCCACGGAATTGGACCTGGTTCTTCCGAACCAGTGACCAAACTTGATCCCCTCGTTGCTTCGGCAAGCAGGCCAGTAAAGGATCACCTTATAAGGACTCCAGAGTTCAGTCACTTTGAAGAAGCTGGTCCATGATGGTCTAAGGGGATACATACCCGACCTAGGCGATTCCGGAACCTAACGGGCGCTCCAGGAGGTGGTGCCCTGGCTCCTGCGCATGCAGAGCAAGGCCTCCTTGGTGCAGTTCGTGAAGCTGCAGAAGGCGCACCTGGAAAGCGGAAACCCGCCTTGGGCACCGTGCCTTGGGTCAAAGGAAGGTATATGGAAGGTCACATCCATTCCAACTAATATGCTGTATCCAAATGAGAATTCCAATTCATTCAATGCCCATGTTAGCACGTGATGAATTATTGATGACATTGATGAGACTCATTTCACACGTTTTGGTCTTCAAGAACCAGAAGATCTCTCTCTCTCTCCCTCTCTCTTTGCACAGCTCGCGCCTTCTTAAAATCCGGTCGCCCCCCAACACCGAGAAGGCCTCGGTGCCCATCGCGCCCTTCCACATGTATCGCGCCGAGCAGCTCCTCAGCGACCTAGCGCAGCAGGGCTTCGCGGACGCCGCGCAGCTGCTCGCGCGGCTGAAGACGAGCACCGCCCGGGAGGGCGGTGGGGAGCTGTGACAAAAGTGAACGCCGAGTGCGCTGCAAACCTTCGGTGAGCGGGGGTGTCCGAGATCCACTAAGGGACTCAGTGCATGGAGTGATGATCTAGGTGATTATATGTTCAACCCTTACTTGGGGATGATTGGACCCTCTGACTAATATTTTTCAAGTGGGTTGAAAACACCAACCAGTTATGGTATTCCAGCCAGACCCTGGCCAAGGAAGGTGCTGATGAGTTTGGAGCTGCAAGCTAGCGGAGACAGCTCGGGTTGGCTGGGGGGAGGATCGTTGGGAGAAAAGGAGGACATCGGAACAGGACATGAGCTGAGACTTCTGCGGATGGTCGCCCAAGAAAGAATCCGCCTGAGCATCCCAATACCAGGTCAGCTTTTGTTAGGGCTCTTGATCTGGATCAAGACTGGTGGCTGTGGATGAGACCCCACAACCAGAGGCTTAAAGGTCGAGCGGAGTCTGGGTCAGAAAGAGCCATTTTTTGTTGCCCAAACTGGGTCAATCGAACTGGAGAGGAGGTTCTTCTTTTGCCCGGCCTTAGACTGCCACCCAGTCAGGCGGAGCCCTGAACACCTTCCGGAGCCAGTCAGATGTTCTCTCGCCCGAACGCTCTCGCCAGGCGCTGGTTCGTGAAGCTCCCTCACCGTTGATGTGCAAGGCCACACGACTGCCTCGACACTCGACACGGTCGACTCGCGGATCCGTTCGATCCTGGGCGTCGCCACCGGTCCTTGGTGGTGACTCGCCGAAGTCGTGACTGCGAAGCTCCAGGTGTTGGGAGGTTTTTCTTTTTCCAGGTGTTCTTTTGGACATTTGTCACTGAAATACCAACAGTAAGACGCAGATGGTCTGTGGAGGGTTGAGTTGAGCTGACCGCCAATTGCAGATACACCCAGAGTTCTCGTTGGCAGATTTTGTGGGATTTCATGAGCCTTTGTCCTTGAGACTGCACCTCACTCGGCTAGCAAGATCTAGCAACCGCTGCCAATACCATTGCCAATTCGCCTATACCATCTACCCATCTATACCATTGCCAATCTATATCAACTAGACTATACATCTATACCATAGACCAATTCACAGGATTCTCTCCAATCCACTGGATTCTGCCCACAACACCCATCGCCCCGGAGATTCTCTCCAGCCTTACTCTCATGGTCGAACGCGTGTCCCGCGCAGTCGACGAGGTCGGGTCACTCTACGCCTCGGCAGCTACTCTTCCCACCGCCAGCCTGGGTGTGGTCGGAAGTCCTCTGCAGGCCACTGGCTGTGTGGGGTGGGTGGGTCGAAAATGAAAAAGCTACCCGGGAGTGCTTGATTGGTTACGATGGCAATGAGGATGATAATTATAGTTGGGACACTGGCATGAATAACTGGAAGCGGAAGGCAGCATATTTGTTCCTTATATCATATCTAATTGCAAAAAATCAACATATGTGAAAAGGGAAGTAGTAGTCTTTCAGGCTACTGTCCAACTTACATGTTTGTTTTTGGGGAGTGTATTCCTTTTTTTGGTTGGAGTCTTTTCGAAGCAGCTATCCTCAAAGCCGACTTGAACTTGGCCTTTTGGATGGTGCTGCTTTCTTCCAGGTACATGTTGCAATGCCTATGCCCATGCCAGCGACGGGCATGGCGCCGTGCATGGCGACGGGCATGGCGACGGGCATGGCGCCGGGCATGGCACCGGGCATGGCGCCGGGCATGGCGCCGGGCATGGCGCCGGGCGCATCTGCATCGCCGCAGATGGCTCGCACGGTGCAAGTTGGTGCTCAGCAAGCTCAGCCGGCGCTCCTGGGCGGCAAGCGGTGTCGACGTCGCGCTGGTCGAGGGTCGTTCGTTCACGCCTTCCCTTTGGACCCTTTTCTGAATTGGTTGATAGACTATAGACCCCCCAAATGGATAGAAGTTCGTAGAAAAGGATAGAAAATATATTGGACACCGTTTGGTCCCCGTTTCTATCTATTTGGGGACCACAAAATTGGAGTTTGAATGCCCAAAGTGGCTAGAAGCAAAAAACACATGGATCGCTTTGTTTATGGCGGTCGCTTTATCGAAATGGGTTGGGTTGACCAAATGAAGCCGGGCTTCCAATGAGGTTAAGAGCACCGGAAGTGGGTGGGTGTTCCTCTTTTTCTTTATTTTTGCGAAACGGTAACAACATCGCTGTTTGTCTTTTCTCCTTGGCCTTGCCCATATGACACATCGATCCTATGTCATGCACCCCCCGTCGCCGTCCCTCACCAGATCGGCTCTCCCGAGGCGGCTCTCCTACACAGGGCAACGCGTCAACGTCACACGGGTGCGGCGGTCGCGGACGGCGGTGGGTTCCGTCGGATGCCTCGGGGCCGCATTTTCCGGGGCCGGATGCAGCGGCCGGACGCGGAGGCGCGTGAAGGTGGAGGCCATTCCTACTAGTAACAAGAAGCTATAGGCAAAATGAATGAAAGTGGCAAAATGCATCACCATCCCCCCTGCAT
This sequence comes from Durusdinium trenchii, assembly GCA_963970005.1. Classification (NCBI taxonomy): domain Eukaryota; class Dinophyceae; order Suessiales; family Symbiodiniaceae; genus Durusdinium; species Durusdinium trenchii. The sequence continues at coordinate 127,183 of CAXAMN010004725.1, forward strand.
TGTCAATTCGCACACAACTTGGTGAACTCCTTGGAGTCTCTTTAGGTGTTTGAAGGGCTCAACCACCCAGGTCAGTTGGGGTGGTGCCAGGGAGCTCAGTGTGGCGGCATCTCTTTCAGTCCCATGGGGTGGGGAGTCCGAAGTTGCTCTCCATCACCGGACCTGAGACGAAACCAGGATCCACAGGAACCTCCCAAAAGGACTGGAGGATACTGGAGGTATGCGGATCCTTGAGTGTATGGGATCCTGAAGGAGTATGATATGGAGGATCTTCATAGGACTGAGGTATGTGGATCCTACTGTTGATGGACAAAAGCAAGCGCAAGGGGGTGAAACTTTACGAAAACGATGATGGGTGCTTAGTTGGGGGACATGCGTGCACTGCCTGCACCTGTGAACGTCCCCAGGCTCTGTGAACGAACGTCCATCAACTCATCCGGTTTTCATTGGAAGGGCTTTGTTTTGACCACCAAATGCTCATTGGATCCTCGCGTATGTGCTTTGACCCTCACGACGGAGGTTTTTGGATTCGGTCGCAACCTGCAGTTGCTTCGGGGTCCACTTCGCTCGGGGTCCTCTTCTTCGCCTGGTCGAACGGCTCGCCCTCCGGTCCGTTGGGTGGGCTGAACAGACCGTGGTGCCGAACCGCGGAAGAAGCACCGAAAAAGGAATGGAATTGGCAGAAAAGGTTCGCAATTTTTTGGGGGCAGCAACATATGGTGAAGATCTTGTGAACAGACCAGGAGTCACAAGATGGGGTGCTGAATCACTTCTTGGAGGAAGGAGTTGGGTGTCCATTCCCACTTCCGACCACTTCCGGCCCGTTCTCTTTTTCGAACCCGGAAAACCTGGCCAGGTGCAAGCGCTGGGTCGAGCCATGAGCACCAGCGCGCTGCACGCTCAGGTTCGCTTTGGGCGGCGTGGGCGGCGTGGGCGTCCTGGATGTGCTGGATTCGTGGGGGTGGGTAAGTCTGGAAGAAGCTTCCCCCGGCCCAAGCGAAGTGTTTGGTGTTCAGGTTACCAGGACCTTCCATAGCCTCGAGGTGTGGACCGGGGGAGTCCTTCTTCAGCCACCCGGACGAACGGAAGCTGCTGGGATTCTCGTCGTGGTGGGTCCTTTTCTGTCGAGTTTTGGACTTCCCTAGTGACTGTTCCGAGAGCCTGTGGGGTGTTCCGAGAGTGTCCAGCGTCTACCATCGCAGATCGGACCATCCGATGAGTGTGCTATACACAATATACACCTAGAACCTGAATGACCTGAATGACCTCTATTTGGGACCACAAACCTCCCCAAATATTAGTCTTCTTATCAAAACTGAGGTCAAACGGGTTCCAGGTATATACACATGTGCATACGTGTTCAAGGTCCTGTATGTACCCTATTTGGCCAAGGGTTGGAGGTCTCCATCGATGGATCGCCTACACGGCCAGTCATTTCGTTGATTTCCCATGGTTTCAAGGTGGCTCACCTGGTTTTCATTTGGTTGTCATCACTTCAGACATTCCAAGTAGTTTGAAGGGAGAAGAGTTCTGTAACCGTGCCTGTATGCAAACTGATGCAGAGAAAACGCGAGTTGTCGCCCAGTGAGATGCTTGAACTTGTAGTTGCAAGTCCTGTTGTGTCTTTAGCATAGCCAAGCATTGTGTGGCGCCAGTTAACATGGACGTGAAACTACCACTTACGTGGGTGTCAATGAGAAATGGGTCAGGAAACAGTCAGGTTACGTCCAACACCGTACTTAACTAAGCAGGTGCAAACCGTTGAATGAAGCTTGTGTCTTTCCGTTCCATCTTTGGAGTTGTCATAGCAGCCAAGCAACCTTTCTCTTTGCGTGTCGTGCCAGATTTGAAACGATCTGTTTGCCTTGTGAATCACCGCGCAGATGACAGGAACTTATAATGTTTCCTCGAGCATTGGCAGGTGTATATGCTCACCGCATCTCTCCAATGATCACTCAATGCTCATTGAAGAGATTGTCGCCTTGGCAGAATCATGTCAACATTTGCATGAACTCATCTTTTACATCACACATCAGGTTTCAGCTTCAAGAACCTACCCTCATGATCCCTCATGAACATAATGACACCTTCATGGAGAGTTCGGCCAAATGCTGGTTGCGTGTTCTTGAACCGTTACAATTGATTTTTCCCAAACGCATACCTGCTCCGCCAAAACCGAACGAACTGACCCCGGTGTTTCTTCCCACCTGGCAGGTCATGGCTCGAAACCATTTCCCTGGCGCAGCTGGGGCATGGGCCTTAATGGTGTTGCGAAATCCACCGTTCCACGGTGTTGCGCAGATTCGAACGATTCCAGGTCAGTGTCGTTCATGAATTTCCTAACATATATATTGTGTTCGTCTACGTGATAAAAAGGTGAGGCTTGAGTTTTAAGAGCTGAGGGTGAGACGGAATGATGTTTGGGCATATTCGGGCTAAATTGGGTCCTTGAATGAAGCGACCGATCCTGTTTATTTGTGGATGCCGCGCACCGGGGACGAAAAAACAGTGAAGAGATCTTAGACTTTGTATGTCAAAATTTGTACCTTCTATCCAGTTTCAGAATGTAAGTTCTATATCAAATTTTACTTTTGCGAGGTTTGAGCCCTTTTTCTGTTGTTGCACTTACTCTAGAAGGTTTGCCCCATCCCCTTTCCAGCAAGGCTTTTGTGAAGGTGGCTAGAATAGTCTGGTCTTCTTTTCAGGGCACATGTCCGATTTGTCACGATTTGCCAAAGGGCTCCTGTCGCCTCCTGGAGGTGATTTGTTATTTGAACATGTATAATGATTCTTCATAGTTACTATGAGTACATCACACTCCGGTTTGCTTCTTTTTCTTTGTCTCCTTCGTGTCTATCCAGTCCGAAGCACTCGTTTTTTGGAGCGGAGGGGGGACGGTGCGCCGTTAAAACCGTTCAAAAACGCACGGTCGGCCGCTGCAGTTCCGAGGCTCCAATGCCCGTGCCCGCGTGCGCATGGAAGTGAAATATCGTCTTCTCTCACACATGGTGCTGCCGAAAATGGGGTGCTTCGGGAAGCCAAAAGAGGACAACCGGGTCCAAAACCTCACATTTTCCGAACGCAGAATCCCTTAAGATCAGTTCATGGGAAAACAGTGGGAAATCAGATATGTTGGTTTCCTCAAGGATTTTGTTTGTAAGTCACTAAAATAGTGATGCGATGCTCTATGAAGAGGGTATGGATGTGGCACATTGAAGATAGATCGTGGCTCAATTCTGGTCGGCCTTTTCCACCCCGAACTGGCTCCGGGGTGCCGAGCATGGCAAGGAAAGAAAGCGAGCGACTCTGTCCCAGTCAGCAACTGACTTACTCATCGATCACTGTTTGAAAGAAACATGGCCTTTGCAACCTGACCCCAGAAAAAACATCGAGCCCTGGCAATGGGATAGACCTAATTCTTTTGCAGATGTTTGGTGTGTGGCCTTGACATGTTTAAAGTAAATTAGCGATCATCCACTGGGCCCTGGTAGTTTTCCCCACAGAGCGCAGCGTATATAGATGCAATCGCCCCGCCTTTGGACATGCGGGTGTCTCACTCGGCCCTGTCCGGAGCGCTCACATCGCCAGCTGAAACGCTTCTGAAAGGATGAGAGGTCCGCACTGGTCATTGACGTAGATATAGACACTTGCCTCTTTGTGTGTGTTTCTATTCAATCTCAGGGACATGTTGCATGTTCTTCTCATGTTCGTTTTGTTGTACGACCAGCTTCTCCTGGCTCCAGCGTCATCACGCCCTCGAAAGACGACAGCCATCGTGTGTCTACCCACAGGTTTTGTCCATTTCAGGAAGCATCGCTGCCGATGAAGCATCGCTGCACTCATCATCGTTGTGCGAACGAAGATCTGGATGGCCGCCCTAATTCGTCGCCCGAACTCACTCGGGACGCCCTCTGAAGAAGTGGAGGGCCCTCTACTGCTGGAGAGCTGCGGCTTGAAGAAGGTTTACATGGCACGCCCGGTCTCGACCGGTCGATTCGCATGGCCGGTGCACCGAGTAACCGACGAATTCCGATCCGAGGTTCTTATTCGTTGGTGCGATGGTTTACATATGTTGAAATCAGAGTAGATGGCACAACCCCCAAAGATGTCTTGAAAAGATGAGGGATGACAACAACATGCCAGGGAACTCGGGGACATTGTGCCATCTACTCCCGACCCAATAGATGTTCGAAATCACCAAGCAGAGAAAGACGCTGCGCCGTAGCAAGGTTTTCGAGATGCTCACCTTTGGACCTAAGTCGTCCCATGATGCCATGGGTGAAGGGATGTCACTGTCGTCGGATGTGTCGTCGAAACCACCCACATGGCGAACCTGTCCTCCCCTGTCCTCCCACCGCTTCGCTGATCGGGTCGAGCGGGCCTCCCACTGCTTTCGGGGCCTTCAACACGTCCCAACGCCTCGGGCGGAGGGGTCCGAGCAATGGATCATCCGAACCGTTTTCCGATTTCCGACAGTATGGATCCGGTCGATCGAATCACGCGGACATGGCGTCGGAGCACTAACGCCGTCATCCACAAACCATGGGGTGTTCAAAAACAAAATCTCGAGGATTAGTATCGTTGAAGAGAAGAGGTTGCTTTTCTGTGTGCTTGGGCTAGGCCATGGGGGTGAGGCCAACTCAGTTAACATTTGTCCAATGACATGAGCTCTATCTCCTGCTTCGTGGACAGTTCCATGGGGCTTTTCACCATCTCACTGGGTTTCGTTTTGTCCAGACACACCCAGCTTTTGGATGCTTTTGGTAGATTCCTTTTGCCCAGCATCAACATATGTTAATATAATGTTGCGTATAAATACATTTTATAATCACAATATCTATGTATGACTATGAAATCTTCCTTTAGGTGAGATAAGTTGCACGATTTGCATCTTTGGCCACGGGCTCAAAAGGTCCTTCGCGGTGGGGGATGTCCCTGTGCGCCAGGTGCAAGCGCGCGTCGCCCGCGCACGCTGACACCTGGTGCCTCGCGTGTTCAGCGTGGGAAGCGCTGGGCACGGAGCTGGGCTTTGCCTGGCACCACCCGGGCCTGAGGGTGGTCGCCTCCGACGTCCTCGTGAGCGCCGCACGCACAGTGCGAGCGCTCCGAGTGACTCGGGGTGCGGCTCCCTCGGCTGGGCACGCCCGAGCGCTTCCTAGCGAAGCCTCGGCTCCCGCGGCCGAACGGCCGCCGTTGGCACGACGCCAGCTCAAGAAGGAGGAGCTGGAAAGCGAGACTGGAGCTCGCGGCAGCGGGGTCCAGGGACCTGTCGAAGAGGAAAGCGGCGAGGTCGAGTCAGAGGAGGAGGAGTCGGAGGCTTCAGAGGCCACCATTGTCCCCCCGGGGACGCCTGAGCAGGGCTTGGCTTCTAAGGCCAGCGCTCCAAGGCCGGCTGAAAAGAAGGACCGCTCTCCGGAGGCTGGTGCAAGCACCGTGCCTGTGGATCGAAGGTCGGAAGTGCGTGACCCTCGAGAGCGACCAGCAGGTTCTAAGCGACCAAGGCAGGAGCATCATCGACGACGACATCATCGAGGAGAAGAAAAAGGAGAGAAGAAGAGGTCTCGGAAGAGGAGGCCAAAGCACCGGGCAGGTCGCAAGCATAAGCGCTTGCATCGAGCGGAAGCCAATCCGTTCGTCCCGTTGCACCGGAGCTTGGATAGATCTCATTTTGAGTTCGACCCCAACCAGTCAAAGCACGAGGCCATTCCTGGCCTGCCCCCAACTCCAAAGAAGCGATGACGGCCCCGGCTTTTCCGGAGGCTGCAGGCGCAGAGCTAGGAGAATACGAAGTGGGCAACTTCGACCGATGGAACCTTTTTGCACCTCGTCGAGGACAAGTTATCACTACAGAACTGCCCGGCGAGGTTTATGGACAAGAAGGCATCGAAGCAGCTTTCGTGGTCTTGTCACGAGAGCTGGCTGCAGATGGGAGCTTGACGCTTCACGTACGAGCCTTGGGAAGCACCAACCCCGAGGCAATGAGTTGGTTGTCGTCCACGTTCAACCGACGGGCTGGCAGCATTCACATTTGCTTGAATGCTGGTCCGTGCCTGGTAGAAGGTTCGGCGTTTCACGTCCACAAGTTGGAGCTCTGGGATGGAAGCACTTTCCCAGAGCATCGTATGAGCCCCTCAGGAAGGCGAATTTTGAAGAAAATCCTGGAGGGACAAGACGATGGCATGGACGAGCCCGAGATGGTAGACGTGGGGCCTCCAGAGGAAAGGAAGTCGGCCCTCAAGCCCCCAAAGGGAACTACCAAGCGTGCTACAGGCCCCAAGGCCACTCGTGGCAAAGGTTTGGGCGATGGAGCCAAGGCCAGGCGGTCAGCCGGGCCTCACGTCGAGGCTGGTGGTGGCGCGCCGGCCGAGACCGCTGGCATGGATGCCTTGCGGGGAAGGTTGGAAAAGATCAAGCGCAAGCAACAGGAGGCAGCGATTGGTGGACTTGGAGGCACAGATGGAGGCCGCTTGGACGACGAGGAGGATGGCGATGCCGAACCTGTACAGGAGAGGCTGAGGACTTCAACGAAGCTTGGATTGACGCATGCCAGGGCTGGCCCGAGCCGGGCCCTGGTGAGCATGGCCCCGGGGGGGGGGGCCAAAAGATGGTATTTCGAGACCCTCGAGCGAGAAGCTGAGCAAGAAAGGCGTGGCTTCGTGTTTGGCCCTTCAAGCAGCTGCAGCTCGGGGGCGAAAAGACAAGAAGAAGAAGAGAAGGGGCAAGAAGGACAAAGCCCTTTCCGCGCTGCAGACTCTGTTGGGAGGAAAGCGCAAAAGAAAGAAGAAGAAGAAGGACGACAAGGACGGGGGAGGAGATCCTGGCGGGTCAGACGATTCGACTGGAGACGATTCCTCCTATTCAAGCGACAGGGAAAAGGACTCGTCAGGAGACGAGACGAAGCTCTTGCCCCCACTCAAAATGAAAAGCGATCGCGAAGAGGGATCAGTGCTTGCGCTACTGGTCGAACAGGTGGAAGAACGCCTGAACGAGTTGGGCACAGGGGGAGAAAGTTCTGTCCCCCTGCTTCACGGGACAAAGTTGGTGACCTACTGGCACAACCTGATCCAAAGCAACACGGTGAACCAACAGTCCCGAGACGGGCGAGAGTTGTACTTGTTGGCAAATTGCATCGACCTTCTTCGAGTGGGGCGGCTCGCCCGACTGGGGGACGCCCTCGCGGCCAGATGGCTGGCCCTCGAGCAGGCGAGCCTGGACCAAGGCTGGTCAGCGGCAAGGCACTTGGAACTGTATTCACCAGAGCACCAGACCGCCGCCGGGTCAGCAGTAACGCTGGCGGCCAGGAAGTTTGGGCGTTTGATGGAGAAGGTCACGGCCGCGGACGACAAGAAGGGCAAGGGCAGCAATCGACCAAGAGGCAAAGGAGATCAGGGCTGGCAGAGAGCCGAGCCTTGGCAGGAGAAGAACAAAGGAAAAGGAAAGAAGGGCAAGCCGAAGGAGAACGCATGGTCTGGCCGAGGAGCATGGAAGAACCAGCAATGGGGCTGGCAGAAACAGGGGAACAAGGAGCAGGACCAGACCGACGAGAAAGGGAAGGCCAAGGAGGCCTGAGCTTCGATCATCCACCTGATTTGAAGTGGTGGGACGCCCTGATCACTTCCGCTGGCTCCGTAGCCGAGTTGGGAGTGGGGCTGCATTTCTTCGTCTTCAATGACACCGCAGCCGCTCGAGAAGAGCTGCTGAACCGACTTCGCGCCTTGTTGGCGCCTGAAAAAGAGTGCCAGCAATCACGGGGAGTTCTCCCCAAACGCAAACTTTTTCCGCTTCCGTCGATTTGGTCCGATGCGGTTCGAGTGTTGTCGGAATTTGATTCTTTTGATAAAATCCGTTGTTCAAGTGAGTTGATCTCTTCTTGTGCTTTGCCCTGCTGGTGTGAGCTGATTTTGTTATTTAACAACAACATGGCCCTGGGTAGACCAGGGCGCGGTCTGGGGAAGCCCACGGCCGCTCAAAGGGATTTGCTGCTGTCTATTGAACTGTCTGCCCAACGGCTTTTGAAGGACGATGTGCAAGTGGACTGGACTAATGCTGCTATTAGAGAGGACTTTGACAAACGCTCAGTGAGCTACACTGGAGAGGAGGTGTGCAAAGCGGAACCCCTGTCGTTGAGGCGAGTGATACCTGGGCTGCCCCCTGAGGGTCATGGGGGTTCCATTCAGGCCACAGACTGGGTGGATGGTAGGACGCGAACGCTGTTAGAGCACCCGGAGCTCTGTGTCACCCCTGACGTAGGACAGGAGCTGCCTAGGTTGCAAGGTAAGATTCATGTTGAGCCTGAAGACAGGATGACGTTGTCCTTGGAACTTGTGAGACGAGGTATTTGTCGTTGGATCCCTGAGAACAAAGTTGCCAAGTACCGAGGTGAAAAAGTTCTGAACGGCATGTTTGGGGTCCCTAAGTCAAAGCTGCTCCCAGAGGGGCAAACGATCTTGAGGTTGATTATGAACCTGGTTCCCTTCAATTCCATTCTACGTGTGATCACGGGTAGAGTCTCCGCCTTGCCAAGTATTACACAGTGGCTGAATGTGGTGGTGGACGAAGGTGAGACCATCCGCATTGCACAAAGTGATATGGCTTGTGCCTTCTACCTGTTCGCTATGCCTGAGTGTTGGTCATCGTACTTGGCGTTCAACTTGTCGTTCACAGCTGCGGAGTTACCGCTGGTTCAGAGTTCTGACCCAAGAGAACGATGGTATTTGGCGTGCCGGGTTCTCCCTATGGGTTGGTCGTCTGCCGTAGGTGTGATGCAGTCCATTGCGGAAGATGTTCTCTTGAAGGGGGGGTTTGATCCGGCAGGTCAGGTTACGAAGGTTGCGGCTTTACCCCCTTGGATTCTGGCCAGCGCGGCTGAAGGGCAGTTGCAAGGAAAACCATGGTGGCAGGTCTATTTAGACAACTTTGCGGCTGGAGCTAAGGTGAAAAGTGATGAGGCTGGAGAGCTGATCCGTATGCAACAGGATGCTGAGGCAATCTGGCAGGAAACAGGTATAGTAGTGTCACCTGGCAAGTCGGTGGTTGCGGCAGAAAGTGGAGTGGAACTGGGCGCCTTCGTGGGAGGCAATGGTCAATGGCTTGGTGCAAGCGCTGAGAGGCTGGTGAAGGTCTGCAAGAGCACGATTTGGCTGTTGGGGCAAAAGGGACTAAGCCGTAAGAAGGTTCAAGTAATTATGGGAAGGTGGTGTTTCATCCTGCAATTTCGGAGACCGGCAATGGCTCACTTCTCAGATGTGTGGGAGTGGCTAGGAAGCCAAGGCCCTCAACCTCGGCTAGAGAGATTTACTCGAGATGAGCTTTTTCTAGCGTTGCTAGGGTTGCCGTTGTACCATACGTGGCTGGGAGCAAAGGTTGACATGGTAACTACCTGCAGTGATGCTAGTCTCACAGGAGGAGCCGTTGCAGTTGGGCGCTCATTGACTACAGCTGGTGCAAGTTTCCTCTGCTCCCAAGAACGTGGAAACCTTCCTGAGGGTGTCCCTGTTGTGGTAATCTCTTTGTTCAACGGAATTGGAGGCGCTGCTCGTTGCTATGACATAGCGGGGGTCAAAGTGAAAGCCATGGTAGCGTGTGACGTACATGCTCCTGCGAATCGAGTGGTTGCCCGGAGGTGGCCTGAGACCGTGTTTCATGAAGACGTGCGGACGCTGACCAAGGATGTTCTGTTGGAGCTTCTCAAAGATGTTGGGGACTTTGAAGCTGTTCATCTCTGGGCAGGTTTTCCGTGTGTTGATGTAAGTTCAGTGCGGGCCAACCGGCAAAACCTGAGTGGTCCATCCAGCAGCCTTATTCATGAGGCCATCCGAGTTTTTGGAGACTGCGCAGAGCTCTTCCCTGAGAAGAATTTCCAATTTTTCGTGGAAAATGTCGCTAGCATGGATAACGAGGTGAGGGATCAGATCAGTGGCTTGCTTGAAGTGCAACCTTACAGGTTGGATCCTCGGAAACAGGTCCCAAACTCCAGGCCACGTTTTTGTTGGACTTCGCTGGATCTCACCGGTTTCCCAGGACTGACTCTCGTTCCCAAGGACGGATTTGTCGAGGTCCTGGTGGAAGGTGAGTGGCCCCTTCCTAGTCAGTGGATAGAGCCTGGATGGGTGCAGAATGACCCTATGACAGTTTACCCGACGTTCATGAAGGCGATTCGACGAGAGAGACCACCTCCCCGTCCAGCAGGCTTAGAACGAACAGATGACTTGACTCGCAGTCGATGGTGCTCACATGAGTATAGATTCCCTCCTTACCAGTACAAAGGGCAATTTTTGCAGACACATCCCGACCAGACGTCTGCCAGGCTGCTCAATGCGAGCGAGCGTGAAAGACTGATGGGATACGGTCATCAGCATACAATAGTTTGCATGGCGGCGTCAAAGGCTAAGAGCAATAAGACCGCTTTTGAGGACGAACGGTGTTCCTTGGTAGGAGATTCCTTCTCCATTTGGTCGTTCTCATTGTTTGCAGCGGCCGCGGTTTATCATTGGACACAATTCTTTGATGTGCAGGTTCTGTTTGGTCGTATGGGTTTGCCCCCAGGCTGTGGGCTCCGGTTGCCTTTGCTTTGCCCCCTGCAGGTAGGAGTTGAATTCCCTACATGCAATGCCCACCATGTCGTCGAAGATATGAATCGGCATCTCGCGGCCAGAGCTCGACACACTGGTAGCGATGTGCGGATTTCGACAGGACAGGTGTTGAACCCAAAGACTCTTCCCCGTCAAAGCGTCTGGTCGGTTTGGTGGGAGTGGAGCCACGTCTTTAAAACTCGGTGGGAGCGGGAAGAGCACATAAACGCTCTTGAGCTGCGTGCAATCTACCTCACATTGTTGTGGCGTGCTTTGAATCGGACCATCACAAACCGCAGGCTTTTTCACCTCACAGACTCATACGTCAGTTTGAGTATCCTTTCAAAAGGAAGGACAGGGAGCCACAAGCTCACTTACATTGTGAGAAAAATTAATGCAGTGCTTTTGGCGGCTCATGGTCAGTTGTATTTAGCACACATTGACTCGGCTGATAACCCAACCGATGAGGGGTCTCGCGCCTGATGTCCTGCGCCGCCGCCGACGCCTCAAACGGCGAGGGATCTCATTGAGGGATCGAGCCATCACCACTAAGACCCGTATTCGGTATTTTCTGGCTGTCACGGCTATATTACCTTTGTTGGAAAGCACATCAGAGGATATCGAAGACTGCTTGGTTGAGTGGATCGACCAGGAGTATCTTCTGTAGCTGACACACTGTCGGGCTTGCATCACTTTCTCCCTTGGTGCAAAGGGAAAATACGGGCAGCCTGGAAACTATATGGGATCTGGAGAAGAATAGAAAAACCTCGACAAGCTCCGCCTTTCCCGCTGGAAGTCATAGTGGCCCTAGTGGGACGAACTCTGGAACTTGAGGACCTCAGATTTTCCTTGTGCTTGTGCCTAGGTTTTTGGGGCATGTTGAGAACAGGCGAACTTTTTGAGCTCCGCTTGCGGCATTTGCTCCTGAAAGGTAAGACCTTGGTGGTTCGGCTAGGGGACACTAAGACTGGGGTCCGCCGACAGGTTGACGAGAATGTGATCGTTCAACATCCAGGTACAGTGGCCATTTGTCGTACTGTCTTGGAACTTTTCGGGCGAACGCAGAATAAACTTTGGAATCGCTCCACGAGTGATTTCAGAACCCAATTCAAACAGCTGTTGAAATTCTTTCACCTGCCCATGTCGTTTAGGCCCTACTCTTTACGCAGAGGCGGTGCCACAGAAGATTTCCGCCAACACGGCCTTATGGAACGCAGCCTTTTGCGTGGACGTTGGGGGTCCTCGGGCGCAGCCCGTCAATATATCCAGGAAGGGTTGAGTATGCTTACTAAGTTGAGTTTGTCCCCCCCTTCCCAGGCCCTTATTGCACACTATGCTTTACTTTTTGATCCTCTTTGAGGACCAGTACAGGGGACGTGGAAGGAGCTGAAATCCTTTGTGATTCGTGCTTCTAGTGCCATTACAA
>CAXAMN010004725.1:143929-184763 GCA_963970005.1 Durusdinium trenchii
GAGGCCAGGGAGCCTTTGAATGAGCGGAAAAAGAAGGCTGGAGTGATATATTATATATTATATATTATATACTAATAATATACCAATTATCGTGTAAGCTGCTCTTGGTGTCTTGATGATCGTGTAGAGGATTTCTTTGTTTGCACACACAACTTTGGGCTCGATGAATCACCTCTTTGGGCTGAACGGGATTTTTCGGAGTTGCTAGTTGGACCTGAGCAATATGATGTATGTCATCTCAAGGCTATGTTTTCTAAGGCTTCAGATGGACCGTCCCTAGGGACTGAGAATCCCACGGGTCAATTCAGGGTCCGCCATCCTCAAAACAGGATCTTTCCTCCCAGAAGGCCATCCTTGGCTTTTCACTGCCCATTCCGGAACGTCTCCGCGAAAGAAAGAAACCAGTTGCCCAATCACCTTGTTTCGAGCCTCAGCTTTTCGCGAGACCAATGCTCTTTTCGGGCTGGGAGAGGTCGCTCTGCTCACTCCAGCAAGGGGAGCAAACGTTCATCGGTGCCTGCCAAATGTTCATAGCTCGAGTTGGGATGTGAAGATCACCGGCTTGGTTCCCAGCCCGCCCGTGTTTTCGCCCAACTCCTCTCCTTTGGGAGCCATGAAACCTTGGTACCCGAGGGAGTTCTGGGTGGAAACCAAGACGAACGGACCAGACCCAGGACTCAAGACAAATCGCCAGAAATGTCGAACGGCTTGGTGTCCAAGTGGACTGAGAAGTGGAAGCAGCGCTGTGCTTGGTGTCCAATGATTGTTCCCGTTTTGATGTCTCCGGATACACTCTGGGTGCAAGACTCGCATAGAATCTCAAAGAATCACTATTCACTATGATCATAGTCAATCATATATAAGTCGACAACTACTCACGATATGTGCGCAAATGTGTGCAGGCTAGTTTGGTGAGAGGTTTCGAGTTTTTTCATCAGATTGCCTCTTTCGCGGGAGAATTGGGTCCAGCAGTTGTGATTTTGACTGGAGAACGAACGCGTGGGCTGGGGCAAAGAAGAGAAGTGAATTCCAAATCTTCCGGTTCTGACTTGGAATTTACATGTGAGTCGAGCTTTGAGGTGCTTCCTATGTAATCTCCTCCATTTGGATAGGAAACCTCTTCAACAACCGCGCTCAAGATGTGTCCATCTGGATTTGGATGGGCATTGCCACCAGCTTCCACTGGATGACAAGGGGATAGGAAACCATAGGAAACCTCGTCATATGGTAGGTTTTATGAATCACGAGTTTACATTCCGAGTATGATTTTTGACCTCTCACCATGCCCTCTCCCGTTTTCGGCCCGGTCGCTTGGCTCCAGCGCTAGAAATCACGCCACACAGCATCGATCGGCAGGCATGGTCCATGGTGTTTGAAAAGGCCTCCCCCATCAGTAAGAGGAGATTTGGGTCGAAGGGGGACATCTCAAAGTTTCACACAACCTTTCGTTGGGCAAACTCGCAGAGTTTCGTCTCACCGAGCCAAATACCTTGAGCTGCACATCGACCATCGGACCATCGCGCGACCATCGCCGGCCTTCAAGATGAGCCATTTGGCTGTGCCAACGCAGGCGCTTCCGTTTTGGCGTTTCGATCGCCGAAACGGATCTTGGGAGGTTCTGTCAAGTCATGTCAAGTCTAGGTTTTCCACCTGCAATGGATGAGCGAAAGGATTCAAAAGGTAAACTACCATGAATACCAGCGATTTTGCCTAGGCCACCTCATCAAGCCACTTTCCTCAGGGTAGGTGGTGTTCCCAAATGCCTCACCTGGCGGCGTTGGTTTCCTTTTTCAGCGTGGCCTCGCGCTCTATTTCAGCGTGGCCTCGGCCTTTGTGTGAGTTCACAACGGGGGTTCCACCCCGCGAACCGGGAGGGTGACGCCGCAACCGACCTGTTGGCTTCGTTGGTGCCCCGAAGGACCTGCCCGTTGTGGTGGTTTTGGTTCTTCTTCGCATGGCCTGTTTTTGTTCGGTCTTCTTAGGGTCCAGAGTGTGACTTGATGAATTTTGCGTCTGCTTTTGCACCGGTTTCTAGAATTAAGATAGTCAGAAAATCGTCATGACCTTTGGATCCACAGAATTAAGTAAGCCTCAACGCTATCTTCACTGAATCTTCACTTCTTCACTTCAATCTGACTGGTACGACTTGCGAATCCTCGCAGATCGAAGAGATCCTACCTACGTATCTATAGTCGTGCAGGGGGTCACGCACTCTCAGCCACCCTACGAGTGCCCTTTTTCTAGATCACTTCCACATCCCCACCCTGGGATCAGACCACGGTTTTTGCTTGGGATCTGAGCAACAGTGCCAGGCAAAGGACAACACGATCTTCTTAAGCGACTGTCACTTGGCCTCAGCTTACATGAGGGTGTGTATTGGAATAAGGAGACGATTCCAGGGAAGAGTCCACATTTGGAGGAGTAAAACTATGAGGACCCATGATTGGCTGAGGATTCTTTTTGAGCACACTGGACGTGTTGTTTCAGGGGTTTACGTTCGTCAGAGACTCAGAGACTCGTCAAAACCTTGCAGATGGCCATACTCTGAGACTCTTATACCCATTGCTCTCTCTCAAAGGCTTTGTGGAAGACTTTCGGTCCTTTTGGGATGGCTTCGGAGGCAGAAGGATCTATCATTTTTTCATATGTTTTTCCACATGCAGTGGCAGGTGGCAGAACGATCTCAGAATTTCGAGCGTTTTCTCCCAAAGAGAACAACGTGGAGCTTTACAAAGCAGCTTTACATGCGACCAGGCTAGGTCGATGGGTTATCAGACGCCATATCTTTTTTTGGCATGCACTAAAAAGACCCTCCCCCCCCACATGGAGAAGGGTTTTACTGTACATCTCCAGGTACAGGGTGATCCATCAACAGTCTATACATCACAACAAACATGTGTGCTTTGTGTAAAGGCAACAGACAGATGATGAGGAGCACGGCCAACCACGAGCGGCACGAGCTTTGTGCAGTGTAGACTATTCCTCCATTGAAGAGGTTTGACACTCCAAATGGGAAACTGTTTATTCGTCAGAAACACCTAAACAATCGAAGGCCCTTTTCTCTCAGATCTTTTCAGACACAAGTATTGATCTTCAGCATTGACACAAGTATTGATCTTCAGAAACACCCCTGAATCTAAAGAAAATGGATCTTTTCAGACACATGGCGCCATGTCTTCGACCCGAAGTTCCGCCCGGATCGACCCGCCAGGTGTGCGCTGTGGAGCCCCTTTGCGGATCGAAGATGCACGGACACCCAGTGAACGCCCAAGTGACACCACCCAGCGACCAGACATGAAGAGACCAGGTGACGCAGGGGGGCCATTGGAGGGCAGCAATTCTTCAACCTGCATGGTACGGAGCAAGCAGCTTGCATTCTCAAAGCATATCAAAGCATATCTACTCGAGTTTCGATGGTCTTCCGCATGCGCATGCTGGATACCCCAGAGATCAAGAGAGCTGACCAGAGTGGCGAAGGAGTATATCACTAAGTTTTCATTTGTTGACTCCAGATCCAAAACCAATGGTTTTTGCTTGAGTCTGAAGTGCATGCAAGACTGCTCATGCCTTGTTGTTAACATCTCCAAAAGAGTCAAAGGAACGGCACACGCTTCTAACTACCAAAACATTCTTCGCTTGCCAAGCGTGCATGCGCATGCGCCTGCTGGGCAATGGGCACACAGCACCTTGCATGGCTTTGGCTGATTTTGCTTATCTTGCGAACATTGCCTCTTTCTGATCATGCCCATGTTAGGCTGTCTTCAGAATCCTTTTTGAGGGGGCATTGAACAATGAACATGTCTTCGTGTCTTGCTGGTTCTTCCGTCCATTTGCACATCCGCTTCTTTCGAACACACGTGCTGCACGTGATCGCCAGGACGTGCCGGCCGAGACGGACCCCGCGCGAGTCGCGCGCCGTCGCGTCGCCGGCGTGGACTTCGGGGACGGTGCGGTGGTTTCGGCCCTTCTCCGGCACACCAGAGACCCAAAGATGCATCAAAAACCCCTAGCATGAAATACTCATCCTAGACGTTCCGTAAGGGATGGTAAGAATTTCCCATCCTGGAGCTTCCTTAATGGGTTGTTCAGGTCAATTCACCATTCTGGTCTGTGACACAGAGGATGTCAGTCCCCAGTGATGCGCGTCCCAAACATCACGAGCCCCACAAAGGAGGGCCAAGGTGGAGGGCCAAGCATGTTCTGTTGGGACGGGGTAATAATTAGACTTGCTGTTGTCGATTTGAGATGATCTTCGCAACTTTTCGCGACGGCTAATTCGCTTCTATTTACAGTACATTCATTCACCTCGAGATCTTCGAAGTGCATTTCGACTGCGCAGGCTCGCAAAAATTGGTGGGCGCTCTTCTCGACTGCGCTCCCGTTGTGGTCCCGGGCGCATTTTTGGACTTGGTGATCACTTTTCGGTTTCGTGGCAGGCACAGGGAAACCTTGTGGTCGTCGACATTCCAAGGCAGGTACAGGGGATTGGAGCGGCTTTACTTCGACGTGCAGATCTTGTGGCAGGAGTGCTTGAAAGGATCCATCGTAAGTGCTGGCAAGTGCAGCAGTCGGAGCGTTTGATGTAGAGATTTCGCGGCACGCGCAGCGCATATTTTGCACACACGTGTGTGAGTCGTTCAAGTCTCTTGTCTCGATTGATCGGAGTCCGGTGTTCAAGGAATCAAAAAGCATTCGCCATCTCGAGTCACGACCTTTTGAACTTGTTGTCCCGTTCAGAGATGGTGCAAGCCATCCGCCAGATCTCCGAAGTGGTCATTCAGGTGCTGTCAATGTTGCTCCACTACCCGCTGCAGATCATCGAAGCAGCACCGACCGACGAAGAGATGCTCACTCAGGAGTTGACCAACCAATTCCAAGTGATGCTGAGCGAGATGCAAAATCAACGAGCCATGCTGGAGAGTCTCATGGAGCAGATGCCCCTCAAAAGGACGGCAGAACCTTGAAGCGCAATCGGGTCTGGCGCCCGTTCTGGACCGACTCGCCACCGTCGCCAAGCAAGATGACTGGACCAGTTCCCAGTCAGGCACCAGGCCGAGACGCCTTCCATCAACAACAGGTCATGACCGTGAACGTGCCGATCCAGAGCGACAAGCCAGCCAGCGGCAGCAACCACTCCGACCGCATCAGGCTATTCCGGCCAAGCCTAACCTTCAGTTGGCCCAGCAGCTTCTTGACTCGTCAGTGCGGTGGCTTGTCGCCTTCTCTTGGCATGGGGTTAAGTAGGCAATAGTTGCATCTACTTACTGGCTGTCGTGGGCTAGTAGGGTGGGCAACTGAAAAGTTGGCTTACGAGAGACTGCCGTTGAACGGCCCAAGTTGCAGTTGAACGTTGTCAAGCTCCTGAAAGTCGGCGGTGGAAGATGTCCCTGGCTACACTGGGGTGGAGGCCATCGCCACTCTAGGTTGCAGGCAATGACCGCAATCAGGCATGGTCGCGAACTGGAGAATGTGGATGCTTTGGACGCTTGGCAAGCAGTTTGAATTCGTTATAGGCATATTTCATATTCACCTGAGGTCAAACGTGCCCTCATTGACTTGCTGCTGCCGGAGTCTGAGCTTGCACCTGCTTGACTGATACACGTGAAACGCAAACATATTATTCGAGAGCTATTGGGGCTCCTACTTCAAGTATCTTCAAGTATAGGAAGAGGTGCCTGTGTGCGCCCTGGACCTTGGGTGCTGGTGCCGCTGGCGCCGCTGCTCTGGATGTGTGGCCGTGTGCGCTTTGGTGCTGGCGCCGACGCAGGGTGCCGCTGCCAGATGTGTGGCCACGTGCGCTTTGGTGCTGGGCCGATGCAGGGTGCCGCTGCCAGATGTGTGGCCGCGTGCTTCTGGTGCTGGTGCCGACGCAGGGTGCCGCTGCCAGGAGCTTGGGCCCACGGACAGCTGTCACCGCAGCACACAACAAGACCAGTCCACCAATATGCGCAACATCTATCAGCTGAATGCCACGCTTTGCCCAGCACTGCAAGATCGGCAAGGACCAGCCAAAGCTGCCCGGTTGACACTATGATCATGGCTGCCCAACACGTTCTCATACACAATTTATGACATTATGTCACCTGGAATGGCGTGAGGCCATCCCTCGCACGACATGATGTCATCCCTAGCATGAGTGCACAAGAGCTTCGTGACCTACATCACACGCTGTGTGGAGGAGGAAGAACAGAGTCGGGGAACCACTGCCTCGACCAGTCTTCCACTACAAGCTCAAGCCAAGGCCAAGTCGGCCACCTGTCGACCGGCAACATCCGAGGAAACGGAACTGTGGGTGGACGAGGCTCGGTGGGACATGATCGAGGACGAGACTCGCGACCAGGAGATTGCCCTCCAGTCGCAACGCCTCGACCGTGTAGAAGCAGCACTACAGCAGATCCTCCAGGTACTGACGCCGTCGACGCCCCATCTGGGTCCTGCCGGATACTCCCTGCCAGAGAAGAAGTGAGTGCTGCGGGTCCCAATGCCAGTCCGTCCATCCCAGAGGAAGTCAAGTCCATGATACTCGATTGCATAGGTCATGAACAATGGAAGTCCCACCCCGAAGACACGGTCGACGCACTGTACTTCCAAGACATGCAACCAAAGGTTCACAATCGCATGTATCTAGAATCTAGAAATGATGCAATACTTTTGTCGGCATTATGGGACCCTAGAGGAAGTTGAGCAACATCTTCACCGCATCAACTGTGATTTGCTTGAAGTATATTGTTCGCCGAACAGTGAATTGACCAATCACGATATATCCACAGCATTTCTCAGGGGAAGCAAGCAAGACTCGCGAATTCTAGGCATAGAGCCGCCTGCCGAAATGCGCCGTCGACTGGGACTCCGAGAGGAAGAAGCTTGCGAACTATGATGTCACCCCTGGCATGACATGATGTCATCCTTGGCATGACAAGATGTCATCCCTGGCATGACAAGATGTCATTTCTGGCATAACATGATGTCATTTCTAGCATGACATGATGTCAGCCCTGGCACGACATGATGTCATCCCTGGCATGACATGATGTGATCCCTGCCACGCCGTGATGTCATCCCTGGCATACATCGCGGCGTGACAAGATGTCGTCCCTGGTGGCCTGACGTGATGTCATCTGTGCCATGGCGTGACGATATCTCCCCTGGAACGACGTGATGTCAACCCTGGCATGACATGATGTCATCCCTGGCATGACAAGATGTCGTCCCTGACATGACATGATGTCAGCCCTCAAACAACGTGATGTCATCCCTGCCATGCCGTGACATGATTTCTCCCCTGGCGTGACGCGATGTCGTTCCTGTCATGCCATGGTCATGACATGATTTCACCCCCTTGCATGACGTGACGTTGCCCCTGCCACGCCATGATGTCATCCCAGTACCAGCGCGGCAGCAGCGCCTGCAAAATGAAAATGCCGATCCAGAGCCAGCTCCCGCACCAGCACCAGCACGGCAGCGGCTGCCGCAAAACGAAAACGCCGACCCGTGCTTGGTGCGGCGCAGAGGAGTGTAACTGCTTTACCGGTGCAAAGATTGTGCTACATGAAACTTTTTGTAAACTTGTTGACGTGTCTACAAGGACCTGTGCAGATAGCAACATCTTGTCCTCTTCCACAAGAACCAACCGGAGAAGAAACATTGCTGCTGGACGACGCAACACTGAAGGAATATTCTTGCTCAAGGCAGGGCGGCGCACTGCAGGCACCGTGAAGACATTCTTAGCAAACCATCCCAAGCACACATTCTTTCCAGCGGAGTGGGAGCACGCCATCCACAAAGAAATCATTGAAAGGCGCATGCGGTGGGCGGATATGGCGGAAAAACTCTTTCAGTTTGAGATGTTTGCAGCGCAGCGTGAACCGATGTATCAACAGCCACAGCATCCAACTTCGCAACCGACTCCATCCGTGGAGCACTCGTGGAGAAGCGTGCTGTGGAAGAATGCAGTGGATCGTGCATGTGAAAATGATTTCGGAATCTTACTTTCTTTTGGCTGGCATACCCCTGGTTTCAAAGGACATTTTGGCCAATTGATCACCGGCCATGCACCATGTATCGCCGTGTGACTCTTTTCGATGTTTGCGAGAGCGTCTGCATACGCATGCCACAGAACATGGCAGAACATAACCCATGATAATGCACTCTTGGAGTAACGGCAATACTGCCCAACCAATGCCCAACGCTCGCGCACACCATGCCGAAAACCATGTGCCCGTCAAACACGTAGGGACGTAGAGTTTTTTCTTTTTCCGGAAAAGAACCTTTCGGACTTCTACGTTTCTATCTTTCAACCAAAGTACACGATCAGGGCAGACTTACGAAGTTTCAGCCTCCAGCCGTGTGTGTCACAGACAAATTGTTAGACAAAAAACACACCAAAACCACGGTTCCTTGAATCTGCGTATCGTCAGAAGTATTCCTTGCTACTTCGTGACATTTGCATATTGCAACTTCACTACTATACCATGACCAACAGTGGTTGGGCAGCCCCACAGCAGCAAAAAATAACTGGCCAAAAGGATGTTGCAGAGAGCTGATGTTCTCATCCGAGCCGAGTTCTTGCAAATTCTCTGACCTGCGCGCACGAACAGTGAGTAGGAACTTCTCAAACCCATTTTTCACCACAACCCTGTAGTTTGATGTGCGAGAGGGCCATCAACTGTGTGAGTCCCTAGAAGTTCATAGTGTTTGCAATGCCACACAACTACAGGCTACAGGTGTGTATTGAAACAGGGAGGCCTCCGAAAATCCCACTGAAAGGACAAAAGCCCACCCATTCGTGAGGGGTTTCCTTATCGAAACACATCACCAGGATCCCGGTTGGAATTTCTTGTACAGAATGGGGACCCCCAGGGTTGAGGTGGAATTCCAAGGACGATTAACCAGGACAGGCGTTGTTTTTGCAGGACGTCACCAAGTCTTTTCACAAGGCCGTGAGCGAGTCCTTTGTAGTGGGGCATCCCAGTGTTTCGGCATCTCATCGGGATGGCATGGCATCAAGACCCGGTGCAGGCCTCGGACTTTCCATGGAGGTGGTTCATACGTCATGGCGACGGATTGGCCACACGCTTGCTGATGTTTGCAACCGATGCCGCCGGCCTCGTGAGTTACCAAGAGACAGATTTGGCATTCAAGTTACAAAGAGACAGATTAAGTTGTGGTTGGGCAGTTGAGTGGCACCACCATGTCAATCACTTTTCACTGGAGGCCCTCAAAACAAGAACGCACCCCATTGAGGGAGTTGAAGTAGCTCGGCTCCGGCCCATAAATGGCCTGACCTAAGGCCTTGGTTGGTTGATTCATAGCGGGTATACAACTAGTTGGCACCTACACCTCGTTCCTTCTTCTTGGACCTCATTGGTCTGGACGTTGGTTTCGGCGTCCGGCGCGGGCCGTGAGGTGGTGCCTGCACAGCGACCAGAACCTGAAAAGCCAAGCAGTGCACCACAGACCGGAGAGTGAGCAGTGAGGATATGGGTGGAGCATCAGCACCCACAACGAAGACCTTCTATGAAAGCATTCAGAAATCTGTTGCAATTGGTTTTTAAACCTACAGCATACCTCAGCACGTGCCAAATAAAGAGCCACTTATTGGGTGAACCGGGAACCCAACGAAGGCAGACCAGAAGCTTGGAACTTCGGACTGACCTGCTGACACGTATACCCTTCGCAATGCACGTCTGGACCCTGAAAACCGCCGGGTGAAAAATCCGTCGGACCGACCCGTTTTCCATCCAGACCGACCCTGGTCCATGGGATCGTTTTGCATCGCTACGAACGGAACAAGGGCAGGACACGAAAGTCGTAGCGTTCGGACGCTACACGGTGGAGGCCATCGCTACGAAGGGAGCAAGAAGCTACGAACGTAACAAGATGTCATGGTTTGTCGGACATAAGAAACGCGAGCAGCTCGCTGGAGGGCTCGCGGGTCTCACATCCTGGGAGAGCTTGCAGGTGGAGGGAAGGGACATCATCGGAGTGTGTGTTTTTCGTCTTAATGATAGATGATGATCCCATATAGTGTTGACTCTTGATTAGAAATACCCCCCTCTAACAATTGAGACTCCTGATTAATAATTGAAAAACAAAACACTTTACTGAAAAGGAAATCAATATTAGTTAAAAGGACATCAATATTAGTTACATGAAAGTGTTTTTTGCACTTCATCAGCTGTTGGTCTAGCCAGTAGCCTCTACATGAATAGAATGTTGTTTTGCTTTTTACTTATTTTTGAACATACACGTGTGTGTAGTCTCCTCCGAAGGAACACGTTTTTCCTCCAATCGCTTGGTTGAAAGGTCTCCCTATGTTTTCATAAACGTTGAGAATAGTCATTCATGAATCCCGGGCAAAAAGATGACTGTCAGATATCTGCACCTGGGGGAGATTGATCAACTAATCGCCCACGGCTTCGCCGCCGGAACGGCGCGGCACATCCTTTCGCCCAGGTTCCACAGATGGGCAGGCAGCGCCCATCGGGGACGGGTGCTGGTCCTGGACACTTGGAGGGCCATTCCTTCCTTTTGGAGGCCCAAATAGACGATATGAATATATATATATATATATGTCCAATGCATTTGGAATGAGGGATCACTGTATGCCATGTGGGAGTCTGCTATACAAGTCACTTTTTGAGTCGTCTGCTTCACCACTTGCCATGTGCCATGTGCTGCTTGTTGGTCCATGGTGCCATGGGTCCGGTCCGATGTCGCATCGGAAGAGGTGAGGGAATACTCCCGAGTGGCAGTGGCCAAGCTGCCCTAAGAGCGATGATCGGCTCCATCAAGTTCTAAAGCAAGTAAGTTATCACCGAAGTTTTACTCCCTTTTGGACTTGGGCCAAGCCTCTGAGCTTCCACCTCTTTCGTGGGTCAATCTCCAATGAAATGTCTGAGTCGTACACTTTGACCCACTCACAGGGAAGTGGATGGCATAGGCTGTGGGAAAACCTTGAAATCCTCTACAAACAGACAAGTGCCATCCACGTCCATGCGAGTGGGAAAGGAATTCATGACCATCCACGCCATGGTGGTCATGAGGTGCTTTTCATCCGAAACAGAACGGAACAAGGCCATGCATGACTTCAGAAGATCCAAAGGTGTACACTAGTGAATATAATACGGATTGATTAGTCTGATGTGGGCCATTTTCACGGAGCATCTGGTGGGGTATTATGGATCTAGACAAGCTTACCTTTCTGTTGGGTGGTCTTTGTGGCATTGGCCGCTTTGCCCAGAAACTCCGCCAAATTTCCCATGTTTGCCTGCCAGCTCTGCAGCTGCAGCTCTCCGGTTTCAAACAGTTCATCCACTTCTTTCTTCCCACCATTTAAACGCATCGGAACCCCTGACGTGTGGATTGCTCTGGCTCTGGGTTTGAAAGCCAGAGCCAATCCACACGGTCTCACGCTCCACGGTCTCCGATGTGTGGAACAGCTGGTCACGTGCTTCCCTTCGCTAGGCATCCGCGCCCCGCCAGGCATCCACCTGGGTGGCCCCCTACGAGCAAGTCTGGCGCGTGGAGCAGATCATGGCGCGGAGACCGATGCGATGCGCGTCCCCAAAGGGATGCGATGCGCAGAGATGATGCGATGCGAAGGACTTCAAGCGGATTGTTTTCGGTCGACTGAGGTTTGTCATTCTGTCGTTCAGCTGGAACGAACGATGGACTCATGGTAGTTTTCTTCTGTCTTGAAGCCAAGAGACGATGTTTGTGGGGGCAGGAGCTTATGTCACCATGAACTTCTGTCACCATGTGTTGATGCAACTCCTGCATCGATAAATCTTTTGTCTAACATGCCAGACTGCCAGACAGAGCGAGAATTGCTCCACTAAATCAACGCACCGTTCTTCAATCCACCAGCTGTCGCTTCCTGCCTGGTGGGGGAGCGATCCTGGGAGAGGGTTCGAGCGATCCCAGATTCTTTTGGGGAGAGGGAGCACTGTGTGTCCAGGAAAGACAGGGATTTGCAAAATATGAATGTTGAATAATGTTACTGTAAACCATGTTAAAACCCATGCCGAGGTTTTCCAAGCAATTCTTTGTCCAGCTTTGGAATGAATATGAATGAATCGATGTGAGTGCCCTGGACACAACCTTAGAACCTTGAGTACCAGTGGGGGGACAAACAACTGTAGTTGTACTGGTTTGATAGGTCTTTCAATTGGGTGCGAAGTGATCAGGTCAGATCAGACCTCAGGAGACCAACAAACACCGCATGGGGCCAGATCGATGGCTTCTAGTTCAGTTCTTCGTCTTCCTCCAATTGAATACTGGAAACCAACAGAACCCCTGAAGAGACACACCAACCTGAATTCTACTACGTTGACATCATCACATCCTCTATACGTTTGGATTGCCATCACCCGCCTTGAACACACGGGTCATCCATGGCCTTTCGAGGCGTTAGCGGCCGGGCAAGCGCAGCAAGATCAGCCGGTCTGCGGGGCTCTCGAGACGATGGGGTCTGCCGGTCGGGCGGTGGACTGGCACTGGGAGCCTCAAACGATAGTCTGTTCACCTCGCGGAGAACTCCATGTGAAACATGGGACGCTGTCGCATCCAAGGTCCCCCAATTTGGATCCACGGACCATTTTTCAGGTGGACCTACCCCCCTGGTCGTGTAGAAGCCATTTTTCAGTCGATACATGGAACAACCACTATAGGACTATCGGATACTACATACAACTCAGTGCTTCCAGTTGTTGTTTCTTTTTCTATACGTGGACCTCCAAAGTACCTTAGATCAGACAATCAGATACTTCTACCCATTGTCTGAGGTACGAACTGAGACTCCAGGTATTGGCAACGGCTAAAACCGACCGAGCGAGGGCCGGAGGACACCGGGTCGAGTTCATGGGGATCCCATTTGGAGGTGTGCGACGCGACATGGTTGGGGGTTTCGTTTGGGACGAAGCGGTTTACTTTGGGATCCATTTGAATCCAATTTCGAGTGATGCCTCATTTTGGGAGGGGTTTTAAGGCCTTGTGGGCGACTCCGGATACACCAGGCGCTTTGAGATGTACTGAAGCTTCCTCGCCAGGACCTTCAGCGATTGATTTTTTGGTGCCTGAAGTTCTGACTCGTAGAAGTTTGAGGATGTGTGGCCATCTGCTAATCTTTCACAGGTACCAACACTGGTACCATTCCCAGCGCAAATAACATGCGCAAAGCACCATCTGATTGTCACTAAACTTGCCTGGCAAAAACTGAGCGTTTCATCTCCTGGCATTGGAATAGTTTTATTCGAATCATCGGCTGGATAGCTACAAGCACAGCTACCAGGCATGGGGGTACGCACCGGTGCAACCGGCTCTTAAGGGTTACAGCCTGCTACAGCTGCTCACAGGAAGTTTGGATCCCCAAATCTGGTCCACCAAGCAACCCAACTAGCTTCGACTCCGCTCTTTGGCCCATTCCGAAGACATCGCCAAAGTCGTCACCAGAATGGCATCGTCTTTTCGCCAGGTTTGACTCCAAGACTCCTCGGTCAGCGCCAAAGGGGCACCTTCCGTTGCTTGGGGGTCGTTTACCCTTCTTCTTCTTCTTTATTCTTCTTTATTAGTTCGTCTTTATTCTTTCTTCCTTCCTTCCTTCCTTCCTTCTTCGAATCCCAAGCCGAAACCCGAACTCTGCCAACTCAAAAGCCTCGAGTGCTCGG
Source organism: Durusdinium trenchii (assembly GCA_963970005.1). NCBI lineage: Eukaryota > Dinophyceae > Suessiales > Symbiodiniaceae > Durusdinium > Durusdinium trenchii. The sequence goes on from CAXAMN010004725.1 coordinate 157,597, forward strand.
GGGAATCACTCGGCCGGTGCACCGGTCGATTTCGACGCGCCGTGGCTCTCAGGTTCGGAGTGCTTGAAACAGGTCGTGGCCGAGGTCGAGCGTTTGGTCGAAGAGGTGCCGGATGTGCCGGAGCGACTCGGGGCGACGAAGAACAACAGGGCTTTTTGATGTGGGGAACATGGCGGCATAGGAGAGGGTGTCTAACGAGTCCAGTCATGACTCATTTTACCCCTAGTGGTAGTGGTGGATTATGACATATTATGACTACCAGGTGGAGTACAATGAGTCATTGGAAGTTCTGGGTAAACCACATCATGAACATGGTGTTGAAGGCGCTAGCTGGTGCGAGGGAGCGATTGAGGGGTGAACGGAGGCCGGAACGAGGTCTGCCAAATGAGGGAGTTCTCTGCCAAAATTTCTATAAGGCCAGCCAAAACCTTAATGGGACTTCTGGGACCCTTTGCTTTACATCAAAAACGATCGTGGGATCTCTTTTGTCGGACCAGGTATCTCTTTCTTCTCTCCTTTTCCTCGGTCGGACCTCATGAGGTGAACAGAGGTCGTGCAAAGATAAGAATTGATGAAGTTTCGAAGAAGTCAAGGGCGAACAGGAATTGTTGGCAGAAGGGCGAACAGTGGATTTGTCAAGTGGATTTGTCAGTGCGAAGACTCAGCAATACTCACCTTCACCTTTTTTCCCGGAAAGGAAAGGCTAGAAGAGCGATCCCAACATGGCCCAAGCAAGGGGCAGAAGAAATGTTTCAGGGACTACTGATGAATGCAGATTGACCAGACATTTCTTAGTATGTTCATTCATCTGGAACACTTGGCTCAAGCATCTCCGTTCTGGGGCTGCGGAAACGATCAATTGATCAATTGGACCTTTTGGACATATAGTGCGTCACCTGAGATACCTCAGCAATGGATGACATTGGACAATTCATGCGCGGGCTATCACCACATCAGCCCTGATCTGTTTCATCGCATGCTGTCCCTTCTCATCTCTTGGTAGAAACTGGTCAGCCACGATGTCACTTCCTCCCAGCTCGCAGAGCTCGTGACACAAACTTGCCTGGGTGGGTGGCACTGCGGCACCACCAGAGATATCCACCACTGAACCAAGTAACCCCACCAGTCGAATCGACGCCGATGGGGTTTTGGATGGTTTTAGTTCCCACTTCATCTACTTAATCCGACTGTTATCCTCCAGATAGCTGGGCGTCCGAACGCAAGTCTATTCATAGGCATTTCATAGCCCATCTTCTCCAAGCTCGAAAAGAGCCGCTGCTCAGGAGTCAAGAGGACCTCGGAGCTACTACGGATTCCCTGGAAGTCCAACGCAGGTTGAAGAACCCTCAGCAGGACCTAGTTCGACCAGCCCATATAGGTACCCCAGTATGATCCGGGTCCTGCAATTCAGGTCAAACCACTCTTGGTTCCCCAAACCCCGTCTCACAGCTCGAAGAAGACCACCTTCTCCACCCGTTCGCTTCGCACCCGCCACGGTCCGGGTCGTCCGTGCACGTCGCTTTTGCGACGCCTTCGTCTCGTGTACGTCCGAGACGCTCGCCATGGGGGACGATCATCTGGGAGTGGTGATCTCAATGCCCACGGTGGCCATGTTGGTGGGCTCCATGGCCGTCTTTGTGCATCTCGGTAGGAACGGGACTTTCAACGTCGTCGGTGCGGTTCCGAGCGAACAAATGGGCAGACCAGCTGGACAGACTGCGACAGAGCCAAGTATTTAAGAGGAAGTCCAAGAGACCAGGACGTTGAAGTGGGAAGTATTTCTGGTTTTGTAGTGTAATATCCTCAATTAAAACAATGGTTGTTCGGTAGAGGCTAATAAATCAATGGTTTGACTTCTAGAGGATGTTTGGGTGTTTCAGGTGGATTTCTTTCTTGGATCACTTGTGGAAAAGGGGGTTATATCTGGGTCCTTTTCTCGGCTAGGCTGACGGCGGCTAGGCAGTTCTCAGTTCTCATCGCTCAATGACTCAGCCAAGAACACCCGAGGCTTGCTTTATTGGGAGACCACCCCAAGACCACGAGGAAAGGACAAGTAGACTCGAATCAGAAAGTATTCATTTGAAGTCATGTGAATGTTGGATCGCACCAACCCCCCATAAGGACATATAAAGACAACATCTGTCTTTGCACATCATGATGCTAATGGTGGATTCCTAGTTGCTGAGGCCACAAGTGACATGTGTGTTCATTCTTGCTCACAAGTTGGCTTTTTTCCTTTTCCATGCTGATTCCTTTTACCCCAAGAAAAAACACAGACTTACAGTAATTGTTTGACATATCGCACCGCTATTCACCGCTTGTCAGCTGTGTACTGTAGAGACACATGGATGACAAAAGGAGAAACCAGCTGTTCTTGTTGAATGAATTGGGTTGGTAAAGGGCGCAGAAGGGGGTAGATAGATGCATGCAGAGAAGCTTGATGTTCCATGCGAGATTGCAGAAAAATCTTCCCAGCCCTCTGGTGTGAAGCATGGTGCGAAGCCAGCTGCCAATGGCTAAACTTGGCTGGCTGCACTTTTGTCTTCGAGGGGCCCTCAAAAAGATCTTGAACGCTTTTCGGTGTGGTCGCTTATTTTGCACGAATTCCAATCGGGTATATAATACCCAGACACTCCATGTATTCCATTTTTTGCCTTCATTGACCCCCCAAACCACCCCAATGTAGACAAATATGGCAGTCGCATGGAGTGTCTGGGATAGTGAGCAGACATCTTACAAAGTTTTTCTCTTGGTCCTTCAGGACCTTTTGTCAGCTAATCCGTGGATTTGGGGCCATTTCCCAGCCCGTTTTCACCACGAACTCCTTGCTCTTTCAGACTCTCCGGTTTCTTTCAGACTCCCCAGTGGTTGACGCTGGGCTGGACATCCCCACCCTTCGCCCAGTACAGCCGCTAAAAGCGGTCGCCTCCGCCTCCGCATCCGCGCGCCTCCGCCTCCGCATCCGCATCGTACGCGCGGATGCCACCAACGAGGTGCCGCTTGCCAGACAAGGTGCAAGCGTGCTTCCAGATGTTTTCCGCAGGACTGGTGCCGGAGGGACGGCGGGTGTTGGGAAGGAACTTGACATGAAATACAGCAGGTTTTCTCCGCTTTTTGGTCGCAGTGGTACCTAGGAGCTGGGCAAGAAGAGATCCCCATTTCCGACTTCCCTTTGCACCCACTGATTGCTGAGGGAGTGGTGAAAGCGGATGACAGCTCGAGTCAACTCCATGTTTCACATCCCATGCGGAACGTTGGAGCCGAATCTTGTGGCTGACAGGTGCTGAGCCTAAACAACCTCCCAGGCAACGACCTTCTGGACCAGTCTGCCTGGTTGGCTGTCTCCGGCTTTTGGCTGCATGACCGGTGTTCATGTTGGACCACCAACCACCCCAAATATGGTCTTTTCCTGTCAAAACAGATGTCATGTCTGGGCTAGGAACACACACCCAACATGACCCTCCTGGTTTCGGTAAACATGGACCAGTCTCGCCAGGCCGTGCGGGCCGTGCGGGCATCCGGCTTCGCTTCGCCGGACCCGCCCAACATGACCGGCTTCGTTCGGGGTTCGGCTTCGTGAGCGCCGAACTCCAGGCCTCTTGATCTCAGCAGTGGCCAATGTGCCCTGGCGGGGCGGTTGGGGCTTCACGGTCGGGCCCGCAGGAAGCGCTCGGTGAGCGCGGAAGGCTTCCTTTTGGGCTCACTACGGGACAGGCAGCCTCAGTGGGAAAAGGAAGAATTGAAGGCGTGACAGATGTCATCCCTAGAAACTTATAGGCATAATAGGTAGAAGTTTCTGCCCAACAAGAGGTTCTAGGGACGTTCAACGCATTTTCAGCATTCTTTTAACCTCTCCGGAAGGCTTCTGTACGCCATGTCATGGGATCACTTTGTAAAACAAGCAGATTCGAGACCACGAGATCTTCAACATGCGATTGGACTGGTTGACCCAGTGGATCCAGTTAAACGTACTAGAGTTTGCTGGTTTCTTCACCACCAGTTCAACGACATCCCGCGATCTATTGGGTGAGTTGTGACTCTTTGAACCATAGAGGCACCATGGAGGCACCACTTGTTCATAGAATAGAGATCCATGAACCAAGCGCCGCTTCAATGAACAAGTCCACTGGATTCTGGATCCAACTTCTGCCTCTTCCGGTCGTCCACATTACTGGTTCGGTCCTCAAGCGTGTCGCGGACCAGGGGAGGGCCCATGTGGGGCACGGGGCATTGTTAGACACCCGGAGATGCGCATGTCACATCCATACCCTGTGCAGGTGTTTTCCCTTCATCTCGCTTTGTTCATGCTGTTTGCGAGTTTTGGTCGCTGAGATGACTCTGCATGGAATGTAGGAACCACACTAAGTGGCTGCCTCCCGAGTTTGCAGACTGGTGCTGCATCCGGGAGACACGGTGGCACCGGTGGCAGGTGGGCAGCAGCTATGAACCAGCTAAGATGCCAGATAGATACCCTTTGGACATCCAGGTACCTGCTTAGAAGATGTTTGGACCCTTTTCGCCTACATCAGAGTGTCTCCAATCACCCTCTCAGATGGTATATGGGTCCGTAGGGCTAGGGTCTTTGAGCAGAGAATCCTGCCACTGCTGTGGAGGGATATTTTACACTTTGCCTGCGTGCAGAGGGCACATCATGTGACCTCTCACAATCCCTTGGAAGAAGATGGTCTGTGCAGATCTCCCATGTGGAAGCTCAGACATCGGGAAGCTCAGAATCCATCTTTGGTCGAATCCTTCCTGACATTCCGACCGCCAGACCCCGAAAGAAACACCCCTCTCGCATCCATGGGACATTTGTCGATCAATTGGGGTGTAGGCATATATCCCTAGAAGTTCAGTTTGACTATATTTTGCCCGACTGAAGTAAAGGAAATTCCGAACTTCGGGTCACCTAAAGACCATTCTTTTTATAGTCTTTGACTCCCAGGGTATATGGCAGTCCCATGGAGTGTCTGGGTAATGGAGTTTCAGGCCGACTGGGCTGGTTAATCAGGGCCAGGCCTGATGACCGTCCAGGATTTCAGACGTACCATGTGTTCAACGTAGGTTGTATTTTAATAGGGAGACCCACAACCAATGGGAAGACTGAGAGTCTTTGGGGGGGTCTCCCGCTCATGTACCCTGTCTGAAAAGACATCCGACCGAGGAGCTCTTTCCCTTGTTGAAGCCTGCACAGTCCCAGCTCCCTCTGCTCGTGGGCTTTACTGTGGGCTTGATCTTCATGTGCCCCGCCATGCGACCGACCGGCCTGCGGGAATTGAAGTGTGTGAGGGTCCAAGTGCTGTGGTCCTCTGCTGCTCGTACTTCAACGACGACAAGCATTATTACAAGAACGACAGGGACAACAAAACAACAACTGCAACAACACAGTGTTGACAACAACAACCACATACCCACTGCCTGCTGCTGCTTCTTTTCCTAAGACATGTTCAGCAAGTCTTCAACAGGGATCCACTGTCTCATGTATTTAGGATGCACTATAATTCGTAAGTTATATTTCTTTACCTTTTTGACGCTACTGTTGCTATTGATACTGTACTGACATCCACAACAAAAAGGACGACCATGTTGCCAACACATACGCAGACGAATCCAAATCCATTGTCCGGTGCTGTCGGGCAGTTTCTCCGATTTCAGTGTGACGCACTCACTCCCCACATTTGATAACTTTTTCTTTGAAGGCTGAACCACAAAGCCTATACTAGGCTTGACGTCATGTTTCAATCCTGCCAGCTGTACGAGGTTTGGGCTAGGCTATTTGACTGAGTTCATGGAGGAGGATGAGGAGGACGGCGTGTTGCCGGACGGGAGACCTCTTTCAGGATGCCAGGTCCAGCCGCCACATGACAGCACGTCGGCTACGAAGCCTGGAATTGATGCGGTAAAGATTCATCAATCACACATCCTCATCGCTTGAGTTCTGAATGTGGCAGCATGGGATTTGTACAAGATTTGCAAGCTAGAGCCTTTTTCTTGGAAAGCTAGGGTCAGCTTCCATCCAGTCGATCAATGATTGGCAAACAACCTCATGGCCCACACCCTCAGCGAGGAGCAGGTCAAGGAATGAAGTGGCGAGAAATGAACAAATCGCAATCAAGATTTGAAGTGAAGTCAGGTGTACTATGTTTGAATCAGAAGCTTGACGTGTCGTCGTCCGGCGTTGGCCGCGCTGTGTCCAAACCTCCTGTTTCTTGCGGCTGTCATGCACAGCAGCGAAGACAACTAGGATGCTGAGGTAGTGGTTCAACGCTAAAAAGTTCCAGGTGGAGAAAGTTATCTGGTTTGAGGCAAAGTATATATTTATATTTCAAAAAATCTAGAATGACCGCTTGCTGCGCTGTTCCAAGAATGAACACCAGCCTCTACCAGGATCAGACTTGGCTTAATGGTGTTATTATAGACATATAACTATATATATATAGATTTATACTTGTCTGTCTCCATATGGTGGTTCGGTTCTTTAGTCTTTCTATAAAACCCACCTGTGTGGTGATAGGTTACATTGTCATTCTATCAAACACCTAGTTTGTGATTGATACTCAACATATATGTCTGCCTTCCACCTATTCTGTAAAATATAAAACCAACTCAGGCGGGCTTTTTTGAAAGGGGGATCAATAGTTATGTTTGTGTTCCTCTAGTTTGCTGGAAGCAATCTGAGTGGTCGATCGAAGTAAGTGGGATTGACTAATTCGATGGGAAGATCGAGCAATGGGGCATCACTCATCATGTTCCAATCTCGCAAGTACGCCTCCGCACTATTTTTGTGCAAGCCGGTTGATGCCTTCCTCACATGGTGATGAACTCAAGTTCATGGAATCCCGAAGAATAGTTTCAATAGAAGAAGTATTATAGACATACGTAATCCCCAAGTAAACCATGAACCATGTCCGGGTGGTTTGCCGTCCTCACATCGTGCTAGCACCACCTCTCCATGCTTGTTAGACTTGTCTCATCGCAGCACGGAGTTGGTCAGCACCAGGAGGTGGTCACACAAAAGCGCACCACCAGCGATATTGAGACAGCTCCTTGGGCGCAGAGGTCACGTCGGAATGCGGGAGGTGGAGCTGTGGAGGCGGTGCGGTGCGGGTGAACTGCCCTCGGGTGGCGGGTGGTTCCAATGAAAGACGACAGATTTCGGTGATGGCCGGGATTTTTGATGTTTGAATCCCCAAAATGGTCGTATGAAAAACCAAGAAAACAGGGACTTGGAGGGCGGGACTCAGCTGCTTAGCTACGGCTACAGTTGAGTAAGCAATGAGGATACGCTGCTGGTGAACATGATGGAGATGGAGACTGGCCCTTTTGTAGAGGAAGGTTAAGGTTCAGCTCATTGTTCATGGTCAAGAACACAGTGCAACCGCCAACGCAAAAATCTGAGTTGAACGCAGAGAACTCGGGTCATTATGCAAGCTCCACACTCCTTGGTGATGGAGCGTTGGTCGTTCTAGGTGTTCCAGAAGCCAAAGACATCCGACCACCATGCTCCGTCATGGTCTCGGTCGTGTCATCTTCAGTATAGTAAAGATGTCTTCAACCCACCAGAGGATGTCCTTCCACCATCTGATTTCTGCCAACCAAAGCCTTTTAGTTGCTTTGACACTGGATTTACTGAGAGTGAATTAGAGTGATTTAGAGCCATGAATTCCTTTTTGAGCCACCTGGCAACCCACCAGGTCATTGGGTTTGGCCGCCCGGGCGCCAGGAATTTTGTACCCCCCCGCCCCCACAACCAACGTGAGTTTGAGTGGTTGGGACTACGCCACCCCAAACCGGCGGCGTTGCCTGCGTTACATCGAAAGCAGCGCAGCAATCTTTACTCTCGATATTCAGGCGAGGTGTTTGGTCGATGAAACCGGCCTTGCAACTCTCCGGCAAGCCGTGGTCATGCTGCCGTAGAAACGCGTGTCCAACGCATGAGCGCGAGAATTTCCGCCGCGACGACGACGGTGGTGCGAGTTCTTCTTGAAACCAAAAGGGCAAATTGCATCAGGGCAGTCCAACCATCATGGACAAATCCCTAGGTTTTCAGGTACCGGTCGGGCTGTGAACGTAGCCTCTGGGGAGATAGGGCTGTTCCCCTGCGCAGACTCAGACTTTGACAAAGGTGGACCCTGACTTTGACTCTGACCGACGTGGTTTTGATCATGACTGGAATAGCAAACCTTCGTGGTTTGGGGGAATTCCATGTGGTCCTCAGGGTTTTCGTATTTGAGATCCACCGAACTAGACAACCGGGTCATGTTTGAAGGAACTAGACCAGTGGTGGCCTGGACTGCTCAGTCCGATAACCTCTGACCCTCCACTGCCTCAGAGATCGACCAAGCTCAGGCCTTGGTGGATATTTGTGAGCAAGAAAGGCAGAAAGCTAAAGAGCACTTCCAAGTGGAGACGAAGGAGTTGCACGCACGCATATCGGTCTTCTTCTTCATCGTGTTGATGCTGTGTTGATATGTTCAGCGGCTATCGATCGGTGTCGCATTGATGATATTCTGTGATCCGCGGCTGTATCTACAGTACAAAGTTGCTTCCTTCAAACATGGAGCACACATGTCGGACACACCCGCACACACCACATCGCTCCTCGGTGTTTGGGTTGGTATCCAAAGCCACATGGTTTGAGCGAACCAGTTTGCCCAGCTTTGCTCCAGCTGGCCCCGCGTATTTCATGGCCGAGGAAGGCGGACCACGGATTGGAGGTGCCGCGATCTGTCACATTGTAGTAGTGTGTGTCTGACCCAACATTGAAGGTGGTCTACCAAACTGTAGGGTGGTCTAAAACATGTCGACATGGTTCATCTATGGTGGATTGACTCATCACTTTTGAACACCTCAAGATCTCCCACCCGTGACCAACTTGGAATTAGGGGATGGCATGGGATTTCTTGGGGCGGGGCGCCATGTGAGATCGTCCGCGTTGACGTCCAACGCGTGACTTCGAGGCAATGCACCGTCGGATTCCTGGTGTGTATTCTCCCGAACTGGGTACATCCCCGAAACTGCTGGGGAAGATGGATATGTTAATTCCATATTTGTTTTTCCGGTTCGGAGCCGTACATCCAAGCCACCTGCTTCTTCCAGGAGATTGATGTGGAGGTGAATCGTCTCCTGGCTGTCAGGGAGTGGCCACCGCCTGGTTGGGGCCTGCTTGGCGGATCAGATAGGAAACATTCTTGATTAAAGACCAACCCAAATATTCTACAGTGGTTTCAGAGTAGATGGCACAGACACCAAGATGTCCTGAAAAGATGGGGTCCATATAAACCGCCGACATTGGGGTCTGTGCCATCTACTCTCAATCCACTATAAATCATTCCACAGATGCCCACCTTTCATAGACATGTTTGGGAGTGGTTCCAGTTCGACTCAAAACAGACAAGCCTATGAGGGCCCCTGCTTCCAGTGGGAACTGGATTTAGTGGATAAAAGGGTGAAGAGCTTCAACTACCTGGTCGTTCAACGCAACCAGGCTGGGTGGGTTGGGGTGACAGTCAGCTTAAGGCCTCCAAGACTTTCTGATGCGGGGCTCGCAGAACCAGATCGACGAGATCCTGCACAGCTTGGAGCTCCTCAGTTGGAACTCAGAGGAAACTGCGGATGGACGTGGAAGGCGGTGTGCCTTTCGGACTCGATTCAGGAGCTCTCGGCGGTGGACGCCAGACCGGACTGGACGAAGAACACCGACCCCGTGTTTCAGGGTCGTGGAGGGTCGTGTTTCTTCGGAAGACCTTCGTTTTTTCAGGTGCGTTTCTTAGATAAGGAGGGCTTTTTCATTGTTTTTTGTATGTTCATTTGATCTGTTGCTTCTTCTGCATCATCATCATCATCATCATCATCATCTTCTTCTTCTTCCTTCTCATGCTTGCCGACCACACACCGCTCCGTGCACGCCAGGTATCGCGTACACAAAGCGACTCGGGTCCTCTATGTGCGCTCTGGTCTGGACGACCAGAACTTGACAAGGCGAAAGGGAAGTGATCGGAAGTAGTGCATTTCTGTCTTTTGGATACTAAGAAAGAGCACGTAGTAAGCTCCGTTCGTAGCGTCCGATCGCTCCGTTCGTAGCGATGCCACGAGCCCCAATCGTAGCTTCTTAGTTCCTCTACTGGTGTTGTTCGGACCCGACAGTAATTTGTAAGTGAATTGTAAGAAATAGGGGCACGGGATGGTGTGGGGCCGTCCGAACGCGCGGAGTCTGTCCTCATGTCCGCCGCAAGCTGTTCTTCATCGTACCTGACCGAAAGAATGTTTGGTGGCAGACCCGAAGAAGAATTGGAGACAGCACCGAGATGCCACTTGCTGTGGACCTATACAAACTTTTAGCCGCCTTAGATTTTACGAAGACGATGTTATGTTAAGGACTTGATGACCAGGCTGTGTGGTCGGTCTCTGTCGGTCTCGAACTCGTGACAGCTGTGAGGATCGTCGGTCGGAACCCCCGATGGGTCGTAGCGAACGCGACACCAGGGGGCGGTCGTGCCCTAGACCTTCGGTCTCCTTTTTCGCCAGCTCCCCAGAGCTCTACATGGCAGCCCCGAACTCACCAGGATAGATTGGCCTCCCAGGTAGTCTATTCTGTTCCTTCTCGGTGGTCAATCATAAGAGATCATAATAAATAAATGGTGCAAAGTGCAAAGAGATGAATGAATTGGACAATTTCCTTCACAAAAATCGTAATAAGTGAACAATAAGATTTGTCCCTTCATTTTACTTCTTGGCAGGTTCGTGTCTTGAGGTACAGGAGGCTGTAGCAGGTCTATTGCGACAACCCGGGTTCGGCTCGATTTTTTGCACGATATTGCCTGGGATGACGGAAGTGTTACCCAACTGTTCTCACCATGGCAACTTCCCAGTAATATAGACTGCCAACCCTCCAGGTTATTCGGTGACTGGACACTCGGACACTCCAACATTTGTACCTACGGACACTACTTGGAACATATGTCAGTGCAATGATGAGACCCAGCGACCACCGGCTGACCCAGACCCATCGTCGCAGGATGCAGTTCCACGGCCGGGAACTGAAGCAAGCCTCGGAGCGGCTGCAGAGTGCCTTCGGTGTGTGACAATGTCAACCCCCCTGCAGATGAGTACCACGGGAGCCTGAAAACTACGGGGTGGTGGATGAGAAGAGTCTGAACCAGGGGTCCATGGTGGCCAGAATGAGAAGAGGGGGCCCAGGTGGCGCCCATGTCGGCTCAGCAGTGCCTTTGGGGTGTTCGGAGAAAACAGGGTGTCATTCGGGTGTCATTCATGCTTTTTTCGAGAGAGGCGCCTTAATGCTATTTTTATACTTTGACAGACTTGGTGAGCGAGAGACTGGTGTCTATTCTTGCATAAGGTGGTGGTCGCAAAGCCATGATTCAAGGCAAAAGCCAGACAAACAGCTTCTTCCAAAAGACCTCCCTGTGGGATTCCCCAACATGACGGCACTACGTCAACTTACGCTGTCAAACTGTTCAGTTTAGTTAAATCCAACTTGATTTAGCAGCCCACTCAAGGACGGATGGACGGATTGGGTCTCTCCCAATGGGTGATTTGTCTCACACTGCAGCGCCCTTCATCGGTCTTGATGCCTTAGGGAAACCCTTTGGGATGCAGATCCTGACGTGGAACGAACACCGGTTTGCGTTGGAGAGGCCAACACGCATGAGAAATGAGATCTTCAAAGGGGTGTTCAGCCTTTCGTTCGGATTGGTTCTTTTGTTGGAAAAAAGAAACTGAATCATCATGATTGCCCAAACTTGAGGATGTCAGCCAATTTTCTGACCTTGCTATGATTTTCCAGGGACACCAAGTCCGAAACTAACAGTAATTAGATGAGCTTTTTGGGCGGACCATTTAAATACACATGGCAAGAGCAATTTCTTTGGAGGGGCTGGAGGATCGACACCAATGGACGGGTGGACAGGGTGTCCCCCGAACCGAGGATTCGAGTCCTTTCAGAAGGCCAAGGACAATTTGAAGGCTTTTCAGGCCGCGTCTCCGGTCAAGTCGCTGGCCGCGATGGAAACGCCAAAGGGTATGGTGACTAGCATAGATCCAGCCAGTCTGTGTGTTCAGCGTGTGTGCAGATGGAGTGAATAAGATGCACATGAGTCGAACATCATGAGTGCATGCACGAATGAGTCCCTATTTGTTTGAGTTTGGCCAAGACCCACGAGGGTTTTTTGATCTTTGGTGCCTATACCAGCCTAACAACACAACCAAACAAATCCACGATCGAAAAAACAGAGGAACAAAACACCTAACGATTTAGGGCCTCAAACCTCCGGAAGGCGCCCACACGCCACGGCGCTCAGCGGCGCCACGAGGCGTGCTTGGAGCACTTGCACGGCCACGCGGAGCGGGCGCCCTTCCGTCGCTGGAAGGCGATGTCCAAGTACCTGGGAGAACGGTTTCGGCGGGTGGCACTGGGATGAGGATGGTGAAGTCAGTGGATAGTGGGTGCATCTCTCAGCAGGTGTTTTTTCGTTTTTCTTGGTTTTTTTTACACAAACTGAAAGCGAAATCCGTTGGGTGTTTCATCGGTCTCGAAAGCAACCTTCGCATGATGATCGAGACAACCAGATGGGAATCTAGGGATATACCGACATCCGGGACCCCCGAAGACAAGAAGACCAACACGTGAGATTCTAGGCGCGTGTACAAACAGGGGAACAAATCCATGGCCCATCACCCTGGCCACAGCAACGGTGGGGCTTCACCACCCTTGGTGGGCTTCAGTACCAATCAATGAAGCGACCAAGCCGCTTTACATATATGCTTATTCTACAATAAGCACCTAAACTAGCAACCAACTCAAAAACCAACCATCAACCAACTACACTTTGATTCACTGACATGGAAGTGGAAAACCGCAGGAAAACCCGAGGACAGTCGTCTTCCAAGGGTCATATGTTCCACTTGGTGAGTCAGAATGTCACCGACCAACGAACCAAACGAACCACCCGAACCGCCGACCTCCTCAGCTCTCGTCCCGAGGCCCGCCGAGGACCAGCAGCTCTCGGAGCAGCTCCCCCTGGCGCTGGTCATGGCGGTGGGGACCAGGGGGACTGGAGAGCCGGGAGAGGAGAGTTCTGGGCGTGGAGAGTTCGGACGCTCCGTTCACAGCCCGACCGGATTTCGAACCAAAATCTAGGGATTTGAGACCCCAGACCTCTCCATATGAGGGTCCGTGAGCATCTGGGTATGAAGAATGATGAAGAATGTGTTTGTATGTATAGGGAGACCCTCCCAGTGGTCAGGATCCATGAATCAATGAGAGACCTCATTTTTGCTTGAATTCTGAATGGTGCAGTGTATATGTATATGAAAATAGGGAAACCTCCCAGTTCCACCTGCTAGAAGGGGCGGTGCCTCGGTTGTGCACGCGGGATTTGCTCGCCTGTGCGCTTTGCTCGGTTGTACACGCGCTGTGTGCACTTCTATGGAGGAAATAAGGAGCACAAAATGAAGGAATGAACGCATGAAGGAATGAACGAATGAATGAAGGAAGGAAGGAAGGAATGCATGTATACATGAAGGAATATAAGAAAGAATGAGTGAAATCAATGAATGTACTGCAAGAGCTTCACATTGAAATTGAACTGGGGTTGACACATTGTTGACTGTCCGAGATGTCGGTGTGGTTCAGTTCGGTGCTGAGCGACATGGTTTTGAAAATGAGGTATTGTTTTTCACAAGACATGTGGACACCTCAGATTTCAGAGTTTTGCATGAAATTTTCAAATACCTGGACACTTCAGATGTTAATGTGTTACGGACATCTGCAAGATGATGAAGCGGCACGCAGCCCGTGTGCGGCGACCAGCCACTCCTTTGCAGCGGAAACCAGCTGCTCGACGAAGACACTTCTTCTGCTGAGTGCGGGGATATTGTCGTTTGCATTGTGTAGGACGTGTGGTGGTGCCACTAGTACCAGCGCAGATCTTTCACTGGTCCTTTGGTACAGTCGTGAAGTGGATGAAAGCACAGTTCGCAGCTAGGGCTTGGTGTTTTGTTTGTTGCAGTGCCGACTCCAAAGGAAACCATACTTGTAAGAACGGATAGAGCATCTGTGTAGAGCATCTGTGTTACATGGTACTGTGGAAGCAAATAGCAAGAATAGATCATGTGGAAGAATGTCCGCAAAGACGTTCTTAAGGCCCACCCCCCCACCTCACACCAACAAGAAGATTAAACTTAATCAGAAAGTGGTCTCTGTGTTCACTAGCCTCACCTAACGACATGTCATATACATATCACATCAACTCAATTTGTGTGTGCGTAGGTGAGCTCAATCTGTATGTGCAGGTGCGTATGTGGTGCCAGGCACATTTTTGTATTTGTTTTAATCGATGTGTGGACATGTGAGTTCATCCTGCGTGCGCATGTGAGTGACTTTTTACAAAAACATGCTGCTGGCACATGTGAGCCAATGTTGCGTGCGTAAGTGAGGCGCCGTCCTGCTAGAAGAAGGGAAGTAGACCATTGGGCCAGCGGGTTTTACGATTTAAAGCAAGCCCAGTTGGCGGGGGCAGTTTAATCAGTTGAAGTGGGCGTGATGGGGTGAGGCAACTGGGTGAGGCAGCCGGTCTTCCCTCCTTCCGAAGGGCCTGGCTCCATCCTGCTCCAATTGTTTTTTGGATCGTTGTGGATCGGACATGCAGAACGGTTCGGTTCTCTGAAGCTCCAAAGCTTCGGAGAAATATATGAACATGCCTGTTGTTTTTGTTTTGAACGAGAGAGATGTTGCCACGAACCTGTCACATTGGAACCATTTACAACCCATTTGGGTGACATGATTTTGCCGCCCCCAAACAAGTAACACCATAGATCAGCACGTGTCGCAACCAAACGAATGTACGGCCCTTTCTACCTGGACATTCCGATCTGCTCTCCACCCATCGGTCATGGGTCGCAAAGACGGGTCGTTTGGGACAGGCATGTGGGGTTTGAATATGGTGAACACATGTGAACACCCAAGATGCACACGATGTCTCCGGATTCTGGGGATGTTCATTTACAGTAAATCCATATTTATCCAAACCTTAGATTCCTTAGATCTGCTGGTTTGACACCCTAAACAACCAGTTTTTGCTCGAGAAACTCACGAGGAACACCGCACTCCGTTGGCCATCGGGCAACACGCGCCGAACCACCTGGCGGCTGGTTCCCACCTAAGTGGGTCTGAGCGTGAAAAGTTTGGCACAAACGATCGTCATACAGTGGTGAAAGATGTTGTGGCTGTCATGGCACCCGGAAGCCCGAACTCACCAGGGTAGGTTGACCTCCTACAGTTTCCCTTGGAGGTAGTCTATTCTGTTGATTCTTGATGGTCAACCAGGGTCCACGGGGTCCCGGTTTGGACCCGCAGCCTTGTGGGACGTGCTAGTCGGACGCATGTTTTCGTGCGAGTCGCATCTCTTAGGCCTCAATCCACTCCCTCTCACCATTGTCCGTCTCGCACATCGTTCGGTTTGCAACACAGACATGTGGTCGTTGCAGGTGGTGGTGGATGCTGCAGTTGATGGCATGCTGATTGGCCCTTCGGCGTGAATGCTGCGTGTGTGAACTATCCCTCTCTCACCGTTTGATTTTGTTTCGGGATGACGGAGGAGCACGGCCTGAGCACGGGATAGTGATAGTACCTTTGGTGATCTATCTTGATATCTTGACACAGGTCCGATGTTGGTGTGAACACTTCAGATTCTGCAAAGTAAGATCCAACACTCTTGTCATTTCCGCCTTCCCTCCATTTGATGCAGAAGAACAATCGGCAACACCCCACGCTAACGCCATAATTCCATGTTCAATTATGTCTTGATGCTTAGGTTCCCGGTACTATCCTTCACACATCTCTAGAGTTCGGGGTGTTTCTGTAGTTTACAATACCCAGTGGATCCCAGTTACAACATGTTACTATAGTGGTCCCCCAATAGATAGACACATATAGAAATGCTGTCCAATGTATGTTGAAAATTGATATTACCTTTATACTTTATAATCCTTTATTGATCTTTTCATATCATTTCGATCTATTTGGGGTCCAAACACATATCAGAAACCCAGTGGTTTGCCAAACCGTTGGGTCCCAACACGCTCGAAATGTCTGTTCCGCAATTCCTCTTCGCGCTCGAAATTCCACTGAAGACTGAAGACTGAAAAAACAGACACAAGTCACGTGGGATCGTTGCACCTGCAGCTTCTCCCGGACCAGGTCTCTCTTATGCCGCTTCTCCCAGATGCTTGACCAACACCGATCCGAACGACCGGTCCCGGTGGAGTCGTGTGAGGTCGTTGAGCAGCTGCTGGCAGCTGCTCAACGGGTCAATATCTCCAAAAACCCCTCGGTATCGATAGCTCACATGAGTTACATGGAGTGAGTTCAATCTCCACTAGCAACAAGAAGCTACCAGGGGCTACTGGCCTTACTACTAGGAGGAAGAAGCAGCTAGGAACAAAGGGCATCGCGACTCGAACAAAGCGATCGGACGCTACGAATGGGGCGCTGGCCATACTAGTCACAAGAAGCTATTCGGATTGATCTCATGGTCTTTATATCGAGGCCCTGCCATCCATGTAAAGCTAACCTTCGTTCCATGCAGGGTGTCCGTCAACATGTGTCTTGCCCCTTTTGTTTCCCGTCTTGCACCTGGTGGCGAGCTTCCGGGGGTCTTGCGTTTGGAGGAACACTTGAATACACATATGAAGACCATGAAGGAAAAACTTCTGAGGAGGGAAAAGAAGCCATAAACCTTGTATTGGCACTGTGACGTCGAGGTTCTTTGACGCTTTTCCGTTCTTCCAATCCTTTCCAGCATTTGGAGGTCCAGGCTTTGGGGAGGTTCTCCATTTCTCCATCACTCGTGGCCATTTCTCCATCACTCGTGGCCATGCTCGACAAAACCGAAAAGAGTCGGACGTAGGACAGGGTTGCTGGACTAGACTGCCTGGTACCTGAAGCTCCATTGCCCATCCGGGATCCAGTCATACCAAACCTCAGGTCCGGTATGAGAACGGAAACTCCTGGTACCTGCAGGACAGTGTCGAACAGATCGTACCTGGTACCTGAGAAGGTAAGGTTCTTGGATCCCCAGGGTCGGACAACCCTTTGCAACATCCAAGATATCCAGGCTGTCCGGGTTTCATGCCAACACTTCTGACATGGCCGGTAACAGAGATGAAATGCGTATCATGAGCACATAGAAAGATGTAAAGATCATATAACCATATAAGATCATATAACCATTAAATAGTACTATTACACATGCCCCTGGAATAGGCTCATTGGCTCAGTCCTTTAGGGTGTCTTTAGCAAAGCATACTCATCCGATCGATCTGCAAGCTGGTGGACCGAACCCGGTTGATCGAGGCGCTGGTTGGGCCATGGCCATCGCCACCTGCATTGAAACTTGGAGAGTCTGAGCTTGGTGGCATCGTTCCGGCAAGAGAGGTGTTTTTTTGTGATCTGAAAAGGACCATAGTAGCGTCCTTGCTCCGTTCGTAGCGATGCCAGAAGCCCCGTTCGTAGCGTCCTTTTGTGATCTGGGTACCTATTCCACACATTAATGGCCACTTGCATATTTACCGATCAATTGCGGACATGTGTTTCTTCGGTCCAAAAGTTTAGTTGTGGGTAGTGGTAGAGAGGTGTCTTGGAGTCGGATATGGAGGCGTCTTCGGCTGCCAATTCCTGAACATCGTCTCACGGTCACAGTTCCGATTCTTTTCAGTTGTACGTCATTGAGCCCCTAGTAGTGTTCTTACTCCTTGTAGCAATGCCAGGAGCCCCTAGTAGCGTTCTTGCTCTTAACGTATGACTTCCCACGTTTTGGAGAAGGAATGGTGACGTGGAGAAGCAGAGCTTTGTCACGGACTTATCCATGGTCCATAATTGCAGAAGCGCTCTGCGTTGGGGTCACCGTTTCTCCAGTGCTTCTCGCGCTTTATTAGAGGAGGCTTGAAACAACACCTTGGGGCACAGGTGCCGCAAGAAGTTGATATGTTCTTTTACCAATTCTGCGCAGGAACCAAACTCCGCGCCAAAGCAACTTGAGGGTGTTGAGGTTTAAACAGAACATTTTTCCAGCTTGGTTTGGTAGTGAAGGTGTCCTTCAATAATCTTGCCAACTTTGCAGGGGATCCCATTAGTTGCCACTATGTAAGAACCAGGGTTTCCTTCGGTCTATGGTTTTAGTCTTTGTAACCACTGGTTACCTTTGACTGGATCATTTCCCGGAAGTGTGGCATGCTCCCGCTCTTTCCCCCGCGGCGACGCGGGAGCGCAGCCCAAAAATTGGGGTCACCGGTTTTGACGTCGAGCACGCAGCCCTTTTTG
The DNA here is from genome assembly GCA_963970005.1 of Durusdinium trenchii. NCBI lineage: Eukaryota > Dinophyceae > Suessiales > Symbiodiniaceae > Durusdinium > Durusdinium trenchii. Next base: position 175,937 of record CAXAMN010004725.1, read on the forward strand.
GCTCCGGCAGTGACCCGCAGGAGCGTCGTGTTTTTGTCTTTTTTCGTCGTCTTTTTGTACGCCGCTGGGCCGTTCGCGTTGTCGTCGCGTTGACGCGTTCGGAACCGAAGGCACTCGGTCGGGACCCTGCGGTTTTCTGGGGGCCCTGCCCCCCCAAAAGCTGCTTTTGGTTGGCCAGATCAGTGAGCACAAGAGTGGTACCAACGAGCGCCCCAAAGGACTCGAGTGAAGTCGAGAGTGTCTTGACGGGTTCGCATGGCTGGCGATATCGTCAAAAAGCACTATAGGTTCTTCTGAAAAAGATCTAACCTGCAGTACAAGCAGAAGATCTATGGCAGATACAGATCTATGGCAGTTAAGACCTACCATAGGTTCTGCAGTACAGATCTGTGGCAGTACAACCAGAATGATCTCTTTGGTTTTGATGTGAAGACCCTGGGATGCAGGTGTCATGGATACCATGGATGACAGGAAGAAAAACCCTTAGAACTCCTCGTTGACCAGCCACAACGCGAGCAAACACATACTATGCTCCACGCCGTTTTTCATCTTGAAACCCACCCACCTGGTGACTCCATGCCATGCATGGCTTACAACAGGCCGGGTGTTCGACTTGTCGCTCGTGCCTGTGTGGTGGGCCAGTGCAGAGTGCTGAGTGGCAGTGCAGACCACTGGGAACCACTCATGTAGAAACATGATCCTGCTGTGAAGGGGTTACACTCCGACGAACACATCACATGGAAGTGGAAAACCTCCTGTTTGTACAGGAAAGTAGTCTTCCAAGGGATCAGAATTTCCACTTCCATGTGATGTGTTCGTCAGAATGTAAGATGTAGTCTAGGTAGGTTCCAGTAGTCCAGGTGGGAACCACTCATTTTTACATGATCCTGCTCTGTAAAGATCTAGTCCAGGTAGGTGAAGCCGTTGTTGGTAGGTGATCCTGCTCTGTTAAGACCGTCGGGAGAAAACCGAGGCGATGCCTGCGATGTCGAAGATCTCCAGTGCCGGCTTGGCCGCCAGTGCTTTGAACCTTGGACGGTGGGAACAGATTGGACGGCGAAGTGCGGAAAGAACATCAACCAGGAGTTCCAATTCGGAATGGTGTTTAAATCCCATCCAGTGAGTGCAATCCCTGTCCTCCAAGTTCGGCACCCTTTTGAAACTGCTGGAAATTGACTATCCATGTACGCACATTTTGCCACTAAACTTGAATTAACAATTTGTCATTGGTTGTTGTACTTCAGATGGCATGTTACCCTGGGATTCCAACCACCATTGTTTAATGGTTTTTGCCAAACAACATCCAAACAACTATATTGTCTTTTTCCCCTAAGGAGATGACGCTGCGAAACCAGGTCAACCATTCTTTTTGATGGTCTTTGAAGGCTAGGGTTGTATGTTGCCAATGCACATGTACATCAAGGTCTGGTGGAATCACATACCAACATATGCATCGGGCTTCAACCCGAGGAACGAGTCCCCCAATGGGTCGGGAGTTTAAACCTGCCAGTCCCAGACAGGTTTTTGGTTTGGACCAGGACGATCAGCATTTCCGACCCCAGAACACACTTTTTCGAGACCTGAAATGGGATCTATGGTGGTACCTATGGTACATATGCCTTTGCGGTGTTCGGGTGAGGTTAACCCTGGAGCCCGGGTTCTGGGGTTCTGGAGCTCTGAAACACCCTTTGCTGACCGGGCTCCTTTCAAGCCCTCAATTTTTGGGTGATGTCCGGGTGATGACGACCTCTCCACATCCGACACCAGGGCAAATAGAAGTATGAGAGAAGCAATCAACCCACCACATCCGACCCCCCCCCCCCCCCCCCCCCCCAGGAGCCCCCCCCCCCCCCCCCCCCACCCCCCCCCCCCCCCCCCCCTTTGGGCACCCACTCCACCCACCCCAAATCCTCCCCCGTTACGGCCCGTTTCGGAATCCGAACCGAACCTCCGACGGGGCCAGGATGGCGGCGTCCGCCTTCGTAGCCCCCTCGGCTGAGCCGACGACGCAGAGGCGGGCGGGACGGCACGGCGGGTATCAACCAGCACCCCCAGTCGGGGTGGTGAATGGACACCCCTTTCGGGGCTTTAAGAACCAACACCCCGACAGGAGGGTCCTGCAAGAAGTCGAATCATGTTTGTCACTTTTGGATCTCCCAAAAGTGACGTTCGCACTGCCAGGCCCCGAAGTCACAGTCTTAACTCCCTAGGGCGACTTCACCATATCCTCAGGTTCGGTGGTTAGACCCCCCTGGCACCCACCCCAACCATCTTCGAAACGGAGGTGATTGGAGCCCTAGAGACTTAAGATGTTTTTTTTTGTCCTGACACCAGGAGATGGCTTGGGAGGGTTGGGCCCATTGGACAGGACGCGTGAGGCCGCCAAGAGAGTCCTGAACTCTTTTGCAGAGCAAAACCTGCCCCAAGAACTTGGGACATGTGAAACTCATCAGATTTCAATACTAGAGAACCCAGGTGATCCCTGTTTTGATAGGAAAAGACAGGTCACCCAGGTTCTAGGTAGGTGTATATATTCTTTTTCAGCATCCTTCACACTTCGTCGGCAGTCCCACGACATCATCCCACATGAATCTGGACTGATGACGCCAAACCGAACTTCTTGTTACTCCAACCTTCTAGTAGTAGCTTCTTGTTCCTAGTAGAAAGGCCAGGAGCCCCGTTCGTAGCGTCCTTGCTCCGTTCGTAGCGATGCCCTTTGCTCCGTTCGTAGCTTCTTGTTTCTACATGCTTCCAGCAAACCCCTGAGGTCTGCCACCCTCCGTGGTGCTCAGCGCTCCAGCAGCTCCTCCGCGACCTCCACCGTCGCGCTGGGCGCCACGGCGCTGGTGGCCGTCGCCGCCGCCAGCGGCCGCTCCGCCGGCCGCCCCGCGGCGGTGAAGCGTTGCGCCTATGACGCCTCCAACGACAGGGGGTGGGTGGGGGTGAGGTCGGTGAGGTCAGGTGGTCAGGGAGCAGGTTAAGGCTTCGTATTAGATCGTGTGATGACAGATGTTATATAGATATGGTACTGTAGACGGTTTTGAGTTGTTCGAAAGTGTAACAATGAGATGCGTTTTGTGTGTTCTATGTTTAAATGTTTTGAATGTGTTTTGTGTTGTTCAATCATGTTTGTGTGTTTGTTTTGTACGGTGTGATGTGCCGTGTGTACATGACATCAGCAGCACACTTTTTCTGGACATCAGATGGCTGAATCAGGGAGGAGGAGGGTGACTGGGTGACTCTGCTCCCATTCTTTCGGCGACTTCCCATTCCAGAAACTTCCCATCCAGGACCAAACGAAGTTGGTCTTATTCCCAGACACGACCCATGGGACTGCCATATATACCGCCCCATTGACCCCTGAAACCACCCCAACCCCAATGTATATATGTATATATATAATATATGGCATACATGGAGTGTCTGGGATTGGCTTTTACTAACGGTTCTTTTATTTCTGTTCAGTATATTTCAGGATAAAGAAGTCTTAACATGGTAGGTTCAAGTTCAAACGTCGGCTCTAGCGAATCGAAGTTCCAACACCAGACGTTTGATTCATTCCTGTGATGGTTTGCTGAGCCAAAGACCTGAGCCGAAGCAGCATCTTCTTCATACCATCTGCACATATGAAGTGAGAATAGGGACACCTGACACCAGGTCATCGTTCCAAAGTGTTTTTCATACTCTTCCGCCTATGTTCAGTCCACTTGCAAAAACGCGTCAGAATCTCAAAGGACTCGCTGCAGTGACTCGATCAGATACTCGGGGGCCCAGGGCCAAACACTGCAGCATCGATCACCTTCCGAGCAAAGCACCGACCCTTCACGTGGAGTGGCTCGGGCCTTTCTTTGGCTCCAAACACCGACCCAAACGCAGGGTGCGGACCTGAACGAAAGCCCGAACTCCTCCAGGTGGCTCGGGCCATTCTTTAGCCATAGCGATGCAGCTCCGAGAACCATTGGAGTGGTTCAGACGGCAGACTGGTCTGGAATCGAAACCGGGTCGGAAACGTTGGGGTTCGGTCTCTCTATATATATAGGTCGCACCCACATGGATGCCGGATTCCTAGGGCTGTCCTGTTGACAGGAGATCGGTGCCTGCGATCCATTGCTCTTCTGGGCTGCTGAGATGCGTTTTTCGATCGGTGGAACACGCACCGGTGTTCGCCGGTGCCGTTCCGAAACTCGAACGAAACTCGAACGAAACGTCGTCCGGTCGGTCGCCGTGGACGTGGACGTCGGTGCGATGGACTGCACCAAGGACCCCATTGGCTACTGCGGGGGCGACTGCACCAAGGAGGACTTCGACCGCCGCCGCGCAGTGGAGCTGAAGCACGGGAGGAGCCGAAGCGGAGTTTCGTCGGAGGTTCGGCGGCTGAGGTGTTCGGCGAGGTCGTGTTTTTGTGAAGGACATGTTCGACTCACCCTTCGGTTCACTCTTCAAACATCTTCAAACTATCGTTTAATGATGTTTAATTAGAACTATAACAATAGTCTTTTTAGTTACAATTAACATATATAGAGAGAGAGAGAGAGAGCAAAACTGATAGAAGATTCTTGGTAGAAGATCGATTCCACAGAAGCTTTGCAGTGTCTGATTTGCCAGGGAGTATATACAAGGATGGCACATCAATATGTTCATGTTGGTATCTAGTTCATGACTCCTGAGATTTGAGGCTTGAAAAAAGAAGAGGATGACAGTTGTCGACAGTAGTTTGTGGGAGTGGGTGGGAACACTCCATGAATGGAATATATGCCCACATTGACCCCTGACATCACTCCAAAGCGGCAAACATTCCATACATGGAGTATCTGGGATATGGTCAGCTGGATTCAACGCCAACACCCCAACAAGCTCGGAGAACCTCATCATACCTCATCTTGAAGAAAGTGTCCCCAACAAACAGGAGATGGATCCTTTGGTTTCAGGAAGTTGGTTTCGCATTCGAATCGTTGGTTGGCGCGCCAATCCACGACGCCCGCCCCGGTGTACAGGATTTGCATGTTCGCGGCCATCGGTATGCTTTGGCCCGATGCTTGGCTTGAAAGTTCGTGCACCGAAGATGAAACCCAATTTTGCTTCTGACTCACCTGCGGGCTTCATTTGTTCTTTCACAGCACTTTTAAGGAAGTGCTGGTTGGAGACCTGGTCCTTCCCCAGCGGAGTTGGACTTCAGGTTGCGGAGTTGGGGCTGTAGTTCTTTGCGAATGTTGAACTGCCTTTCTCGACCTCCAGGTTTGTTGCAGGGCCCCAGGGCCACTTCCACATCACCTCTGGAACATGCTTGTACAACGCCAGAGGGGGCCCGAGAGCCATGTTTGGGATGGACATTCGATAGTGTCAGTGATCAAACCTTGTCCGACCTCAAGATACAAGGCTTTAACGCATGTTGATGAATGAACACATGATTGGACAATTGGATTATGAATGGTTAGAGATGTTTAAGAGGATGAGTTTAGCTGGTAATTACCTGAGATCATGGAAAAATAGTGAGCTCTTGCTGTCTTTCTAGGGAGGGGTCAGTCGGTGCCATTTTGAGACATGTGTATTGTATAATGACTTACATTGACATGGGTATGGCCTCTGGTGAAGCTCTCATCACGCAGATTTCAACATGAGTCTATATGTGCTTAAATTGTTAAAATTGTAACATGTTCGATGCAGGTACATTCCACATCTACTATTGCAGGCAATGTTACCTCAATGATCCTTCATGGGTTTTTCATTTCGTCTTAGCATCTTGCTCGTCCGTTCATCTTCGAACGTTCCACATCTTCTCACCTCACTCCACTCTCCTCTCTTTATACTCTTATAGTCTTGCGGACGTTTTGAGGATGTCTTCGGCAAGTTCGATGGTTACTTGTCGCCTTCCCAGAGCTTGAAGTTCGCCGATGTGCCCAGTGGCGCCTCGGCGAGTTCCGCGAGGGCCAACGCGTTCGGTTCGGCGCGTTCGGCGCACCGCACCGGCGGGCCACCGGGGTGAAGACGCTCTGCAGTGACCAGAAAAGAAGCACGGAAAGATGAGGTGGTAGGAGGGCAACACCAGAGCTAAGAATTTCGGAGCGGACGTGTTCTTTTTCACTTCGGAAGATGGATAACTTTGATGACTTGTTTCAGAGGCGCGGGTGCAGAGAGCGAACTGAACTGATCAGGTCCATGAACCCCTCTGAATTCCCTTAAAATGCCTTAAATTCGCTTGAACCCCTTGTCTTCATGTTCAGAACTGGAGACAATCATCTGAGACGCAGGAACATACAAGAGTATTCTTGACAGTACGTAGCAGTAGCAGTTACTAATTCGACAATTTGTTTCCAATCAGATCTTCTAGTGATCCTGAGGCTCTGAGCCCAGTCTATATGGTTGGTTCTTCTTTTTCTTGCGTGTCCGACCGATTCTTCCAGGAGCTTCACTCGGATGCCACATAATATGGCACCGATGATTTCACCGCTCTCTTCCGGCCGAAACAAGCCACCCCGTTACGTGCGGAAGCTGCTCGCCGTGCTCGCCGAACGCCGAAGCCGCGCTACGGCGCTACGTTCCACAGACCTGTCTGTCCGGCCAGGCTTGGCAGCCATCAGCAAGGTGCCCCTGGAGGGTTGGTTGCAAGTGCTCTTGGTGGCCGGACTCATCGAGACCCAGCTCTTCAAGGACGACCAACCGACTCGACAAGGGTCTGGTTCGTTCGTCAGGAAGACAGCAAGATGGGTGGTCTCCCTGTCTCCGGTGAGAGTGAAAAACGGCGAAGTCGTCTTCGGAACGTTTCGTCGTTTAAACACATATCGAAGTAGTAGTAGTAGTAGTAGTAGTAGTAGTAGTAGTAGTAGTAGTAGTATAGTAGTAGAGTTGGAGATCTGTTGTAGGGAGATTCTCGGAGTAGAGGGTTATCCTTTGGTGGGTAGTTGGTCAAGAAGTTGGTGGAGTCATGGACAGCTTTTGAATCGAAGGCATATGCTTTGGGACATCCTGGAATCCTTTGTGCTTATCTTCTCATGAACATGCATGAGCTTGGACAGCCATTTGGAATACGTAACATTTCAATCATTATCAATCCATCAACCTGTGAAGTACTTTCTATCCTGAAATCTCCTGAAACCTCATCTCACTTTGCCCGGCGTTCGCAGCCCTTACGCCCGGCGTTTCAACGCCGCCCGCTACCGTTTAGCGCGTTCTGGCGCGCCTTCACGCGCCAGGACCAGTCCTTTGGCGGCTTCGCCTATGCCAAGTACGGTGAACCGGGCAACTTTGGCACCGGCTATTGGGGCCGCAAGATTCAGGAGCGCTGACCCGCCGCCACGGGCGGGGCGAACGGTGACCGGCCACCCACTTTTCGGTTCGGGTGAACGGTGCGTCGGGCGGGGACGCGAGGTAGGTGTTGGAGCGTGTCTTTCTTTTAATATGCATGTCCGACAGAGGGGAAGTCCAAATTGATGAAGCTCGGTTCAAATCCATTTCTTCATCAGGCATGGAAGGGTTTTGCGGAAGTTTTCTGCATCGAATCCATCGAATCCCGGACTTTCCAATCTAAATCATGGCATGTATTGGGTGAACCGCGCTCACCTGGGCCTGATCGTTGAGACTTGAGACCTCCCAGCTCTCGCTTCACCTGATCTGAGAGGCTGGAGTGGAGAGAAACTGGTCACTGGGGACTGGAGACGGAGATCCAAACTCCGCGTTGCGGAGATGACTTTTTTTGCATCCTTTTGCTCCATGTTGGGTCGTGATTGATCCAATTTCTCACTGTTGGATCCACGAATGATGGACACTTCACCAGTGGCCCTCAAAACCATGAAAAACATATTACTGTAGGTTTTCACACCTATACAAAAACCCATGTTTTTTGCTCGGGAACACCAGGTGATTGATGCTTGGTGGGGCGTACCTGGCCCCACCACAGCAAGCAATTCGGCACAAGCCACGGCCCGTACCAGGACCCTGCGGAGCGACGTGCGAAGCTCACCACCGAGTTGAACAACGGGCGCTTGGCGACTTGGGGCGAACCAGACCTCCGTTCCGTTCGTTCGCTCGTTCACGTATGCGACGCAGAGAGGGGATGGTGAACTGAGGGTGAACTGAGAAGGTCATGTTTGGATTGGTTGAAATATGTTGGCACTTCTCTGAGATGGTGAAACCCCTTTTGTTGAGGGAATCTCTTTCTAAATCTAAATCAGTGCCCTTCTTTCTGGCCAATCTTCTGGCAGAGCGGCATAATTATATAGGTCTTGGTATTGTTTTCAGGTTGCGAACCAGCACAGCCCAGCTATTTGTAGTTCTGTGAAGTGTATCTTGGGGGCCATCGCTATTACAGTGGTCTCAGAGTAGATGGCACAGACCCCAAGATGTCCTGTAGATGGCGGTCTGTCTATAAGCCACCTTTTGGGCATTGTGCCATCTACTCTCAACCCACTATACCTTCATTCTGTCTCTTGCTATGGACAGCTTCCCAAAAAATCCAAGGATCCGCCTCCAAAGCGAGCCATGTCTTGCCATGGCAGCTGCGGAGCCAGTTTGTGAGCTGGGATTGTTCAATGATTCCCTTGTAACAGTTGGTAAGCAATTCTTACATATTATCACAAGTTTAGAAACAAGATGGAGCCCACGAACCCGAATGCAAACACGTTCAAAAAGCTACATATGTCCAAATGACACTCTTGTAGGACACTCTTGTGGGATACTCCTGTAGGACACTCTTGTGGGACACTGTTGCGGGACACTCTTGTGGGACACTCTTAAGGGACACTCTTGTGAGACACTCTTGCGGGACACTGTTGCGGGACTCTTGTGGGACACTGTTGCGGGACACTCTTGTGGGACACTCCTGTGGGACACT
>CAXAMN010004725.1:185296-212745 GCA_963970005.1 Durusdinium trenchii
AGTGGGACACTCTTGTAGGGCACTCTTGTGGGACACTCTTGTGGGACACTCTTGTAGGACACTCTTGTGGGATACTCTTGTGGGACACTCTTGTGGGACACACTCTTGTGGGACACTGTTGCGGGACACTCTTGTGGGACACTCTTGTGGGACACTGTTGCGGGACACTCTTGTGGGACACTGTTGCGGGACACTCTTGTGGGACACTCCTGTGGGACACTCATTTGGGACACTCTTGCGGGACACTCTTGTGGGACACTCTTAAGGGACACTCTTAAGGGACACTCTTGTGAGACACTCTTGCGGGACACTGTTGCGGGACAATGTTGTGGGACACTCCTGTGGGACACTCATTTGGGACACTCCTGTGGGACACTCATTTGGGACACTCTTGCGGGACACTCTTGTGGGACACTCTTGTGGGACACTCTAGTAGGAAACTCTTGTGGGACACTCTTGTAGGACACTCTTGTGGGATACTCCTGTACGACACTCTTGTGGGACACTCTTGTAGGGCACTCTTGTGGGACACTCTTGTGGGACACTCTTATAGGACACTCTTGTGGGACACTCTTAACTCTTGTCAGACACTCTTGTGGGACATGGTTGCGGGACACTCTTGTGGGACACTCTTGTGACCCCAAACACACGACTCTCCAAACGCCAATCCCAATGGGACTGCGACGCAAACTGCGGATCTCACGAAACGCTGCGCCTGTGCAGCGAAATGCATCACGCTTCTTGCGCGACATGTCATTTTCACGCAAATCACAATGGACTAGCGTCGCAAACTCACACGTGACACATCCATGCATAGTCACTTGCAAAAGCTTCCCCCAATGGCAGCGCCTTAGCGCTCTACTGCGAACGGTTGCGGACGGTTGCGAACGGTTGCGAACGGTTGCGGACGGTTGCGGACGGTTGCGAACATAGAAACAACGGGTCGCGAACAAGGCTCTACCCCCAGACCCCGAAAGAGTTAAACGAGAACCCTTCGCTACGCATTCGGGAAAAAGGCCTTCAACCCAACAGTTTAACATGACCTAAACATCAATTTGTATTATTCCTGCGCCTACTGATCAACCCCAGTCTGTGTGCCCCCTGGAAAGCTGTCCCCGGACTGATTGCGGCCACCCTAAAAGAGAGAAACACATACCCTGGACCGAGATGATTGAGGTTTCCGCTGATGCTTTCTCCTCGTCTGTCGACATATCTAGACATGATCTGATTTGCCATGATTCACCTCCAGAATTATTATGATTAGCTATTATGAAGCCACCTGGGGTCCCTAGTAGGGAGGTGGGTACCTTTAGGTTTCCATGAGAATCATCAGAGGACCTTCCGACCGCACCGATCCACCGGTTCGACCGGCGAGATCGACCGGGATCGGGCCGCCCAAACACTGAGGCGATGATCTCCGTGACTGGCATGCTCATCCAGAACGGTTTGACCGGACAATCCCCAGTGGAGCAGCTGACCAGCGGCCTGGTGGGAAGGGCATTGGAGGAAGGATCGAGCACCTATCACCTGGCATTAGAGGTGTGGAACAGAATCTAAAGGTAGGCCAGCTAGGCGAAAAGTCAGAAATGCTTTTTGGAATGGGCAACAACTCATTCCAAATCCTTGCTCCACTCTGTGCTCCACTCTCTTCTGTGTTCGCCTGCATGCGCATGCTGTAAAAAAAAAAACACTGACCGGACCTGGTTCCGCATTGCGTGGCGCGTTCGACGCGTTCGACGCGGTCCGCGTCACTCGACGCGACAACGAGGCGGCCACATCTCGCCCTTCAACGATGGCCAGGGCTTCTTTGCGTTCGATGCCTCAAAGGAACTGGGTGCCTGCCCTCCTTTGGGCCACTTGCAGGAGTCAGATGTGAGAAGTGTGGCTGGATGTGGGATGAGATCGAAGAAAAGGGGTGAAGTTCCAAGTGGTGAGATCGACCCAGTGTTTGTGACAAGTGAGTGGCTGGATGGGATGAGATCGAAGAAACAGGTGGAGTTCAGATCGAAGAACAGGTGTTTTGGAACGGTGCTGACCTTTTTTGTTGAAATAGATCGCCGACCAGAGCAGGTCGTGTCCGCCCAGCAAGGCCAACCAATCCATATGGGTGGATCCCATCACGCCTTTCCCACCCGAAACGCGGCTGCTGGACCGCGCGTGAAGCACCTTCAGAAGCTTTCCCGGAGCAATTCCACCCTGTCTCACGAGAGGCTATTGGGATCCCTTCGGCATGATGGCCTTCCAAGATGAGGCGTCCGCGGCCGCTCGGTTCGCTCCGTTCGCTCCGTTCGTCGGGAACCGAGAGATGAAAGCAGCCGCACGGCGGTTCGTCCGCGCGTCGAGGTTTGATGGTGGGGGTGAAGAAAGCCTGTGGCTTTGAAAAGGCTTTGAGGTGGCTTCATCATGCTTCATCATGCTTCATCCACGACCTGCACTCCTACGCTAGCTTCTTCAGATGATGTTCCCGGGACCTGTTTTCTTCTTTGCGCTCACTCCGATCTCTTTGTTTCTCCAACAGAGTTTTCACCTTTCCCCATTTGCTTTGCTTCACCCACCTCAGCTCCTCTTCATCCCTCCTCCACCCGTTCCATGTCCGCAGGAGAAGTTCCGCCGCAACCGCGAGCTGGAGTTGAAGCACGGGAGGATCTGCATGGTTGCCACCATCGGTATGATTGTGCCAGACCTCTTCGGCCGCTTCGGAGGCTGCTGCTGCAGGGTAGCGCTTGATTTTAAGATATTTATATATATGGTATACCACTACAGTTGGCTGCAGTGGGGAGATTGTGTCTGAATCCCCACAACTAAATAGGCTCCAAAAACCTGAGTAACCTGAGTTCTTCTTTTCGCCGTGGTTTCTAGAGGTTTCACCATTCCCTGTCTTCTGGGATCGTTCTCTTCGCGCATGCGCAACGAAGCGCGGATTCGCCCGAATCCAGCTCGGCCGACCTGCCGGAGGCGATTTGTCCCCCTCGATGGGCCTGAAGCAGCTTGGTTCGACACGAGTTCTGAAGTCCTCCACGCCGGAAGCGGAACGTGCATTCTGGCTGTCTTTTGGGTGTTTCCAGAGGAGGGGAGCTAGGAGGGTGACCTCAAAACTCCCGGGCAGGTGCCTGGAGTGGCAACCATAGAAGAAGCTAGCGAGTCTTCTTGAGTTCTGAAGTGCCCCAAGATTGGAATGGAAAACGACCTTAATCCCTAAGAATCTGGACCCTCACATGAAAGCGTTTTGAGGGTCACTGGACCCCTGATATGGAGGGTCCGTCTCCTGCTATTGGAGGGTCCAAAAGATTGTTTGGGTTGAATAGACCCCATGAAATGAGAGGGGCCCGTTGGTTCAAGCATATTCAAGCATGCTCAAGCTGAGCTGACTCAGGGATCCAGTCAAGCAACAACTAAAACAAACCTCCGGTCCCAGTCCGAACGGACCCGATCTTGCCATTTCGGCCCTCGATTCGCCAGCTGGCTGGATAGGCTGGTCGATTTTTTTGATTTAAGACTGTACACACTAGGAAGACGTGTGTGTTTGTCTGTTGGACTAGGAAGGCCTGAACGAACAACCCCCACCTCTCGCCGACCGCAGCCCGGTACGCGCGGAAGGCCGCTCCCACCAGCCGACTGCGGCTTCAGCCAAGCCGAGGTTCTCGGACATCCCTTGCACCATCGAGGCCATCTACAAGGTCCCAGCAGCCGGATGGCTTCAGGCTGGGCAGATGGCTGGAAAGGCGACGATCTATATCCAACCGAAGAGCGACATCGATTGAAAGGTCGTTTTGTATCTACCACTCCCGGAAAGATGGCCGTGCGTATCTGGACTTTTAAGTTGCAGGATGTTGCAGTGCAGGTTAGGACCCTCCTGTTGGAGGGTCCTAGTGTAGGTATCTTCCATCAAACATAGTATACCAGGTCAAGGTCATGCAACGTTTCAACCTCACAACAAGCGCCAGACAAAATATTTTCTTGCTGGATCTCCAGCCCTGCGTGACTGGGGTGTTCAGTCTGGAAGCTCAAATGTAGGGATGTGTAGGGTGTCCAAGACATGAGCCTGATGGATCAAACACAAAGATCTAAAGATCCCGATCCTTGTGATGCGGACAGCTTTCCGGGGGTGCATCCTGCTCACTTCCCCCACTTCCGGCTGCTGTGTGCGCTGACTGCAGCCGTGTGCCAGGTGTTTGCCTTGGCCGGTGCCATTGAGGCCAAGAACTTGGCCTTCCCCACCAACTACGGCGCGGGGAGCATGAAGTGGGCGAGCGGTCAGGGATGGTCGACAGCGTTTTTCGTGGGTTTTGGGGGGAGAAGGGTTGGTCTAGGATGGACCTTAGGATTCCTGGCCCACCATTGATTCAACAGTCTTGACTGAACTATAACTAGGTAGCTATTGATTTTTTTTTTAACCAAAGGAGCTTAGACCACGTACGAAACCAGCTCAACCTTTCCTTAATGGTCTTGGAAGGCCAGTTGAGCCAAAGTTGAAGACCAAAGTCTACGCAGGTCATTGTGATGCTGTGATGCTGACTTTTGCACACTTGTGGGCTTGATGTCGTGTAGACAACGATTGTTGTTGTTCTTTCTCAGACCATGCAGAGCGATGCTTTAAACATAGAGTTGGAATGAGTTGGATAGTGCATTCACCTTACACCGCGTTGGTCCTCTCAGCCACCAGCAGTATGAACGACGCACTCACCAGCCACGATGTTTGGCACTCGTCTTGTGTGACAGGCTACCCACCTTTCTGGGGTCAGATCGACAAGTTGGAGCCTGAAGAGAAGCAGAAGAAGTTGTCGCCTCGCAGCAGTTCACTCGAAGAAGTTGTCGCTGGTCGACTGGAGCTGAAGAGGCGCCATTGATCTCCGCAAGAGATCATTGTAAAGCTCTGCGGACCCCCCGTAACGCCTGGTGTATACGATGATTGACCCCTCCTGGGTGTGTATTTAAATAGGGAGACCTCCCCCTTGGAAGGAAAGAAATAGACCAAAACCCGTTGGTTGGGGTCTCTCTATTGAAATACACACCCATATGGAAGTGGATTATCCCTGTTTGGGTCTGGATTTCATGATCCTGCGAAATCGGGGCCATGCCATCCCTTTCCATGTGTTCAAAAGGAGGGATGGTAAGAGTTTCCAGTTTGGAGGGATGCCAGATAGTCCAACCCTTCGTCCAACCCTTCGGCTGACGGACGAAGCTCATCTGATCTGCCCGAGTGGCCGAGTTCTACCCGTTCACACCGACCGATTTCTTGCGGGGATGTCTGGCCATCCATCGCTTCATGCTGTGCTCATGACCATGGGCTTTGAGCCGAGGTTGGCAGAGATCAACAACGGCCGCTTGGCCATGGTGGCCATGGCCGCGATCGTGGCGCAGAACGGTGCCACTGGCCAGTCGTTGGTGGAGCAATTCACCACCGGGAACCTGAACCCCTTCATCGGCGGCTATGCTCGGGCGGACAAGGTGCGGAGATCGAGGTGGATCAAAGTAGCAAAACGGTGGCTTTTTTCTTGGTTAAACCGTGAAACCTCACGGTAATTACAATTTATATAGTTATGTTACATTCAAAAGGTTTTAGCTTCTCATGGTGCAATAGCGTACCCATGGTCCAGCGGGATATGGATGTGGTTCAAATCATGGATGTCGGTTGCCTTCGGTTTAAAGAGGAATCTGTTCATTTACAGGGGTCAACCAGGATTGCGGGGGATTGGACCCAAGAAACATTACACGATGCCTCTCTCTGCGCAGAAGTGGTTCCTGGGTAGACATGCTTATCATCCACAGGATCCCGTGGATGTCCCCTCTAGGACAGACCGGGACACCCCACCGTTTCACCGGAACAGGTGTTCGTTCGTTCGGGGTTAAACTTCTGCGGTCCACCGATGGTCAGGTGGCCATGAAGGTTGCTGCAGATGGCTTCTTCAGTGGAAAGGCCATGGGCCATGGACTGGAGGATGGAATGGGAATCTGATGAACGATGCTTGGGACAATCTGGGGACAGAACAATGTAAAACTGTCCAAGATGTCAAGGTGAATCAAGTGATTATTGTGTTTCTTTTTGGCAGGTTGATGAAGCTTGGTCTTTTCAATACTGAGAGGCATGACGAAGATGTAGAGACATTTTCCAAGTACAGTTAAGTTACAAATGGCCGCCGAGGATGGCCTAAGTTTTGCTAACTCAACAACTACCTTGCTAGTACAACTAGCAAATGAAACAATGAACTACTAGTTTAAGTTTAACAGCTAGCTTTGTTTGTATAACTACCGAGGATGATCCTCTAAAAACCCGTTGTTTTCACCACGTGCTGCGCTGCGTTGTGATTTCATCAACGGGGTGAAAGGTCGATGACACGATCGAAAGGCAGCTTCGGACAGCATCACTCACCCAAACAGAGGTAGAGAACTGGCTGGTCATCCCGTGCGGTCAGAGAGACCAGCCAGAATTGTGGAATGAGTTTTTTCCTATCTTTTAGATCTTGGGGACACTCCGGGATGCCCGACTCAGAGAGAAGCAGAAGCTCCTCCCCTTTTTCGGTGATCCTTTTCCTTGGTTTCTACGTAGTTCGGGGGATGTGGACAAAAGCCGAACGCATTTAGAGCTTCTGATTGATTAAACATATGATTTTGGGCTCACTCTTCTATTCTCCATTCCTAAGGGTCGCTGGGTTGTGAAACAGCCGACTCGTCGGGTCTCGTCGAAGTCACTTCCGGTCCGGCGGTGAAGCCAGCCGGTGTTGAGCTGGTTTCTGCCCCAAGGGCTCGGTTGGAGGTTGGAACTGAATCAGCTGAAACTGCTCATGTTTTGCATGCAGTTTTTGCATCGCAGTTTCTGCATCGGCTGGCTTTTGGGCGGCTGGCTTTTGTGGATCGTTTTGGCATCTGCAAAGAATATGGTGACATGTCATGAGGCATAGAAACACAGACGTTTTTCCTGGACCCTGCAAGATCAGTTGTTCCTGGTGACAACAGGATAGCAGGCAACAGGCAAAGGTGCTGGTCTCACCTGTGGTCGGATCCAAATGCCTGGTGGAAGGTCCTGGCCCACTGCATCTCCGCCCTAGTGAATGGTTATTACATGTTATTACTGAACAACCATGGTTTTTGATGGAATTTAGACTACAACACCAGGTCAACCTTTCTTTTTGAATGGTCTTGGAAGTCTAGGGTCCAAACCTATATAGCTCCACCCCACCCCTGCCTTCCACCTTCCATCCACACCCATGCGCCTTGCAAGCAGCGCCTTGCAAGCAGCGGCCCACTGTGAGGCGGGAAACAACTCCGAGGCCATTCCTTGGGAGCCTGTCCCTCAGGGACTCTCCAATGAACCTTGGGGCGAATTCAGAAGCGAAACACCAAGACACCGGGCGAGGACATCGAAGACAGCAGTAGTCGACATCGAAGACAGCAGTAGTCTCCAGCTTTGGGCGTGGGAGATGGACAGATTTTTCACAGAAAACACTCCAGGGTCGATGGTTCTGAAGATGCCCGATGAACGGATGGCCCTGAACATGTCCTCTTAATCCAAGTCTCAAGTGATCCTGTCCTCCGGAGACTTATCAACGGACCCCTGAACTCCTGTAACTTGAGAAAGCTTGTAGTCTTAGATCTAAACGTCCTTTGGAGCCAGAACCATCCACTTCGAAGCGCACATCCACGTGTGCGCGCGTTCGCCGCCCTGTTCGCACCGCACGGCACTTACGGTTTTGGGTTGAAATCCCTATGGAGTCGTGTTCGCCGCTCGCCGCAGCCCCTCACACGTCGCCTCCGAGGACTTGTTCGGCACGTACGTGGGCGACGTGGGCTTTGACCCCGCCGGCTTCGCCAAGAACACGCGACTGCTGCCCTGGTGCCCGGCGGTTGCACACCGCGCCGGTCGGTTTCCCTCCGCGCGCCGCGGCGGTTTCCCACCGCTGCGGTGAGACCGAGGGCGCGTGGGGCCGTGGGGCGTGGTGTTCCGCGCACGCCAGGGCGGCGGGAAGTGAGGTTTTGGGGGGAGCGGCCATTATCGATGTTTGCCCTGGGGCCATTCGATCCTTTCTTTTTTGGGGTTAGGGCAGTTGTGTGTGGATGGGCAGTGGGTGTGTAGGTCTTTCGATTGGAGAAGATTTGTGACGACTGGATGTGGGGACTAGTCCTTTTTGGATGTATTACATGACCGTTCACCCAAAGGTGAAATGGTATTAACTGGTGGTCTATTGACCTGACGGTCTTTTTGATCTCTTGACCCAGCTTTTCCAACTGCCATGGCCACCAGGTACCGTGAGGCAGAGTTGGCTCACGGGCGCGTTTGCATGCTGGCGACCCTGGGTCGCCTGGCATGCTTCGATCTGACGGAAGGACCCAAAACTCTTGCAGGGAAGGACTTGCGGTGTTGGTCCTCTCGAAATCTGGATTAGATTTATGTGAAAAACAACTGGTTGGAAGAGCATAGGGAAGAGCCTTTGCAACACAGTTGAGAGACAACTACTTTCAGATGCAATTATGCCATTCCACTTGCAACTGAGGCTTTTCCACTTGCCATCCAGGTCTTAGAACTGCCAGCTCAAATTGGAGCCATGCAGGCTCAGGTATGGTATCATGTCAAATCCATGTATCATGCCCAATCAGGAATCAATATATAATGGCATATTGGCATATCATGACATGTTTGCTTTAATTCACTCACCTTGATCATGCTCCAGCGATGGGAGTCAGATTCTTCGGATGCAGAGCTGGAGAACTTCACGAAGGAGCAACTGGAGTTCATGCACTGCGGCGACCTTTTTTACCCCTTTGTGAAAACATGGCTTCAAGAGTGGAAGGGAACCTTTCCCTATGGGAGTGATTGCAACTTGCATGCAGGGATGTGTAACTCCTTTCTGTTTGAGCTGGTGGTTCTAAGACCTTTGCTGTCCAAGGCAGTGGCGCTGATGCACCACTCGCAGCTATCCGCATGCTTTTTCAGCAGGCTGGCAAGGAGCACTTGGTCGAGTACAAGCGACTTGGCTGATTCACTCTGAGCGCCGTGGCTTGTCCACTTTCCATTATACCCAATCCCCGAGGTTTGCATCAGAAAAGAAGCAGTCCGCCCGGGACTTCTTGGAGGCCAACTACGAGTGTGAAGCGCTTCTTGGCTATCCCAGTTATCCCACACACTGTCATGAGCATTTTATTTGGCAGCAAACACCCCCAGGCTTTCCAGGGACATCTTCGACCGCAATGGAAGCAAGTGGAGGAACAAGGCCATCCACGGTCATTAAAACAGATTGAGTTTCAGTACGTTTCAGTCATGAGTTTTATTCATAAGAATTGTCCCTGGAGGTAGCATTGTACTGCGCTGGCTTCCCCTGTACGCCGTACTCTATGCTTCACACTGGCACTTCACTGCTCGAAGATCCTAATGCAAGGCAAATGTTTCAGACCCTCCGCCTACTCAAAAAGCAAAAACCGGTTGATACTTGGTGGCAATTGAAACCACATGTTGTCCATGGTTCAAACCCGGTAATGAAAGCATACCGCTGTTTGTGGGCTTAGATTGGGATCCTGGAGAATGTGATGGGTTTCATGCGGGTAGCTGCAGAAGTACTTGATTTGATCGGTCGGAACTTTGGCGCAGAGCATCTTGGCTATGTTGACTCTCCAAATGATGAACCATGAGTCCATAAACCCAAAAACCTTTTACCCTGTGATGCTCAGGTACCGATTTGTTTCTGTCATCTTGAACCCGCCACTTATCTGCACAGAGACTGCCAAGACTAATTAGCTATGCTACGCTGCGCCAAACCATGATGCAGGCAGCGATATGGATCACCAATCAGCCGTCGCCGTATATACATCATCCTTGTGAAGAAGGAGGCTTTGGTAGATGAAGCAGCGGTCAACTTTCCCGCATTCATTGCCAACACATTGCGGTCTATGCACATGAAAGCAAAAGTCTCCTGGTAACCTTACTGAAACTAAAAGCATTGACTCTCAACTCCAATGTCAGCTACTGATGATCCAACACTGCCAAGTCTAAGGCATGATCTTCTATTGCCAAACTCTCATCCAGCTGTCCAAGAAGATCGTGGATTGCGCCTGGCCAGGCGAGCGATCAATCGGAGGAAGAACCACATCCTGCAAAAAAGAAATCAAATGATTAAGGTCTGATGTTTCTTGAATGGTCGTTGGCCCACTTCAAAAACATGTGTGCCAAGGAAGGTCAACAAAGATGCCAAGTGGATAAAGCGCCACAAAAAGTGGGCCCAGGACAACAAGGCAGGTCAATGTCATGCAGGTCAACAATACACTACTGCCCAAGTTGATGAGGTCAACATCCGTTCTTCGCGGCACGCCTTCTCCGAGAACTACAGCGCGGCTTCGGAGGTGGTCTCCACCTACAGAGAGATGGAGGAGCAGCGAGGGAGGGACTTGTCAGTATTGTCTTCTCCATTCTTCCCAACCCCAAAAAATCACCCTACAGGCACTTGATCTTCTCACGGCCTCTGGCAAGTTCCCACAGCACTTTGTGGCCAATACCAGTCAAAATTTGCACTGCATGCCGGCAGCTCCATTGTCATCCCCTTTGATGTGCATTACGCCACTGGGCCTACATTGGGAAACAACTATCAAGCCTACAGTTCAACTATCCAGCTCAAAACCTGCATTGGGAAACCTGCTTTGCTGAGGCCGAAGGGATCCTTCTTGGTCACTTCAAAGGGGAGATACTTAGTTGGACTAGAAGCAATGCTGCTCATGGGTTTCCCAGTGGATGAGATGGATACAAGTGTTTGCAGCCAGCGGGAACCTTGCCTAAATCAAGTTCAATCCAAATCTATTTGTGGACTGTCTACCCCACTTCTCACTACTGTATATTATTATGTGCTGAAAATCTGAACATATGTTTGTGGCACTAAGGAGCTTCATGATTTAGCAGGCAATGCTATGTCAACACGCGCTGTTTTGGCAGCGTTCTGTGCAGCTCTCAAGGCAACATCGCCGAGCAAAATTCAAAGCATCCTGGACCGCACCTGAAACGGTCTGACACTGACTGAGTGCAAAAAAACTTTGATGAAATGCTTGCTGACATCGTATGTTTGCGCCACCATCATATTCACATGTTGTATCGGAATCAAAATTCAAAACACCGTGCGTCGCAGCGTTTCACCTGTCAGTGTGCTGTTGTCAAGGAACTGTGACAATGCATGCATTTCAACAGGATGTCACAGACCTGTTACAGACCCAAATTTGGTACCAGCTTTGTTTCAGATTTGTTACTTTTTGCACGACAGCATTTGACCGTGCTGCAATGCCGCTACAGAGATGGGATTCAGATGATAGCTCTGAGGGGGAGGTAGCGGGGGGATTGCAGCGATACAGCGCAAGTTCAGAGCAACTTGACTTGATACTGTTGTTATGAACTTTGTGATTTGTCTTGTGAATTGTGTGAGTTGTGGGTGGGTTTCCACATTCAGCAAACTTGTGGCTACAAGGTCTTCTCAATCAGGGCCTGGAAGTTCATCTAGTGATGATGAGAGCGACAGTGATCATAAGGGCGGCACTGGAACTATATCACTGTCAGTGACCCGGATGGAATCACTCCATGCTGTCGCCACTGAAATAGACAAAACCAGCGACAAGGACATTGCCAACAGGTTGAAGGCCGTCCTCCGAGATGGCCCATGTGAATGCCAGTGCAGAGTTCCAGTGCCTGCACTGATCCGCATCAACAGGACCTTTTGGAATTTGAGCAAAGCGGCGCAAGATAGCATCCTTTGGTCAATCCAAGCAGAAGCTACTGGAAGAAGAAACAACTGGCACCTTGAAGGACAGTCTATTATTGCATGTTATTTCACTTTGCAAATTTACTTTCCATGAGGTGAACAAGGCCGCTTGTTGTTTTTAACAATGCACCAGGTCATCATGTCTGCAAAGATGCCTTCTTGCGGTACTTGGGTATCGGAAAGGCGCGGGTGGCAAGATGCAAAAGAACACACCAAGGAGTTGACAAAAGGACAGTCACCGGACCTGGTGGATACTTGGTAGCTGATTGGTTTGTATGTTGTGACTTGTCTGTCCTGGCGACTTGACTACATAAGTTCCTGCCGGCCTGAGCTTCACAGCTATCGTTGTTCAAGCTTCGAAGTCGTCATGCTCTCACCTGCTGACCAGTACAAGTGCATCATGAAACTGTTGATGGCCGATGTCTTGATAGCAGGTTTGGTGGCTGGTCCTTTCCTCATTGAGTGATTGAAAGCAATCGTCTGTTTGATCAAATAAGGATAGCTCCAAAGTCTCTTTTGGAGAAATCCGACCAGCAGCTGCGCGAGGATCTTCTGAACAAGCTCGTGGACTCCCGTCTCATGGGGCCGACTGCTCAGTTGTGCTTTGGGCATGACCCAAAACAACTACCCATGCGTGAACTGCCTCACGGATGTTACTGGAACGTCTACATGATGTACACGGCGTACTGCCGGATGATGGGGGAGGAGCCTGCAGGGAAGAGTTTGTTCTATAGCACTGTGCGAGCTTGGGACAGCTGCCTGAAGTTCCACAAGAAGACGGTTCATTCTCAGTGCTGGCAATGCGCCAAACTCAATTCCTTGATTCGGCAATCCACGGAAGCTTCTCTCAAACAGCATCCTAAAATATGTCATTGTCATGTAGTACAGTAACGGTTAATTGCCAAACATGTTTGGATCCATCCAAGGACTTCCAGCAGGTCATCAAGTGGTCGGACATGCTCCTCTCGCACTACACAGTGCAATGGAGAGACCGCCAGACCTATTGGATGGCGCGTCAGCGTGCAGCGTCCTACAAGGACCTCTGCTGTTTGATCATCGACGGATACGACAAAGGAAAGATTTGTTTACCAAAGTGGCCAAAGTCTCGGTTGCCAAAAAAGGTCATATATGAGACCGTCCAGCGTAGCCTGCCTGCACCCATGATGAAGCAATCTGGAATTGCGAGCTAATTTAATTTTTGCAGATAACTTGACGATGCGTATCAGGTACATTTCTCAATCTGACCGCCACGATCGTCCATGGTTTTGGAGTGTATTTGTATTTATCTGAAGAAGGCATGTCCACAGGAGCGAATTGGGTCTTGGACTGCGTGGTTTGGGTGCATCAAGTTTTTTTGACTTACTTGCACCTTTTGTCCATGAACTTCTGATTCTGCTCCTTCTCCTTCCTTTTAATCTGAGGCCATGATGAGTGTGGACAGTGCCTTTAAGGTGGCAAACAAGCGGGCGCAAACATTCCCAGCTGAGTTGCAGCCTCAGTCAGAGTCCTTGCCCACGACCTTCTTTTCAGCATGACTCTACCACTTCAGGCTGTGGCTCCAGGGGGATAATACGGTCAAAGAGCTTCGGAACAGCTTCACGGGCAAGCTCTGCTCTTTACTCACAAGCGCTGGATACTTCGTGGGTGTGTCCCACCACCATTTGGTGGTGGGACACACCCACGAAGATGTGGGTGCTTCCGGCTAACTTTTTCTTGCGACAATGCTAATCCTTGTGCGACAACTAATCCTTGCCAGATGGAGTGCTGGCGCTGGTGACCTCGGCCCTTGGAGCAGAACAGAACTTGCAGACTCCCAGAGATGTCATCAGGACCCAGCAATGAGACAATGTTCTACAAACACTTACTGCGTGGCTACAGTGATTTGCAGGACCTTGGAACGACGCTTGGGGCCAGTGTTCGCCAAACATGGTATGGAATTTAAATGTGAGATGGTGGACACGGTGACTCATCTTAAACTTTCCATGGCTTGGTTTTGCAGCACATTTTACATTGCATCACACGGCGTGTTAGCTTTCCTAGGTGAGGAACTGGCACCGGCTTATGCCCCATGCAGCCACGCTCAAGGGAGCATACTGTGACCGCCCTACTAAAAGAGGGGAAGATCTTGAAGACGATGGTGAAAGTCCTGATTTCAAGGTCCCCCAAAGCTTCACCTTCATGAGACGGGAAGGCAAGGGAATCCAGTCTTGCGTTTGAATGTTCAAACCTCTTTCCCAGCACCCTTTGTGCCCACACTGCGTGTGCAGCTCTGCCTGGACAAGTTCAAGCTGATGAACATGTTCCTCGACGCCTTCGGCAAGCAGGAAACACAAGAGACATATTTGCTCTGGTCAAAATGCAAATGAGTGACTCGTCTTTGAGCCAGCGACCTCTACTTGTTTGGCCAGAATCGCTGGCGCCTGCTTCGGAAGCCTTCTTCAACAGGGTCAACACGTGCAATGACATTGTTGTACAGAAGTTGGACCCTGAAAGGTCTTCAGACTTGGAAAAACTGGCTGCTGCCTTGGAAGTGGATTTTCCTCACCTTTCAAGGAGTGTTTCATTCTATCGATCCCTCCTAAATGAATCGAGGGATCGAAAGCCTTTTTCACGGCTTGAGTTCATAGCGGCTGGACCAACGGCAGCCAATCGACTTGTGGCTTGGGAACTAGCTGACCCGCCTTTGCCGCCACGACCACGGCAGCTCCAGGTTGTTTTCCACCATTAGGTGACCTTTGTGGATGTGACTCAACCGCTTGCTCAGGGGTGGAAAAACCTAAGCATGCTCATGTTCAATAGTTGCATTAGTTGCATTGAGTTTACATGTCGTATGACAGCTTCGCGGCAGCTATCTCAATCGTATACAATATGCATCCTTTTTTGGTCACAGCTGTGGGTGGGTGAGTGGGTGTAGAATCCACTTACAGAGATCATGGCCGTTGAAGACACACCGCAGCATCCTACCATCGAGAAAGTCACTGCCTACTTTGAGCAGGCATCCTCTGCAGCATTCCTTGTTTATAATTTAATTTACTATCCGGCAATTGCCTTGTTCCTGATTCATTGCCTTGCCTACAGGTGGTGTCAAAGCAGAACTTGGGCGAGCACATCTTCACTAGCTTCCCAGACCCGGAAAGGCTGCGCCAGGCCTGTAGTATCACTTGACTTGCACGTTAAAGGATTGTAACATAGTATATTATCAATTGATGATGGCAGGTGATCAATCAACTTGTTGTAGCCCGATCTTCAAGAGCTGATGATCGACCTACCTTAACACTGGTGCCACAACAAAGCATCTCTGAGTTCTGGTTGCCCATCTATGCCTTTGACTATTCCAAGACCAGCAAGAGTGGCTGTGGGGGGTTGCCAAAAATCAATTTACCTCAAGTCAATGTGTTTCAAGTGGTTGGTTGTACACAGTGATGAAAGTGTAACCCTGCAGTCTGGCCCTCCAACAGTCAGTTTGCGCTGCACTTCCCTGAGTTCCTTCGGGGCTACAGAGTGGGCGCAGAAGCTGTTGAGGTTAAATTCCATCGATCTGGACCGACAAGGGCAGTGGACCAATTCACCGTGGGAATCGTCGACGGGTTCCTGAAGATCTTATGCATGCTGGGGGTGCGTTCATCGGCTGGCAGCTTGGCTTGGAACTAGTGTGTGGATGGACTGCCACAGAGTGGGTTTCAGCAATGCATCAATCCCAGGAACTGACAGAAGAAGAAATTGAAGACTCTGGACTTGGCAAAGTGCTAGCTTCATACCATTGGGTGCGCTGTGCTTTCACGTACTTCGAATCGCCGACCCACTACTACCTCCACGCCCTCAGAAGCCCGGTTTGATATTTAAATAGTGTATGATTTGATCAGATCATCAACCATGAAAGTTCTATGTCCACTAGCCCAACCCATTGCTGCTGAGAACTGGGCCACACGACGGCAGAGAAACAAATGCCTTCGGCCATCGACTTCCTTAGTTCGATGAAAGCTGCGGTGGACACAGAACGCCGCATAGCTTCGAAGAATGGCGGCAGAACAGCGTTGAAGGACTTGCTAGCCAAAACCATCGCCGAGTACAATCGGCTCGTGACCATCAAGAAACACCGCATTGACGGGACGAAAAAACAGCTAATATACAACATGTTTCTTGGCCGAACCATGTACCTATAGACTCCAGACCTTTTATGCCAGCTATGTACTTGTGTCAGGCTGAGAGCGCCAGAAAGCTTCCACAATCTCATTGCGTCCCACTATGATGATTACAAACATGAATCATCAGGCCAAGCGTTTGTTAAACACTGGGCAATTGTGGTTGTTCTACTATGACTTCTACCATGACTTGACCAGGAATCACGCTGGACGTCTTGGCAAATGACTTTTGGGTCCCTGGGTCTTTGGCAAGATCTGAGCAACCCCAGTTTGCTGGGAAAGATTGCTGGAAAGAGGTGCTTCGAACCTCTGAAGAATCATGCATGCTGTACGCCCTTCGTGCAACCAAAGAGACTGGGCTTCAATTTGGATTGGTGGTTTGACTTGCAATGAATGGCAGTAAGCCCGAACTGAACCTCACCAGCTAAGACAATCTCAGGACTTCAGCCGCAAGGTCTCCAAAGAAGCCACCAACAAGGCTAAGGCAGGCAGGTTCTGTATGGTTTTGTCCAGCCTTTGCGGAGTGTTATCCAATCTCAATCGAACAAGAAAAACACATACCTCCTTTGCCAGAAAGTGGCTATGCTCGATGAATCACAACATCTACTTCTTCATGATGTATGTCTTCTTTGGCTGTGGCTGGAACCCAAGCTGACCCATTCCTTCAGCGGAGAGATTGTGGACAAACACCGCGAGTTGTTCATGAAGGGGTTGCTTGGAACAGGTAAGTCATTTGGCTGGCGCCAAATTGGAATTCCGGATTGTGATTGGTTGGCTAGCGCCAAATCGAAATTGGACTTGGCTGGCGCCAAATCCATTTGCCAAATTGTGATTGGTACCCAGAAAACCCCGTCACATTTGATGAAGTCGGGTTGGCTGGCGCCAAATCGATAATACTATCGATAATATATATTAAAATTTTTATAGAATTCTAAAAAAATAAAAATTAAAAAAACACATAAAAACACATCACCCCCAAGTCAGGTCCCCCAACATAGAATTGTGATTGGGACCTGGAAAAGCCGATCACAATCTGAACAAAATACCAGTGGGGGAGTCATCCGCTGCAAGTTGGGAAACACGAATCAGATATGATTTGGCGCCTGCCAATACCTTTGGATTGTGATTCGCAATTTCAGGAACCAATCAAACTTGAAGACAAAAAATAAGCATTGAATTGTGATTGAGTTTATAACATTAAAAAAAAACTAAAAAAACATCAAAATTATAAAAACTATCAATAAAATCAATCGCAATCCGGTGTTTTTTAACAGACTGATTATAGATTGTCTCTTGGAGTCTTCTTGGTGCCTTCCTGAAATCTATCCAAGGCTTTTGGACACAGACCTGAGCTCCGTGCTGAAGGCTGCAGAAGATGGCTTCAATTGGCAGCGGATCAACTTCGTGTTGGAGGCACCTCAGCAAATTCATTGCAACATCACTGCGCAAACAACTCAGAGAAAATCAGAAATAAAGATCATATGATTCAACGTCTTCCCATTTTGCACCCCTGCAGATCCGTGGGGATTCCGTGGAGAAGTTCATCGCGCAAGCACAAGACCGAACAAAAAATGCTTTGCACAGCTCCATGGTTGCTGCCTACAATGCTTGGGAGGAACAACTAGCAACTGATCAAATGACGTTTGATAGCGACAAGATCTTGTAGACCGGCATCAAGAATTGAATACCTTTTGTCTTCCTATATTATGTTTCTGTTGATTCTGATGTTGTGTGTGATGTTTTCTCAGCATCCTGCAAAGTGGATTGAACGTCCAGCTCGTAGTCTGATCGTCCTGCATCCAAGGTGTGAGCGTGAGAACACAAAGAAGCGATCATCATTGGTCCGAAAGCTGGAGGCTTGCTTTTGATTGTTCTTGTGTGGACTGCTTGCTTTTGATTGTTCTTGTTGCATCTTTTTGCACTGTTCCGAGAAACCCTCCCTCTGCACCCTCCCCTGATTGGTATTTGCAGGAGTGCCATGAAAAGGCATGGAGCGTGGTCACTTCCTACCTGGACTCCAACTTGCACGTTTTCTGTGCCAAAACAGAGCAGGCTGAATCGGTTGTGATTCCACAGATCACAACATGGGTGCAGGAGTCTCTTGGGGATATCCCGGAATGCCGGTCTGCAGATGATCACAGCATTGTGGCCTGGCTCTGCCTTCCGACCTGTGGCATTGTCAGTGCTGCCAAGCACAGCTTCTTCCTGACCTTCATCGCCAACTTTCTTGCACAGCATCGCCGGAATGGCCTTGTTCTCATTGTCCATGCCAACCGAGCAGGGCAGTTTGGGGGCAGTGGAACCAAGACTCTGGGATGCAATTGGCTGTCTTGATGCATCCATGATGGACAGGGTGGCTAGCTTTGGAAAACTCATGTCCACCCATTCTGGGCAATTGTTTAAGTGTTGGATTTGATAGATCCCCTCCCTTTTAATCCTGGAAAAAACACCCTTTCAACCCCCTTTAGAATCGTACGGAATATCTTTGGCCCCTGTTGAATGGCTAGGGAAACACCCTGCTCAAGAAGAGTCTTTCATTGACTGCAACAGCATCAGTCAGCATCAGTCAGCATCAGCTCTCTCCAAATCCTCTCTCCAAGGGCTGAAAAGGTTGAGAAGACGGAGGGCTCCGATGATGAGGATGTCAAGAGGGAAACAAAATCCGAGGAGGGTGCTGCGACTGATGCTGAGAGCAACCCTGCTGAGGATGCTGCTGAAGATGCCGATGTCCGAGATGTGAGGTACCGTCTTGAGACACTCTTCTGAAAACAATAATATTGATCGGGTTTGCACTGTACTTTGCACGGTTTGCCATGTTAATTGCGGATCCCAGGGGGTGCATGTTGACACATTCAAGTACTTTGCAAATCAAGGACAGATCTGGCGCAGAAAGACCGAAACCTCAGCGTGCGGAGTGTCACATGGATCTTTGCTCCAGAGGCTTGTCTCCAGAAACAACGTGGTTTTTGGCCGAGTTAATTTCTAAGATGCTTCAAGCTTTTGATCTTACAACTTTAAGTTGTTTGATTTTGTCGGATTATGCTTCCCTATTTTCCCCAAAGGCTTTTCTTTTAGATTTCATGTCACCACAAAGGACAGCGTCTACGGAAAGAGAGATGGGTGTATCTCTGGAGTTGCTGTCACACACAAAGACCGCACAAGCATCTTTAAGTCAACGAAGGGGTGGAAGCAGGGCACTGTGCATGGTGTACAAATGCTCCCACGAAGCCAAATGTACAAACCCGCAGCATCTGGGCTAATGTTATTGTTCACAGTGATGCTTTATTATATGTCATTGTTTTTGAATATGGCTAGCTTCTAGTATTCTATGAGCTTGCTAGCTGCTAGTATTCAGCACCTGTCCGGATAGGAGTGTGCCCGCTCCTCCTGGGCCCACCAAGGCTGGAACTGCCCTACCTCATCTCGGCCGAGCATTCACAGACATCCAAGAGCTCAAACAAGTCTTTGGACTGAAGAAGACAACCAAACCACACCAAACCATCATGTATTGACCAGCGCCACGCGAAGGGTTGCTAAATAGATAGTCAGGGGAGTCTATAAACCACCGTTTGCACTGGGATAACCTTGTGAAATAGTTTGGTTGGCGGGGCTTGCCAAGATCCATCCATTGCCTTCTCTTGTTTGCACCTGAGGTTGCGGCAGGAACCAGCATGATCCATCGATCGCTGGAGAGCTTCATGCCTTCAACGGTTTCCACGATTGTGCTTCTGGATCTACATGGATATGATGCATTTCCAGCTTTGGCTGCTTTGGAGGACACGTTTGCCTGAATCTAGTTCTTGCAGAGTTCAGACTGTTTTGACCCGCACACTCAGTTCACATTAGACCTGTTCAGAATGTTTGACATCTATGGATATTGTGTTCTTCAAGCTGTTGAATGCTTCAATGAAATTCAATAGAATCTGACAGGAGGTCTCCGATGGCAAACGCATGCTTTGCGGGACCGTGGTGTTGGATGCATCCGATCAAATCACCCAGCGAGTTGCAAACACCCTCTATGACAAATGCCGGTCCAAAGCTTTGAGTTTGCCCCAGTTCCCTGACTTTCAACCTCTGTTGCAAGCCCTGAAGCAGGGTGACTCTGCATCAGTGAGCCGCCAATACAATGTTTGTGTTCGAGCCCAAGACCGGTTGGTGATTTTGGAGAGCTTCGCATCCAAGTTTGTGAACAGCGAAATCACGAAGGATAAGTGTGAACAGGCCATCACCAACCACAATGAGAAGTACAACACTGGTGGAGAGTACTGGGCCCAAGAGACGAGGCTAGGTATGATGTGGATCTGAAAATTTGGCGTGGTTTGTATCCGAGTTGTTGTCGCTCCCCCATCGCCAGCCTCGTGCTCTCTCCAGCGTGCAGGTCAGGCGAGTCTGCGCCAGAGCCTCCTACAAAGAAGATCAAGATTGAGCCCACAGACACGTTCAAGGAGTCTGATGTGTCAAGCTTGCAGCATCCGTAACTCATCTCAACTTTGCCCCCTTCCCAAATCACAAGGTAGGAAAACATGGAAAACAAAGCTCCGAGCAATGTGAACCTTCAGTTCTTTCTTAAAGCCATTCTGCTTAACATGTCCCAGGCATAAGTTGTCCATCAACAATGCTGCAGAGCTCCTGACGGATGGCACTGGTGAGCTACTGTACTTGATTTCCCGAGGGAAGAACACCTTCAACCAACATCGCGAGCTGCTCCTAGGCCAGCGTTCAGAATACAAGTTTCTTTCTAATCCAACTACCCCATGGAGCAACACACATGTTCTCATTATCATTATCTTTCATCCCCGGTTCTTTTGATGATTTTTGATGCATTCCTTGATTCCATATACCAAGGTTTTCCTTTGGATCAGGTGAGTGGCGTGAAGCCTCTGTGTCTCAGTCCTGATCATTGTCAATATGTTTTTGTTTTGGGGTCAAGAAGCTTGCGCAATGTTTTGATATGCGGACTTCAAGGTTTTGATATCGGGACTTCGGATGTTCATGGTGGTTGGGCTCCTCAAGCACCTCACATCTCTAAGGAAGCAGACGAGGTCATGCAGGACACTTCTGGCCGGTGGTACCCCTTTGTGGTTTCCACAGAGACTCTGCTTTGCTTAGAGAAGCAAGGGCTTCCTGAGCACTTGCAGCAGCTGCCAAGCATTGAATCCCCAGTGGCTGTGAGCTCCCTTTTGGCTGAAATGGAGGACAGCGGCGAGGCATCCGGGATCTGTGAGAAGGGGTTCTATTGTGGCCCACCTTTTTGATAGAAACCGTCCAATATCTTCCAAAGCGATTCCGTATTGACTACTATATTATAGAGATTGAGATTTCATTCCAACAAGTTTAAGGTGAAGATTGGCATCTCACACCATCGCGTCGCGGACGATGGCTCAATCTCCTCCGAGAAGAAACTTGTCTTCCTTCTTGATGACATCAAGCCTGAGAAGAAAAAACGCAAGAAGGACAAGAAGGAGAGTGGCCCTACGTGCAAGAACTTTGGAGCCCGCATGGATGTGATGAAAATGAAATCCGCCACCAAGTTCATCATCGGATGGCGATGCCGGTTACTTGGCATGTCCAGTAAATATGATTCACTATACTATTCCAGGGCCTATGTGGAACAAGACTGTTCGTGCCATATCACCTTAGGCTGCAATCACAGGGATCTGACAAGAACTTGATCCCTATCCGACCGATCGCTTGCATTTCTGGTCTCTTGGATGTTGGTGAAGGAATTGTGAAACTGATTTAAGCCAGCAGTGCGTGTGAGGCAGTCAACAATGGCCAATTGCTCCATGCTTCAACCACATAAGTGCTAGAGATGAACCCATCTTATTGTGTGTGTTTTTCTTTAGCCTTTGACGCCTCGACGTCCTGAAGGATCTTGACGGTTGCCTTTTGACAGTGCCATGACCAGCTGGACACCGAAACCATGCTAAACTGATACCTAATTTTCATGTTTTATCATCATCTATGTACTATGAATCAAAATCACACAATGACTTAAGTCCCCTGGCTGGTGTTGGGAGAGCATTGTCATTTTGCCAGGCATGTACCAAGGCAGGGGTTTCCACCAAAGTTGGCGTCGAATATCTTACTTAGAGACTTAGAGATAAGTTCATAATGTCCTTTTTCACAACCAATGTTCACACAACACATGGCAGCCCAAACGAAGTCCCCTGCCACTGCCACCTGTCTGAGACTGAGACAGATTTGATGTTGGAATCGAGGAGGATTGGCCTGCCAGAATGAGCAGGCAAACACTGCCACCGGAGCCGAAAAAAGGATATAACCGTCAAGCGTGCATTAAATGTATTGTTGCCACAAGCTACCAGTCTTTCAATTGCCAAGTGGAAGTGGACATGCCACATCTTGAGAAAGTGTGCAATGTTTTTGGTCATTCTCAATCATTCTCTAAGACTGTGGGCTCAAAGCTAGGGATCCAAGTGGAGGCTACAATGTCTTCAGGTCGGACTCCGCGGAGGTCTGGAACCAATTTAGATAACGTGGACGACTGCATCATGATATCTCCTGGACAAAACTTCAAACCTCCTGCACCTTGCATTGAACTCACATTGTGCACACCTGTCAGCCTGTCTGCTGTATATTGTCAAGATAGAGCAAACAACAAACTGAACACATCAGGTTATCTTGTTGGCAAGGATAGGCAATCATTTTACTTCAAATTTAGTCTTTGACTTGAGGCCTTCAGCTTGAACAACCTCTTGAAGGAATCTGGCGCGAATGCTGGAGGGGCTTCAGCTTCTTCGCGCACCCCATCAGGCGCACCTGGTGCTTCTACATCTTCAGCATCCAAGCAAAGTCCCGTGGCCTGCAAGAGAACAGTGTGCTGTGAGTGCCATCACGCCTGCTGTTTCTGATTTCTACAATGTCTTGAGCACAAAATACACAAAATCTCTGCCCAGGTTCACTGGTACCTTCTGGTTTGCCCCCTCGTGTGGAGTCCAGTGAATCATCCCCCAGCGATGCCAAAAACAAAAGTGAGCGCAAAAGTACCAAGAAGGAAGAGAAACAGGTCAAGAAGAAGAAGAAGGAAGATGACCAGGAGCATAAACCTCTTGGCAAAAAGAGAAAGGACGACGAGGATGACGATGATCAAGATGAAGACAAAGTTGAAGGCAGCTCTGAGCTGGAGGGATTGGACGACTTGCTGGCATTGAAGGATGGCAAAAAGGGTGGGTCCCACAAACGACCCGCTGCCAGCTCGACAACTCGCAAGAAGCCATCCAAGCGCACCAAAAATAATGACGGTGCCAATGATGAGGGCCATGAATCCACTGAGGCAGGATTCTTTCTCACATGATTCCCATGTTTGCCACCTACAATGTTGTCCTCCTTTGATCCACCTGCATGATTCCCGCGGTTAGTTGCACTTGGCAGGACTTGCCCTTCAGCCATGAGATTGAGAACAAGGGGGATATGACCCAAGAAGAGGAACAAGCACTCCTAAGGCTTTAAGTGTACACGAACAAATGATATCCACTGTCCATCGGTCCAATCATGTGTGGTGTGTGTTTGAGTGGTTGAGTGAGAGTTGATAGAGATGATACAGTCAAATCATGCCCCTTTGTCAGGGAAATTGATGACTTGAAGAATATCATCAATGAACGCGATGCTGAACGACACCGTCGCCATGAAGAAGAACAGAGGTTGGGACCAAACAGAATTGGAACCTGCTGACTGAACACAAAACAAACACAGAATGTCAGTCAGTTGTCTTAAACAAATCAAGAACGCCAAGAATGCCATTCAGTTGTCTTTTGCAAACCAGTTTTTTCCATTCAAGGTTGGACCTGTTGCGCACATGGAAACGTGGCACGAAGAACCTTTATCAATTTGCCCACGATCCTATGACGCCCGACAACCAACTTGGACTTGAACAATCGCCGCGACCAGCTGCTCTGCATGCATTACCCATGAGCCATGAACTATCCACAAAACAGAGTTTTTGCAACAGTTTGCAAAATGATGATGGTATTGCTTGTTGGTCACAGGTGCTCACCCGGGGTCAGCGTTTGAATTTTGATGGCCTCGGCGATGACCAGGAAGAAGTGCCGTCGGCAGCTCCATGGATCTATGAAGTACTGTGTGAAAAATGAAACAGCATAAACATGGTATGGCCACTGGTATGGCCATAAGCTGTTTTGAATCCTCAGTTGGTTGGAACACTAATTTATGTTTTGACCCACTGCCCAGGCTTGGAATGGTGATCATGGGGAAATGTACACCATGAAGCCTTGCGACGACGGCTTTGACTCTGAAGCTCCTTGGTCTTAGCAAGTTAGTCAGAAAACATTGCGTACGGAAATGTTAGAAAGCATCAATCTCTTTCAACAGTTAAACATGCCTGCATGATCCATCAACAAAGGGTGGGCAGCCTTTGGACCTCGATATCTACATGGAAATGCCTGAGCCTCCAACAGCAGCTGATGGTTCAGAACTGCGCGAGGAGGCCCTTTTTGGCTCACCGACACAACTTCCGCCAACAGAAGGTGAGGCCCCTGTGACTGGTGGGGATGAACGCGAGGCTGCCGTGGTTGAAAAGGAGGATGTCTTGATTCCCACGCCTACTCGGTCAGCTTCACCGACCGAACTCCCAACAGACTTGGATGATTTGGATGGACCAACTTCAGGTTCCCCGGAAGAATCTGCAGAGCATGATGTGAGTCCAGGTGGGGCTTCCGCCCTATATCCAAGTGGATCCACGGCAGCGCCCAAGCCAAAACCAAAGCCGGCAGGAAAACACAAGCCTGCTCCAAAATCACGGGCCAAGGATTCACGACCAACCGCCAAGCCAAAAGCAAAATCAAAGGCAAAGGCAAAGCAAGCCCCGAAAGCCAAGAAGGGGCCCAGTGGGTGGAAGAATGACCCGGTCTACAAGAAGATGCACTCGGTCCCTTTGCTAGAGTTAATATGAGTTCACGTTTCCGGGGGTTGTTGAGGTCATTGTTCATGGTTGCCATGGTTGTTGTACAGAACTTATTGTTGAGTTCTTCTATCCAATGTGCATCATCTTAGTTGCCTTCATGGCTGGATGTGGAACCCAGGTTTACTCTGCGGCTTGGGCAAAGGCAAGGGCATCTGGGGAAGGTCCGCAGGAATGCCAGAAGCGGGCACTTGAAGCCAGGAAGCAGTGCCTGGCCTGAAAACATACGGTATATTAGAATTGAATCGGCTTCTGTTTTGCCTGTGGTGATTAGGTCATCGGCTTTTATGTCCAATCTAAGGTGGATCATTGCTGAAGGTCCACGTGATCACAAGCGGGTGAAAGATGCGCTTTTGAGCTTTGGGCATGTTGATGGTTGATGTGCCATGATGGCACCACTGACTTCAACTTACCGGGGGATTGAGTGAAAAGAATCTCCTGCAGTGCGCTCCGTTTGGTTGGGGGGGGAGAACTTGATGATTTGAGTGCTTTGTTCTGGCCACTCCAGTTGCAACCAAACTCTATTATAAGAATGATATTGATATAGGATAAGACTAAGACCCACTTACACAATGGAAGAGACCTGGTTGCAACTGGAATGGCATAATTTAGATGGCCAGTTCCCCACTTGGGCACCTTTGAACATGTAGTCTCGAAGGTTTTGAAGGTCCGGGTCGGGTCACTTTTCTGGGCTTCCAGGGAATTCCAAGGGCTTTGATTTAGATTGGAGTATGGTATGGTTCAATGATGGAGACCTCATGATCTTCATTGTTTCTTTGATCTTATCATTCGTTTACCTGCTTTGGCCACCATTCCAAAGGGGTACACGGGGTAAACAGGCTGATCATGGGTGTTTCAAGGACCAGCCTCATGCAGGGTCGTCTTTGATCATCAAAGCTTTTTGATGGGTGTTTCGACAGAGTTTGTGAAGAACTTCCCCATCCCAGGTGCAGGGAACACCATGTTTCTATTGTCTAGGTTGATAGTTCAAGGCATTTCCAAAGTAGTCCATATGAAACCTTCGGCCTTCTCGTCAATTTCTTTGCTTTCACTATATGTTTGTACAGTCCGTAAGACTATGCCCAACAGGTACAAGAGCAACCAAGATTATAACAGGTCCATTTGTGCTGATACTATTACTATTCGTTTTGCTTGTGGCTATCTTTAGCTTTCCAACCCCAGACATGGGACTGGAATATATGCCTGATAGGGAAAAACACTTAAACTACTGTAATCCTTGTCCTTCTCCAACCAGCTTGACTCAAGCGGCTCCCTGCCCAGTCCTATTTTTTGTGACCCCCAAATGGATAGAACATGTCAAACCCCTTTCAACATGCATTGGAAGTTCATGTTGAACAGTAAAATCCCTTCAAACAGACCACTTTCATAGTGCTCCCGGCTATCTATTTGGGGAACCGAAAACGCGGGGAACGGCCGACACTGAACCGGCACCGAGCCTTACGCGTTGATCCGCCGCGTAAGGCTACACCGTCCAGACTTCGGGAGCTAAGCTTCTTGGTGTGAACGGGATGACCGAAGGAGAGACCGAAGGAGAGACCGAAGAGAGGTCGTTTACGACCGGTGCAAAGGAAGCCGCATGGCATATGATGCATGAGACTTAGATAAATGTCGAAC
Organism: Durusdinium trenchii; assembly: GCA_963970005.1. Taxonomy (NCBI): domain Eukaryota; class Dinophyceae; order Suessiales; family Symbiodiniaceae; genus Durusdinium; species Durusdinium trenchii. The sequence goes on from CAXAMN010004725.1 coordinate 211,738, forward strand.
ATGGTGTGTAAACAGGTTGGATGATTTTGGTGTGCTCGGTGTTTTTTTGCAGTAGAGACCTGAAACAAATCCACCTCTTGCTTGATTCCTATCATTCTGCTAGTTATGGTTACCTGCAGCACCTCTCCCGGTTCCCCCCAAAAAAACACCACCCACCCACGCAGCATCCGCACGCCCCATCCGCACGGCCGAGGTTTGAGCCCTTCATCACCCGCTACCCCACCGATTCCTCCGACCCACTGAAGGCCGCCACTCAGGCGCGCCACGCGCCGCTCGTGGGAACGAACGTGAAGGGGCGGGGTCCGGAGGAGGTCGGAGCGAGGGTGAGGGTCGGCGTTGGCTGGGCTGCAGGGCTGCAGGTTCCATGACGGCTGGATGAGGTTCGGTGCGTTTGGGAAGAGAGCAGAAGGAGAAGAAGTTGGACTTCAGGTTGAGAGGCGCTCTGAATTAGAACTCTCGGCCGGGCGTGGTCCGGTGGTTCTGGTGTACATAGTCTATACACATGGTGGTTTCTGGCCAGTCACAGAAAAACTGACAAACAATCTTTTTGACCCGCCTAGTGGCCATCTACAAACGCTGTCTATCAAAAATGAATCAGAAGTTAAACCAGCAGCAAATGGTTTTTTCCCCACCTGTCAGGTGAGGGTTGTTAGATTTTATGTCAGCCCCCCCCTTCTCCTTCTTCTTCTCCTTCTCTTCCTCCTTCTCGTCCTCCTCCGCCGGACCTCAACCACGACCATCCACGTCCAGTGTTCCCTGCCGGACCTCAACCACAGAACACAACCACAGCACACAACCACAAACACAATCACAAGCACACAACCACAATCGCAGCCACAACCACAATCACAAACACATATCCACAAACACACAACCACAAACACACAACCACGAAAAGAACAACAAGCACAACAACAACAAACGCACAACCACAAACACACAACCGCAACCACAACAACAAACACAACCACAAACACAACAACAAACACACAACCACAAACACACAAC
>CAXAMN010004725.1:212755-238365 GCA_963970005.1 Durusdinium trenchii
ACACAACCACAAACACAACAACAAACACACAACCACAAACACACAACCACAAGCACACAACACAAACACACAACCACAAACACATAACCACAAACACAAAACCACAAAAACACAACCACAAACACACAACCACAAACACACAATCACAAAGACACAACCACAAACACACAACGACAAACACACAACCACAAACACAGAACCACAAACACAACAACAAACACACAACCACAAACACGCAACCACAAGCACACAACACAAACACACAACCACAAACACATAACCACAAACACAAAACCACAAAAACACAACCACAAACACAACCACAACTACACACACAATCACAAAGACACAACCACAACCACAACCACAACTACAAACACACAACCACAAACACACAACCACAAACACGCAACCACAAACACACAACCACAACCACAACTACAAACACACAATCACAAAGACACAAGCACAAGCACAACCACAACTACACACACAATCACAAAGACACAACCACAACCACAACTACAAACACACAGCCACAACCACAACGACAAACAGAATCACAAACACACAGCCACAAGCACAACCGCAAACACATCCACAAACACACAATCACAAACAACAGCCACAAACACACAATCACAAACGCATCCACAACCACAACACAGCACACAGCCACAACCACAACACAGAACCACAATACTCACGACCATGGCATCAAGACAAATGATTGAAATGTCATGGTGGGGATCACTCGAAGTAAAGTATTTTTTACTTCCTCACAGCAGCCCCTTGCTTTGAACAAAACATAAAGCCCGGACTCTCAAACGAACCCGTTGCCTTTCCTCACACCCTTCCTGGTCTTCCCTTCCTCGTTCCAGGTGCCCATTGTCGGATGGCTGCAGATCCTGGTGGTCATCGCCCTGTCCGAGTTGTGGCGCTACGAGAACGTCATCAGCAAGTACGACCAAGGCCGAAAACTCGTTGGCTCTCACGCCGGCGCGCGTGCGGCGCGCTTCGACGAGTCCGGTGGGTTCAAGTTGGGCGACGACGCGTGCGCCAGGCGTGGCGCCTGGTGACCTGGGATGGAACCCCACAGCCCCCACGGGCACAACTCGCCCCAAGCATCTTGGAGGAAAGCGCTGGAAAAGCGGAGGGACAGCAGAAGAGTTCTGCAGGGACATATGAGAATTCGACCTCGATCAAGGCTTGAACGAATTTTGGGGCTGGGATGTTGAAGGGTTCCGAAGGGTTTGCATCGATTTGCCTTTTGGTTGATGGTTCCAAAGACCACTTGGATGTTATACGGAAGTAAGCGTTCAACTCTTCAAAAGCATTTCAAGACAGGTGATCACGTGTAAAAGACTCGGCTCTGACCACGTGAACTGGAAATCGCGGCTGTGGCACAAACTGGAAGGGATCCCCAAGGAGCTCAGAGCCAGAGGGCCAGACTGAGCTACCAGCCAGGAGTACACCTCCATCCAGGTTCCACCTTGGGTTCTTTGAAGTTGTCTTGCCCAGATTCGGCTCAGAAAGGACCCAACCTGTTCGCGTTTGGGTTGCTAGACCCTCAGTTTGCTAGGGCAACCTGGACCGAAGAGAAAACATGTACAGCTGTTGCTTCGGGCCCAGGGTCTTGTCTGGGATACAAACCTCCTGTTTTCTTTCTCCGTATCTTGGATCCCAGGGCCTGCGAGTCGTTGGTTGTTTGAAGTGGTATGTTTGCATGCCCCTTTTTTGCATGTTAAGACATCAACTGGCTTGTTGGATGGAAGTCAAAAACCTGTTGAACTGAGTGTTTTTGGTCGACTTTCTTCTGATCGATTCAATTTCAGATGTGGCCATGTTTTCTCCAAACCTGCACAATGGACACCTCAGCTCACTACTTTTTTGGGGGCCTGAATCGTCCTGGAATTCATTCTGTCATGTCATACCCAGACACTGACACTCCATGTATGCCATATATGCCTACATTGACCCCCAAAACCACCCTAATGTAGGCATATATGGCAGTCCCATTAGTCGTGTTTGGGATACTTGTCTGATCTCTTTTCATTCATTTGGTCTGGAATTCATGGATCACCATGGGTCCTTCATTCGATGCAAGGTCGGGGTCGTTTCAGAACCAAAGGGAGAACGGACTCTTCCCAAAGGCCGTCGTCCGGGAGTCGTCCTGGGGGGCCGTCAGTCACTAGGGGGCCCCAAGTCAGTTCAGCTTATGAGAGGTCAACCGCCAGGCCAAGAGCGCCCCAGGGGGCCCAGAAGGGGCCCAGTCAGACACGGCGGCCATGGAATCCCTCACTCAGGTGGTTCGGACCCACCTTCTCCGCCAACTACACTCAAGAGGACGACCGTTTCTTCCTTTCTTTTTCTCCAACGGGCCGTTTCCTCGATGGACCGAACGGTGTTTTTTCGGAGTGGATAGAACGAACGAGATGGTGCCCAGTGGTTGGAACGATGAGGATGGTGTTTCAGCAACGAAAGAAACAACAAGGCATAACAAAGGCCATAGAGAATTGCCAATGCAGATACACGACGCACGACTTCTCTCAGCTGTTTTCACCTTGCTAGATTGGCTCTGGTTTGAGAGTGGTGCACTTGGTTTTGAAGCGCGAACCTATTTACACTCCTTGAAACAATCATGGAAGTGGATGACATGGTCCCGTAAGGAAGACCATGAAATCCTCTACAAACAGGGGGGGAACTCCACTTCCATGCAAACATGGGAGGGGAGTGTAACATTCCAAGCCGTGCGGCGAGCAACCGGGATCCAGAGAAAACTCTCCTCATTTGGTGTTGAATTTGAATAGAGAGACACCCCACCAGGACCTTCAAAGTGACCGTCCTTGAGATCCTAGAATGAGGTCACTTAGAGACTCCAAAGAGGTCACGTACTGAAGGTCCTGGCAGTCGCAAGGTGTTTTGCTTCTGCTTTTGGTCGTTCCTTTCCCTTCACCACCTCACCCGGTCGTTCGTAGGATCGTTCATCGACCTCGGGTCGTTCGCCGGATCCGATGGAAAAAAACCGACCTGGTCGCCCTCAAAGACCTTAGTTCTACGTACCTGGCGCTTCCTGTCGGGGTGGAGACCTGTAAGTGGAGACCTGTAAGTATATATAGTGTGGAGATATCCAGCCAGGTGACCCCGAAAGGGAGCAGCTGGTATAAAATAGCTTGAGGCCAGGCTGGTGGTTTTAGCTCAAATGCTTTGGACATCCATGGGTGGATCACAAACATCCCGTCGGGTGCTCCAGCGGACCCACCATGCTACGTCACGTGGACCCAGCCGGTGGGTGTCCTCGTCACGCGAACCCCGCGTCACCGCGTCAGACGCGGTGAACGGCGTCTGTTGATCCATCCGGAAGAACCGTGGAAGAACCGTGGTGCCGACGTCACCGTGGAACCGCAATCCATCGGGTGACTCTGGGGTTGGAGCCCTCTTCATGTTGTGAGGGGCAGGAACACAAAGAGTCAGGAGCTCTCCTTGCACATCCTTCCCTAGGGCTCCTGGCCCACCTCCTGAGAAGATGGTTGGGGTGGGTGCCAGGGGGGTCTAACCACCGAACCTGAGGAGATGGTGAAGTCGCCCTAGGGCTTCTAAACTCCCCTCCCTGGTCCCTCCCCCTTCAACTCCTTCCCTTCTCAGATGTGTCAGGAGTGGAACAACATGCGCTTGAGGGAGATCAAGCATTGCCGACTGGCCATGGTGGGCTTCTTCTTCATGGTGCTCACCAACGCCTCCACAGGCAGACCCAGTTCGAAGGGCTGAATCCGGCTGAATCCATAGCGACCCAAATGATCAAGCTTGACGGGGGCTGGTTTGTTCTTTGAATTTGGTTGCTGATTGGAACAACTGAGGGATGGTTTTTCAACCCCATTCATGCCGTTTGCTTTGAGGATTTTGATTCCATATGATTCCAGTGTGTATGAACTCAGCCCATCCAAGCAATATAGTTATATACTGACTATATAAATAAATCCTATAGTCAATTGAGCTCATGTTACTGGAGTTGGTCATGCAACAGATAAAAAACATCGGTTTTACTGGGTCAGACTGGACTGTTTGGGGGATCAAACAAGTTGCATCCATGTCTATTCGGACTATTCATCATGATCCAACGATAGGGACAACTGTTCTGAACAAGATCCAACCGGGATGTCGGACGTGTTTCTCGTTTCAAGTTCACCATGAAGCAGCAAGACGGACTGACCACCGAAGCGTCCTGGAATTCTTCGCAGCGTTTTTCCCGGTCGGGGGTGGAGATGGAATTGTGGACAGAGAGGAGATCATTCGCAGGACAACTGAAGAGAGGTGTTTGAATGCTTTCGTGGTCCACATGCCCCGATGCCGTGCCCTCTAGGGACCTCAAACCAAAAGGGTTTCAAACACCTGGGGTGCCCAGATCCTCCCGCGTCTCGCTCGACTCGAGGTGAACCTCGCTCGTGGTCTATCGCTCGCTCGTCATCCATTTTTCCACGGTCCAACTCGGTCAGGTCAGGGACCTTCCCTTTTGCCCACCTACACGCAGGAGGAGTTCCAGCACCTGGGACCGACGGATGGTCCGGGATGGTCTATGATGGGAACGAAGCCGATGGCCGGTGGCCGGATGGAACGGGACGGAACAAATGCATGAACAGAAAGCATGAACCAAACGCTCGGGCGCGACCTCAGGTTCAAAGGGAAGTGGACTGAACCACCCGCTTATTGGGGGGGGATCTCTCTCTCTCTCTCTCTGCCTAGAGAGGTTGAGCAGCCCTATAGCCCATCCCATATGTACCACTACAGGGTCCTATAAGGTCTCTCAACCCCTCTCTCTCTCTATGATTTATACAAGAGTCGAAATGCACCGTTAGCGGCCCTACAGTTCGAGGGCATGTAGCCGTCATGCGTCTGGGGTGCACATGGATGTGTAGCTCAAATAGAGAGAATTCCCCGGCAACAACCCCCTGGTTTGAATTCGGACAATAGACCCCGCCAGTGTCCCCCTATGACAAAAACACATCCAGCTCTGATGCATGGCTTCCCCCAGCCCTGTTTGGAACTCCGTTGGACCATGTTGGACCTTAATAGAGTCTCCCGGTCCGGGCTATGAATCCTAGTGAGGTCTTGAACCGCACCGTTGGTTAGTGCGGTTCACCTCTCATTGGCTTCCATGGATGCCGGGTTCTCTTTGGCCGGAGTTGGAGGTCACCTCTGAGGATCCCAAAGTCTGTCATGCAAAAATAACAGCATATAACAGCTTGATGTAGGATCTTGATTCATCAAAACCCGCATACGAAGAGATAGGTTTAATTACTTCATGGTTTTTCAATCCAAGCGGGTGCTGTCGATGAATGCAGATCCTATAAGCTACATTATTCTCTTGGGCCAACGAACCTATTTTTACAGCATAAAGGTATATCCCATCTGATCCCCCCCGTGTCTTCCGGAACCTTGAGGGCTGGACCTCCCCCGTGGCTTCCCCCTGTCAACGCCCACGTTTTCACCCCGATTCTGCTTCCAGGTCGACGGTCGGCGACTTCATCCCCAAGGGCCTCTAAAGCGGCTCGCTCCGAGCTGCTGGTCCAACAGCTTAGCTCGCTGCAGCGACCCTTGGTCCCTTGGATTTGATTTATCCCCAACAAAATCTGGACCCTCAAATCTACAAGTAAGGGTTTTGAGGGCCCCACCCTTTCGAAGATGGGTCCGGACCCCTGTTCGCAGGTGTTCAGGTCCAAAGATTGTCTGGGCAGCCGTAGTTTTTGGCAGATTTGGCGCAAATGGAGAGACCCTCCCCGCCCTAATACAACCCAGACCGATTCGGAGAGAGTCGACTCTTGTCCGAGCTTTGGCACTGCGACTCAGGTGACATGCTGGGGTTCAACTTGAGGCCCGAAAAAAGGAGCGTCAGCGTTTGCCGCGCCTGGTCGCGCCAGCCGGTCGGCGAGGTCCCGCGACGGGCTAGCCCACCGGGGCGTGGATGGAGTGGATGAATGGAGAGGAGGAGCAATTCGATGGGAAATATTCCACACATGGCTCTAGTACCATCTAGTATCATCAATCAAGAAGAATCAGCCTTGAGGTGCCATGGACATGGAGTCTGCCTCCAAGGTGCCACTACTCCCAGCACCCCTTAGAAACTCCAATCCGCTTGCGAACAGCAGGCACAGGTGCCCATCCTTGAAACTCCCTGTTGTTTTTGTTGGCCCGAAATCCACGCCATCCTGGCACCCTGAAAAGACACAAACATACACAGACCAGATCCTTGTCTATGAGCATCTAGTTTCCCGAAGTCCATGTCAGTCCCATTGATGTTTCTTGCTTCTTTTTGAGGACCCAGCCGTGTGATTTGGAGCCAGTCTCTTTTGACTTAATAGACTCCTTTTCCATCTCCTCAGGTTTGGTGGTTAGACTGTTAGACACCCCTTGGCACCCACCCCTGGCCCACCTAACCTGAGGATGTGGGAGAGGGAGCCCTACAAATTCACAGAGTTCACATTTGATCCAGTCTCCGATCTTCGCGGCCTTTCACCCAAACCCGCCATCCCCACAACGGAACCTCCCCCACCCGTCCGGTGGACCGGGCTGGATGGAACACCAAAGGAAATGGGCTTCCTGGGCCTCTCCTTCACCGCCTCCTTGCAGAACGCCACCCGATCGGCGGGGAGCCCGAGGACCCACCAGGACCCTGATCCAACCACCCGCGCAGTGGCTGCGGAGTGCCGTCTGAGGGGGTAGACGAAGAGGTCGGGTAGACTGGGGATAGAACCCGACCCCGTGGGAGCAGGTGTCATCCACATCCACATCATCCAATGAATCCATGAATCGCAGGTGTCATGAAGCTCCTCCCCCTTGGTTCAGTGACTCCATTCACCCAGCGATGGTCCGTCTTGACGTGAGAGCTCCATCCTTTTAAGGTGAACCGGTGCCGTGTCGGAGGACCGGACCGAGCAGTACGACTTGGGCATCCTCCATTCACCAGACGGAGCGTCACTCCCTTCGTCCGAAGCCGTCGAAGCCGAAGGCGTTCAAGATCGTCTTCCTGGCCTTTCTGCCGCCCTTCATCTTGCTTCTCTCGGGTCTCGGAGGGAACACGCCCCTTGACATTGAAGATGGGGCGGCAGAAGATGGTCGAGGTGGTCGATTCGGGTCCGTGGCCAAGGAACAGCGAGGGTTGTTACTGGAACGAGCTGAAGAGATGAGTGAAGACATGCACAGTCAGTGCACAGTGAGTCCTACCCATCTGGCCTTACCGATCCGGCCTGTCCGGTGGAGAGGGCCGAATGCCCGACTGCCCGCAGCACTCCTGAGCCGGAACAATCTCTCCTGCAAACTCCTCTCCGTATAGTCGTGCTCTAATTAGTACGACTATACGGAGAGACACATCATAGTATAGTCATTGAGTATAGTCATCGATAGCATGACTTCGTATAGTCATTGAGTAACACATCATAGTCGTGCTCAATTGAAGTTTGGAAACACTCCAGATGTGTCACTCTCTCATCGAAGCACCAGTTTTGAGCCACTGCCCCACTGCCCCCACTGCCCCCACTGCCCGCCACCTCACAAATTGCAGAGCCAGGGCACTTTTGATATGGAAAGGCCCACCATTTTGCAAGTCAGACATGGGGATGCCAAGCCATCCAACCCGCTCCATGACAGCACAAAGCCCGCTCCGCGGAGGCTGGGCTTCCTGTTCGCCGAACAGCCAGGGACCTTCGTGGTGCCTCGCATCTCAAATGGCCCTTAGTGGAGTGGAGGAGGAAGCTTGTTCTGTCGGAGGATTGGAGTCTTCCCCAAGTCGATGTTAGAGCAATCCTGAGTCATCCTGGAGTAGATGGATGGGAAAAAGCAGACACCACGATTTATCAAGATTTTGTGTCATGTGTTTGGATTGGTTCATATTCTATTTGCTTCAGGATGGTTGTAGAACTGATGCCACCGGGAGAGTGCTTTTTGCACCCAAAATGAACATCAGCAAAACGAGCGCAAATCGCAACCAAGTGAAGTTGGGCTGTTTGCTTAAACGACACCATTTTAAATTTAGGTGAATTTGGTGTGTATGTTGTTTTGTGGGATTCTGCAGCGATGGAATCTTCACAAACTTTTGGCTTTTGGTTCTTTTGTGAAAGAAAGCAGCAGATTGCAATGAGACTTCCAGTTCTTTGTTTTGGTAATACTGCATTGGCTTCTTGTGGTTGATCTGAAATGGCCGTGAACAGGGGAATCGACGACCGGCAACAAAGGACGTTCCTTGCTCCAGGTACTTGCAAAGGTGCTAAAGACCAAGGAGAACATGCGCCATGATGGACATCTGTGAAACGAACAGATTCTGAACGTGAATGGCGATTCCTACTAGGTGGACCGTCTCTTTGTTTGCGTATGTCACCTGGGTGATATCGCCCCTCACTGAGGGCTTCATCAGCTTCTCCATCGTTGCACTGCTCTTCCTGGTGACCCAGGACCTATTGGCGTGATAAAGGATGCTATGAGCTATAAGTATAGCTGTGCTTTCATGTACTTCTTCCCCAAAGAGTGTGATAACACTAGGGGCTCTTACGGTAATGGTAAGGCCAGGTGTTGATACTTTTCAACCCTCTTGGGAATGACCTACTCCTTGACTAATAAAAGTTTAAACCACCATCATCATCATCATCATCATCATCCAAAAGGTTGTTGATCAGTCACTGGCTTCTTCAGTGGCGCCTGTCTCAGTACAGACCCCAGCTGAAGACATTGCGGAGAAATTCACTCAGATCCTGATGAATTGAATGTGAATCACACACCGCTCTTTTGGCACTTCTGCCGTTAAGTATGGGCTGCTCTATGAATTGAAGTGTGAATCAAGACGCTATCGACCCCCTGAAAGGCGGTCGCCTGTTTGGTCCTCCTCGGTCCTCCATCACAGGTCCACATCACATGACAATCTCGAAGGGCCGGGCTCAGACATGCAAGAAGCGGCAGGGTGGAGGGTGCTGTGGTGCTTCAGACATGTTCTAGGGAGTGGCGGGGGAAGCCCCATGGGGCTGTGGAATCCATCAGTTTGCCGTGACCGCCACCCGTGACCTGCCACTGTTCGTCCAGTCTTCGTCGTCGCGACAAGCACGCCACAGAGACGGTGGCCCAGGAGCTGCTGACGGAAGCCCAGGAGGTGGCCAACGGCTCACCATTGATTAACGTTTGGGACACCCAGCTCCGCCCAGCTCCCATGTGGATGTGATGTGGGCAGACAGTGGTTTTTCTGTGGAAGAGACGGGCCGTGGTCTGGGGGAGTGAGCCAAGATCAATCAAGTCTGGGTCCATCAATCCCGGCTCCTGGCCCACCTCCGTTTCGAAGGTGGGCCAGGGGTGAGTGCCAGAGGGGTCTAACTACCTTCTGAGAAGGTGGTTGGAGCCCTAGGGAATATTCATATGATGTCTAAACGTCCGTCACCGCCGCGATCCATGATGATCCATGTTTCATTCCAGACGGCTTCAAAAGAACCTTCCCGGGCCAGTCGTGAACATCTTCCCCCCGCGGAGCACGGTCTTCCACCCTGACTGAAGCACACCCGCTCGATCCCGCTCTGGTTTTTTCGCGCATTTTGCTGGCCACAGCCATTCAAGTTGGTATGGGACAGTCTAGTGGGATAGTCTATAGATGTCTATATAGGGTCCTTCAACCTCTGGAAGCTTCACTTTATTCTCCACGCTGTTCCACGCCGATCTTCCCAGAAATGCCAGGCTCTTTTCTTCGTTGGGCTTTTGTGCGGAATCCTCCTGGAGAAGCTCGGGCCAAAAAGCATCGCCGAACTCGCGAAAAACAGACGCGACCCATGGGACTGCAATGTTTACATACATTGGGAAGGTTGAAAAGGGGTGAACATAGGTAAATATGCCATAGTCACTCTCGAAAACCGCTGGCGGGACACAGTCAAGGTGGAATTCGCTTATTGTGAGCATCGTTCCTAAACGAAAGGGACAGGCCATGCTAAACAGATTTAAACGGGCCATGGCTTTTGTTGGATGACTCTTCGGGTTCGTTGGACTCTTCGGATCTAGGGCTGCAAGCAGGATCAACATGGATCAACTGTTCTGTGACAGATGTCTGAAATTGCAATACTTTGATACCATACACCATATACATCCATATACGACCTAGCTGATCCTAGCTGCGGTTTTTTATGCATCACAAAGTCATCCTCTTAGTCGTGGTGTATGCCGGTAGGGTCTGGTGAGTTGTTCTTTGAATAATTGTTATAGAAACGCAAGAAACCAAAACCAACCGATTTTCAAACGCTCTATAGCAAAGAGGATTCTGAATCTATTGGGAACCCGACATGGCAAGATTTCGACTCGGGGCGATGTGGCTCCTCTCACGGACTGATCCGTTCATCTCCCTCACGTATTCGGGCTTGGTCGCTCTGAACAAGACCAGCCAAAAAGATCGAAGAGATATCCTAGAGGCGCATGGACCCTGAAACCATCTGCAACTGTTATATTTAGGGTTTGTCCTATTACCTGTAACAGTCAGTAAACAATTATATATTATTACTGTTATAAAATATGACTATACTTTTGGACAAGACCTTTACTAACCATCATACTCTCCACTGTTACAGGTAATAGGATAGACCCAAGTTACATTGTTATTATATTGTTCGAGTTGCAAAACCATGCGAGCCCTACGAGCGGGTCAAAGCCCTACGAGCTTCGGTCGCCACGCGGCGCCACGCGCCACGCGCGAGAAATCGGCCGAGGACGTACATCGGATGAGGTGTCCGTACATCGTGTGACGCACCGGCGCAGCGCAGCGTTCGGGGCGGCAGGCTCCATCCATGTGTTTTTTCCGCGAGATGTACTGTAAGAGCACTGGAGTGCTGCGGCCGACTGGAAGAAGTGTGGAGAGGCTAGGAATGGCTAGAGAAAGCTCATGATGGGTGGTGCAGCTTTTCTTCGAATCAACTGGAGAAGGTTGGGTGTTTTCCTTTTCGGGTGGCCCATACTTTGTTTGGAATCATTCGAGTCATTACGTCGATTAGGATACAGACACTTGTTTATGTCCAACTCGGAGATGAAGCAACTCATGAGTCGCTCCAACAAACAAAGAAAATTTGGATAGCAAGGCAGGGACGCTGAAGGACTGGATAAGAATACAACTTGAGGCTTCCCATCACCATGGTTGTTTATTCACAATCGTGGACTGTTCTGTTGGACACTACTGGTTTTCTGTATCGCTTCACTATATCCTTCACTAAATTCTTTGTATTTGTTTGTACCTTCCACCGATGCAGACAGCCGTAAAGTTCACGTGGAACTCGGCGGTTTTTAGACCACCAAACGGCGGTCGAACTCGGTGGCTCGGACGGTGACCTCAGGTCCTTCGGATGGGAAGAAGACGTCTCCAACTCGGCAGGAGACAGGTTTCTACCAGGACCCTCCTGTCGGGGTGCCCTGTCTGGAAGCCTATAGGTAGTGTGGGGTAGTCCATTGGACACCCCGACAGGAGGGTCCAGGTAATATATGTTTCTATCACTCCTTAGGATGGAATCATGAGGAATCTATCGTGTGAACTGCGTGTGCGCACTCTGGGGTCTCACGAACGGAGTCGGGGAGTAGGGCCCAGACCGCCATGTCCGACTTCACCCGTGGAACGGGGATGGCGGTGGGCTTTCACACGAAACCTTCATCCCAGGTCTGGCGCCCAACAGATGAATCGAAGACCTTCATCCAATGAAACGAATCGCATCAATGGCTCCGACCTGAAGAGTATGTGACCTCTTGTACAAGAGTCTCTGTCGAAGTGACCTCTGTCTCGGGACGATACGTAACTAACCTCAGCCACTGGGTTTTTGAAAGAGTGTACTGAAGGTCCTGGTCCAGCTGGATTGATTATTTTGATGTTCATAGAATCTACAGAACCACGGGCTGCTAATTTATACCTGGATCTTCCAACTGTGCAGAATTGATGCCTTTTCATCCATTAAGTCAGCCAAAAGGCATACATTTTGCACAGTTGGAAGATCTAGGTATAATAGGGCTGGCGGTTATATAGATCGTGTCCAGTTTCCCATGAGTTGCTTTAGGGGAACATTCGGAAAGCAAGGTGTGAAAACTCTCAAAGCTATGCCGTCTATGCCCTAGGATTGGAACCACCATTGATTTAAGAGCCTGGTCATCCCGAAAAACCATTTGTTTGACTGGGTTTCACATTAACTACGTCAGACCAGCTGAACCAGTTTCGGTCTTGGAAGGCCAGGGTATGGGCTATAGATTCCTCCGAGAGCCATCTCCCTTCCGCCTGAGAACCGCCGTTCCGTCGGCTCAGCACGCCACGCGACTCCAGCGGCGCCACTCGAAAAAGGGGCGCGGCTCTGAGAGCCCGGAAGGCGACTGGCGAAGTCCCAAAGAAAAGATGTCGGTGTGTAATTAATAGAAGAGGGACCCTTCTTTGACCCTGAAGAAGGAAAATAGACCACAACCCATTGGTGGATGGGTTTCCCTATTCAAATACCAAGCCATACAAAGCCCATGTCAGTGTAGGGCTCTTTCTTTTTCAACCAATCAGTGCCTTCTTCAAGCCTGTCCATCCTGTCCTCCAAAACCGAAGGTTCTAGGCAACTGTGGGGTCAACATCCGTCCTCTGTCTCGAAGTTGCTTCGATCTGGCTCTCTGGGCCTCTCGCGGCTTCGTCACGACGCCTCGACCCGGCGCCACATGTCCGGAGCGTTGTGGAGAGAAACGACATGTCAGAGAGGGAACCCGCAGCAGACGCAGCGTGTCGACATGATCCGGTGCGGTCCACAGGCTGCAGAGGAGAATCGCACCTATCACGAGGTGGCGCGCTGCAGCGGGCACTCGGGCTATGGCATGGGATGGGAACTTGATAGACTTTGGGCACCTGAAGGGCTGAAGCAATGGTGTGAATACCATGGGATCTTTGTTTGTTGCTCTTCTTTTTTCTTTGCCACACAACATTCGTTTGGGGAAGTGAATGTTGAATGACCTACTGGGTGCAGTGTCTGAACAGTGCAGAACTGTGAAGACATGGCTGTGAAGACATGGCATACAGGTGGATGAGAAGATCATAGAAGATCATTTGTCGGCTCTTCACTGCCATATCGGGCCATATCTGCTAATTTACTGCATGCTATCAATGGTCCTTTTGAGTGTCTTTTGGAATGCAACAAGTCGGGTATCAGACTTTGGTCATTTAATGTGCATCAATGAAGGCTAATTCCTTGTAGTATCAATACTCCCATTGACTTGAACTATTGGATTCTGTCTCAGCCTCGGGGGCATCTCCCGCAATTCACCGTCTCACCAGACATCAGGTCGGGCCTATAGAGGGTTAGGGAGTTGTGCCATCTACTCTGAAACCACTGTAGACGAGTACAGTATGTGGATTGGAGCAGGTTTTTCTTGCGCTCACGACATTGACGACACCGTCTCCTTCCTCCACCACGGGGTTGTTCCTTTTTTCGGATCGGTGAATGTTGCGCTGTTGACAGCACTTTATATCTAATGTTATGCTTGAATATGTGCATCTAAGTGGTAAATACGCGCTGTGCAAACGCATTGCCTTCGTTCCTTGCTGCACCGCATGTGGTGCCGAACTCCATCCACACCGCGGGCCGAACCCACACGGTTTACCGACCGCGCGGGGCTTCAGGCCTGCCAGCGCTTGCAGGAAGCGACGTCCGGCGGGGAGGAGGAGCCGACCGCGGCCGAAGTCGAGCGGGGCGTGACAGTCACAGTCATAGGGTTCATAGAACAGCCCACCTGGAGACTGTAGGACGGTCCAACATGGTTCAACTGTCCAACTAAGTTCCAAACAGAGCTGGAGCAATGCATCAGAGCGGGGACGCCCGATCGCCCTGGGTAAACTTCACCTGCAACCACAGCGGGTGGTTGCAGTTTGTCGAGTTAGCTACACACCCACATCGGTTGTAAGGGAGTCCTTGTTTCAGAGTCAATAGTACCTTGCAAAGCAGTGGTGTAGCAGTGGTGTGCGGAAGGGATTCCGAGAGTCAAAGGATCATGCATGTTGCGATGTTGAAGTTGGAACATTGCCCAAACGATTTGAGAGAGGAGCACCCAGCTGGATCCTGGATCTAGGGAGAAACACTGGACCAGAGTCATCCAAGTGAATTGGTTGGACAAGAAGAAACGGCCAGACACGTATGTTGTTATAGCACTTTAGACAGAACACAAGAAACATGAAGCAATTCTGCCAAGTTCCCATCCCACGGCAACTGGAGGACTTCTTTTGCTCACACACACACACACGTTGTGCTGAACGAGCAGGCAGATCGTGGATTGAGCAGCTTTCAACATGCGCTTTCCAACAAAACGCGTGCTGTTTCAAGTTTCATCAGTAGGATGTTCCAACAGCACTCAGGGTTGGTCTAGACCGAAACAACTCTTGCGTGCTGCTTCCAACGACTCTGAGTGCTGTATACCAGCACCCTCCAACAGGTGCTTCCTGGTGACAAGTCCGGTGCCCAGGTTCACCACCTGTGGCCTGGTACGTAGAGTTGACATGAGTTTAGCCCTAATTTCTACTTAGAGCCTGACTGACCTCTGTTTTGATAGGAAGTTTGACCATATTTTGTTCAGTTGATCCTCCAAAACAGGGGTCACTCAGGCTCCAGGTACTTACAGGTTCATCCGTCAGCCTAGTCGATCCAACTGGAACCGTTCTTTTCCTTTCCGCCGGCGTCGCGAAGCGCGGGAAGCCGCTGCTGGCCGCCCTCCGCGTTTCTAGCGACTGTTGCGCAGGAGTCCATTGAGGCTGGCCGGGTCTTCGCTCTGAGATGCTGGGAAAAGGACAGGACTGATGAGTGGAGTGTATATGTAGCATAGCAAGACATAGCTCTAAGACTCTAAGAGTGCATCCTTTGGAGCGACAAAATGATATAATAACTAGTCCAGTTTCTTTCTTTCTTGTGGTCACTTGAGAGTGGTTTGGGACGGTGTAACCCGCTTCCTCTCACGGATGGCTTCAATTAATTGTAGCGCAGTGGCACCGCGTTATTCAAACCGCTGGTCCATCAAATAGACTTGCAGGCAAGTCACCTGGTGGTGGCTTTAAAATAAAGCAACACATGAGTAAGCACAAGTGCTTGCAGTGGTGTCGGATTTTGTGAGAGGTTTCAGGATCAAGTCAAGATGGCATGGACGTCCATATACGTTGTGGTTGTTCCTCCATATGGTCTTGTCATTATGATCGAACGGTGAACAGAAGCGTCATTTTCAACAGGTCAACACCTTACCATCAATGGAGCGAACCGGCGGGCGTTCAGTCTTGATGCCAAGCTCGTTCTTGCCCACGTTCCATATGGAAATATGGATGATCTGATCTGAGGTTTGGGAAACACATCCACAGAATCACAGAGTCCAAAACCATTGGACAGATGATGATCGATGCGTCGTTTGGGCCACTCCCCCCGCCATGGGGCCAATGATCATCAGCTCGTCCCATCCAGGCAGAGATCAGCGCCTTGGAATCGGAAGAGAAAGAACTGCTGACGGCACTTGAGGCGCCTGTTGGGTGAGCTGATGATCCTAAATGGGTATGTATATTTCAATAGGGAGACCTCCCAGTTCGACGCCCCTGGAAGGCTCGGAACATAGAGATTTGTCCACCCAGGAAGGGCCAGGGAGGGTCCTAGAAAAAAAGAATACACACCCCAACTGAGAGGTCGTGTGGAGTTCCATGTTGTGATGCTTTGAAGAAAAGGCCATTTGGGGTGCCCATCCTCGGTGCGATTTCTGGGACTGGTCTCTCCAATCCGGTCTCGGCACCGAACGTGGCGCGTGGCGCGTGGCGCCTGGGATGACTAGTGTGGAGCTTTTCGCAAAGCAAGGAGGACACCGGCCTTGGACCTTTCTCCATGCAGCAAGGCAATGGGTGTTCTGATCATGTTGGCACTCGGAAACAGACTCGATGGTTTGTTGAAGAGAAGAGAATGGCCCTAATGGCCAGATCCTTGATGCTTCTTTTCTTTTAGAAACTCGAGAAGATAAAAAAGAGGACGAAGTCCATTGGGCCAGGGAGGTCCCCTTTATTAAAATACAAACCCATGTGGATGGTGCGACACCTTCCTGTGCGAGTTGACTTGCTTATCACAGATGGACCGTGATGGACCTGTGTCTCTTTGCGGCAAGGACATGGGAAGCGAGACGCTCTGAGACGGTAGAGGGGTTGAGAGCTGTACCAAATACAGTTCTTCAACAAAGACCATGCATGCCAGACTAAATTTGTTGTTTTTCGTGTACCCAGCACCACTTTTGAATGTCCAAATGCCTTCAACCTGATCCAATGGGTGCTGGTATACTTATATATAACTGATGGGATGGACTAGTGACTAGACTAGTCCCGGAAGCAACACGTCGTTCCAGGCATGCAAGAAGGAGGAGCAAGAGCTGCTGGTGAGTGGCTCAGTTCATCCCCATCCCCACACGTTGGATCTTCGGATCCAGGCTCCATACCATACCTTGTGAGGGCAGACATGCGTCCAAACGTCAGGGCCATGAAAAGACGGGTGCTTCTGAAAGTTCAAGTGGACACACATGTGTTTTGCTTTCAATGTTTTCAATCAACCAGGTTGTTTGATGAAGATCGCCACTCGTGTGTGTGGATCTTGAGGCTATGGCTCTGGCCCATTTTGATGGTAATGTCAAAACACTAAAACCGAGGTCCCTGGCTCTTAGTTTGTGAGCCACATGTTGGCCGTTGCCCACCATCTTTCTCCCTTTTGTTTTTTCGTGAAGCTTCCGAATCGACCCTCGCGTTGGCATGTTTTCAGGCAGAACTGGCTCGCCAGCGGCAGCAGGAGGAGCAACTCCAGCGTGAGGAGAGGGGGCAGCCACATGACACACCTCCGGGGAGTTTCTGAGCGCACGTGGCACACTAGAGGTTTTTCAAAAAGGTGTATTTCAATAGGAGGACCCTGGCCCTGGCTGGGTAGACTGGTCTAGTTCCCGAACAGGGTGTCGGAACGTTGTGGAGGTTCGGTCTCCCGGTCATGAGGTCGCTGGACTCCGGTCTGGTCGCCGAAAAAGGGTCCGTGAGCCACTCCCAGATAGGAACATAACCCCTATGTACTGAAGCACATGATGTTTGCTTCAAGTCGGTGGTCACCTCTAGGGAATCCGGCTTGAGGAGCAGGTACACCCCTGCAAAACAAAGTTTGAACCATGGTAGGAGCAAGATTGGTAAGCACTCATGAGCGAACTGTTCTTGTTCTACGTGAGAGACCTCAAAAAAGTTGTGGAAGGCTTGCTGTGCGCTGATGAAGACAAAACAGAATATTCTCACTTTGAAGTTTCTTCCAGGTGACTTAAATGAAGCACTACAGTAGTATCTTTCAATTTGCATGCAAATCATCATCTTCAATCAATCGATAGGTTGCCTTGTCCATTTCCACCTTCATGATGTCGACACCGAAATCCGCCGAAGCCGAAGCGCTTTTTTTTGCGTCGTCTCCGTCCCACCCTCTGCTCGCTCTGCTCGCGCCGGCCGTGGCAACGTCCGAGGAGGAGGACTTTTGGACTCGGGTCGCGGAGTATCAACTCGATCTCCACGACACGGAAGAGGCGCCACGACGACGTGTCGGAGACGGTGCGACGGTGCGACGGTCTGTCGGAGAGCGACTGAACCGGTGAAGAGATGAAGTGAGGAGAAGGAATGGTGTCAGGTGAAGGCGGGTGAAGGCTGGTGAGACGAGGCGTGCTTGGAACATCTTGGAACTATAGTTTCTTGTTTATTTTTATTTTTACTTTTTGAGAGAAGAGATCGAATGAAGTCAATTCAGATCATTCAACATATATGATATAGTAATGCTATCCGGTTAATGATGTTGGCCATTGTCCCTTTGCCCGTCTCAGTCTGGCAGTTGATTTGCCCTTCATACCTCCTTCGTCCGCAAGACACGTGGCAAACCCTGCATATGTAGGCATGGTCCGCTGATGCACTTATTGAATTGGCCACAGTATAACTACAGTAGTACAGTCCGAGCCAGTAAAACCTGGTCCTTTCCAGGTCACACTGGGTATACTTCATGATCCCAGGACTCAGAGGTGTTTCTTCAACAAACTCTCCATGGGCCATGGCCCCAACGCCGCCCAACTCCGTCCGCCAGGAACGCGCCGCCACGGCCTCCGCCATCCGCTATGTGCCTCGGGCTGGACCAGTCCGACCAGTCCGAGGACCCATTGGTTCCTTCCAGTCAACAGAGGTATCCAGTGACCGTAAATAGGACCCGTCACCAGGGGTACCGAACTAGGATAGTCGAACTAGGTTTCTTCAACCTCTGCTGGAGTCATTGCCTTTCCTGCAAAACAGGGGTTCACCTGTTGACCAACAAGGCTTTACTGTGGAAGCTTTAGTGGGGATTACACCTTCAATCTAGGATTTAAGGGAATGATGTTCGCATCGCGAAAGACACTTGGTGGAGGGAGATTCGGGGGACGCATGGGGTCCAGCTTTCGGCCAGGTCTATGCCTTTGTTGGGTTTTGTCCTTTGGAAAAGACAAACATATAAACGACGTTTGGATTGTTCCTTTGTCATGTATTTCTCCTTGTCATCTCACCTTTAATTGCCAAGTTTGGTGTCACTCAACCTTCTCCAGAAGCTCGCGGCCAGCGCAAGCGCTTGCGCTGGCCGCGGCCCAGGCGACTCAAGAGCTCAGCCGATTGAGACGGTCCAATGTGCTCAACGCAGGGGGCTCAATGGGCCATGCCAAGTGACAGAGGAAGACTTGGGAAGACTCCAAATCTTCCCGGTGATGCGTCCAGTGATGGTGGTGAGTTGGGAAGATTTGGGGATGGCTTCACTTCACCCACCAAGGTCGCCCAAAGACCAGCACACCACCATGCAAGGTCCTTGGTCGGTCAACCGGGACGGTCTTCTAGTGCCATGACAGCCGTCTTCTGGTGCCATTTTGAGTCGGAGTTGAGTCGGCCCCTCTCGAAGTCGGTCATGAACACCGCGACCACACGTGGAAAGAGAGGTTGAGTTTAGTAGGCTTTGCCAGGATGACCTTTATCTTCTACACACCGGAGGAATTCCCGAGGTCACAAACAGGCCCACCCAAATCACTGAGGTCCTGATCCAGATAGAGGTTCCTGAGGTCCATGAAGGTGCTGGTCCCTGATATTATTTCCATGTCATTACATGAAATTGCATATTTACTATGTGAATTTGCAACCTGGTGAACACCACCGGTGCTTTCATGTCATGTGAGACATGACCAATATATAGATACTAGATATATACGTGTAATAGTTTAATGTATATATAATATATATTGTATTATGTTTATTCATTTAACTCCCCCATGACTTTCATGGCTCCAGGGAATGTCAATCTTTTCTTAGGTGTCATCACCAAACAGCTGAGACAAATGAGCCAATACTCTTTGTTCAACGGCCGCAACCATACTCACAACAAGACTGGTTCACCAAATTAAAAGACGGGTGCCATATGCATTAAAAAAACGACATTAAAGGAGTCATTGCCATGAAAGACCAGCTATTTCACAAAGCATGTGTGTGTGTTTAATACATCTATACTACATCTATATAAATATCTATATACACATACGCACGACATAAACATATCTTGCAAGTTGCTTCATCTTCACCAACAGGACCGCTTTTTCACCAACGGAACCTGTGAGTCCCCGGCCGGACTCGGAAGCCCCACCGCTTTCCAGGAAATGTTCCAGATTTCCCAAGTCGGGAGCCCCTGGATTTGACCGAATCGCTCGCCTCATCGCTCGCCTCTGCCGTGGTGGAGACCTGCCAGCCCGGACAGTTCCAAGGTGGTCACGGCCTCTTAGGGCACGTTGTTTTATTTGGATGTGCTCCGCCTGGACGTACCAGCCTGGAAAAGTGGATCAACTGGTTGGGTCGCCTTTGAAAGGGAACTAGGTTTCCACACTAACCAGGATCTAACAGGAAGAGGCGGTTCAGTTGGTCTTTTCCATGCAGGGACCGCGGTGCGGGACCGTGGGAGTCGGATTTTGAGTGCCCTCAGAACCAATTCCCGACTGCCACGACGGCGCCGAGAAACGGCCCGGAACGGCGAGTGAACGGCGGGTCTTCTCTCCGCCCAGACACGACGATGCTGTCTGGGACTGGCAGACACGGCATGCAGTGTGGGGGATCAATGTAGGCAGCATCGAGACCTAGAACGACTGTTTTTCGAGACCGAAATATAGACCGGGCGGTTTTTTGGCATCCGGACCATGAGTCTTGGAGAGTGGTGACCATAATGCTGACATTGGAGCAACTGCTTTAAGCATTGCAGAAGACAATGCCACAACTGATCAGACAACTATTTGATGATCCTTCTCATCCAAATGCGATGTTTATTCTTTTTGAGTAAGTAAGTTTCTGCGAGTTGTATGAATGTACAGTCCTTGGATCCTGTCAGAAATGACAAGTGATGCAGGGTCAGTCCAGTACCAGCTGCAGCTACAAGCAACAGGGTGGATTCATACCAGCCTTATTCTGCAAGAAGAGTCAGTGAAAACATCATGCTCCATTCGCAGAGACAACCAGATCCCATCGCTCATTGGCCATATCATAAAGCTAGCTCGACAGGTAGCCTTGGCAATTTCCCACCCGTTTTCCGTTGACATCCATTGACCATCTGCATTAGTCTTCCGCATCGCGATGGCCATGACGGCATAGCCCAGCCATGCAGTCGCTGCAGTTCTCTCACTGGCTGCTCTGACGCAAAAAGCGGGGCGATGGACGAAGATGTTTGATTAAGAACCCTTTGCGCTGAAGAGGTTTTTCGATCCAAATCGGGTTATCAATCAAGAGTCCACAAAAACAGGTGAAACGGGTGAAACACCCCGAAAGCACGCACCAGTTGGATCATCCTCAGGTCACCCCCCTGAAAACTACAACGAACCTTGAAACGCTCCGAAATTGCTTTTCGGATTTCGTGGATTTCAGCCGCATGGTTTTTGGAACTGCGTTGAGTGTTTGAAGCCACGCGCAAAAGGTCCCATCATCATGCTGAGGTCCAACGAAGCATGAAATGCCTTTAGAAACGAGAGCTTTCACGGCGTCCGTCTCGGCGTTTTTCACGCACGTTTTTCGACCGGTGCCTCGGTGGCTCGGTACCTCAGTACACGACCCACATCGGACTGGCAGACACGGCGTGGCGATGGGGTGGTGACAAATGCATATTTTTTTTTAGTCTCATGGAGGTGTCGACGTGGGGTAAGAGCTGCGTTTGGGGTTCGGTCTGAAGCGCTTTTCAACGCACTAAGTGAGGGGGGTACAGGTCGTCAGTGCCCAGAGGCGATAGACCGAACCTATGGAGGGGTCGGAGCCTGAGGGACCAAGGGTTGTTGGGAGCGTTTGGGTGAGCATATCCGTCACAGATTGGTCTGAGTGAAATCGGGTTTGAGCAAAAGACATCAAAAGTCCGTGGTGAGTTGTTTCAGTGGTGTAGTCCACTGGAAGCCTGCTTGAGGCTTTTGTTTGCTCGTCCACTTCCACCATTGGCGATTGCGGTACCAGATCCTGTATATACCAGCGTCTCTTTCTGCCAAAAAGGGGCTCCCCCTCATTCCATCTAAGCCCTGGCTTACTGCTCTTCGTCCTTCCTTCGGTCTGCTCCGCGGTCGCCGCTCTCAGGCTGCTGGTGCTGGTCCAAGCCCTACGCGTCGCTTGGGCGCTGCTCTTGCGCCTGGTGCCGGGCTGCGGCGACTCGGCACGGACGAAGCCGACGGACCACCGGTGGCAACGAAGGAGGAGGGGTGACCAAGACCGGTGGCACAACGAAGCGAAACCCGATGCTTTCCAGCGAAGACGCCACTGTTCGGTGGGTGTTGAGATCTTTTGAGTGGAAGAAAAGCCCACCCTACTGGAAGCGACTGGAAGAAATGAGTGTGCTATTGGAATAAGACCAGGAAAAACACTGACTGGCTTCTCGTCAATTCACGAAAGGTAGCGGTTACGGTTGCTGGGTTACTGGTGATTGCCTGCTACCTTTCGTTCACCCCCTCCTCTCTCAAGTTGGTCAATAGGCCAGGTGTTTTTCACCTGAGAATCTCACGCCCAAATGCTGCACCCGCTGGACTGTCCACTGTCGACGGAGAAACATCGCTCAGTTCATTCTTCAACCGGGGCTGCAGTTTGTTTTGAGGCCGTGTGCGCGGCGTGGGCATTTGCGAATGCGAAGGCAGCTGGGGCCCACGCGCGTGTCGCTGCTAAGCACTCCTGTCCTGGGGTAATTAGTTGATGCATGACGGCAGGTGATCAAATCTGAGTTGGAACATCTTGGTTACGCCGATGGGTAGCGCTTTAGTTGCTCTGACAAGATTCTTGGTTTGGAGACTCTCAGGCAGGCTTGGCCTTTTCCAAAGCCGTCGACCCCGACGATCGTCGCAGAGACCGAAAGAAGATAGCCATGACGCCGCGACGTTTTGTCGACGAAAAAGAGGACAGCTCACTGCTCCTTTGGACTCATATACGGCCTCCAAGGGACGCATCAATGGTTCTGCATCCAGTGGTCCCGCAAGAGGTTTGAGTAACCTTTATAGGCAGGACCCTTCTACCAGTAGGGTACCCAACTGGGCTGGTCTATGCGGTTATTCAACCTGTGTTGGTCTCTGGGTCCGGGTTACCACCCAACAAGATCCGAAAGTCAAGACCCTCACTGAATGAACTAGCACTTTTCGACCTTGTCACATGCACCGCCGAGCGGCCTCAACGCCAGATTCGCTCAATGAAGATTGCTGGCGGGACCAACTCGCCTTCCGTGCGCGACCGGTGAGGGAAGCAAGGAAGCGCAAAGAGAGATGGGGATGGGTCGTGACCTACCAGGAGCTCTGCTCCATGTAGCTTCCAGGTAGATGAACCAGTGAACCAAGGTATTGTGGTACCATGACCCACAGCCAGATGTGCACATCAGTCGTAAACCCTGCCAGTGTTGCAAAAGGGCACACAAGGGGACCCTGCCATTTCGAGTCTTTTGGATCCCGTGGCTACCCCTTAGGCCAGAAGGTCCCCCTATTCTAATCCACATGTCCTTTCGCTAGAAGTCCGGAGTCGATACGTTTCCCCTAGTAAAGACACATGCCCATACATGCCCTTTCAGGTGCCCTATATAGAAGACCATTCGTTGTTTTAAAGGTAGTCTTTGACTCCCAGGACTGCCAGGTATCTTTGGTCAAACTGAAGGCAGCTCGATCGGTCACATCTTGATCGCTCTTGATCGGTCACATCGAATGTTTTTTGTGGACGCTGCCCATCAAAAAGGTCATCAAGAGTAGACTATCTATATAGACTATAGGTGTTAGGTCCTGAAATTCAGGTCACAAAAGACCTCTCTCACCACCATCACTTAGCTTTGGGTCAAAATCTGGAGCCAGTTTAGTAAGTTTGACCATGTTTGGTCGTCTATTCTGTTCATGATTGGTGGTCAACCAGGGTCCGGTGCCCTGACCCCTCCCCAAAGTAGGGCATACGTGACTTTGAAGCACCTGGCCGACCTGACGATAGACACTCTTCACCAAAAGCTCAGCTCCTTGCAGCTCACCAATGCTCCTTGATTACTCGCTCGCGCGACGCTCCTTCCGCCTCACTCGCTCCTACTCTCACCGCCCCGGGTCGGGACCGCCCGAAACGGTGCAGGTACTGAAGCTTCTTCGCTCCTGATCTACATTGCGCCTCTTGGTTCAGCGAAGACAACGTCCACGGCCGTGCCGGTAATACGGCATTTCGGGGAGGCCTGGACAGATGATCACCCCGAGGCAGTCCGGGTGCTGGTGGTGATGAAGTCCAGTATCGTCAGTCCAAAACCAAGCTATATGTGTTTAACAACACAAAGTATAAGGCCTTATAGTAACCTTTCACTGTATAGACTGTTCTTACACGTTGTTAAATATGTTTCTGTAGAAGCCGGGAATCCATGTTGTACGATGCTGCATGTGGTTTTGGCTTGCCACTAGGAGCTTCCACAGATCTCCAGGAATGAGGAGATGAGTGGGGCGTAGGAGGCACCTCAGATAATTGGCTTCACTTATTGGACATGATTTTTGGATGAAATGTGAAAAAGAACAATGCTATATTCAACATACACGCATACCCAGACACAATCCCGGTCCCACACTTACACACCCACCCGCGCACCAACAGACACAACTTCTTGGGGTGTTCCACCCCAGAGCTCGGCCTTCAAGGCTGGCAGGGCTGACCTGTGCTGATCGCCTGAAGCAACGGCACTCGGTGATCCTCGTGTGGCTTCGGCTGCATTTCCAGTGGTTCGAAGGGGCAGACCGTTGGAAGAGACTCCAACTTCTGCGTGGTCGAGGTTTTCTCGATCGACCCTCGACCTCGCAGAAGTTGGACTGCTCTTCCTAAGATAGTTCTTGCTCGACCTCGTGGGCATGGTGGGATTCAAGTCTTCGCATGCAAACACTCTTTGACATGAGGTCCCTGCTTCCACTGCTTTCACACTTGTTTCCACAGTGAATGTGACAGTTGATGAAGCTTCGAAGTCTTGCAAGCTGCCCAGCCTAGTTGCTTCATCCCATCCACTGTTTTTTTTTGTGAACCACCTATCCGTGAGGCACCTATGTGAACCGATCGACGCCTCTAGGAGATGGTCACCTATGATGGTCGTTTTTTTGGTCCTTGAGTCGGCTGGTCCCTGGGATTTTCTGCCACCATTGATTCAATGGCCTTTACTAATATATTGTTAGACTACTAAACGAACAAAAACCTGGTTTACCATGTTTACCATATCTTACCAAGTTTTATCCATGTTCTACAATGGACTTGGAAGGCAAAAAAGGGGGAGATGTTGGGTCAATCCGCTTGGGAAGGACCTGGATTTACAGCAGTTTGCACTCTCGTCTTGATATTCCTTTGATCACTCAGGTTCAACGGAAGAGTTGCAATGGCCTCCACCCTAGGGCTCGACGGCCTCCAACCTAAGAGCGATGGCCTCCAACCTACGTAGTAGCTTCTTGCTACAAAAAACTAGACGACGAGTGGCCCGAAAGCATTTTTCATCATGTAGGAAGTCAGAGTGCGAGTTATCCGGTAAGTGTGCGGTGTGAAGTGTTACGTAGGTTTCCTGCTAGTAGCTAGTAGCTTAGTGGCTTCAGCTAGATGTCCACACGGCATGAACATGTGAAACATGTGACGTGAACGGGTCATGGAGATTCTCGGTTGCGGAGAGCGTGCCCAAAGTGGAGAGATAAAAGGTGCCCATCATGATGTTCGATGATCTAGGTTATCGACATAGGTGGAGTGGAGTTGATTTGGCGAAACGAAACGAAACGAAACGAAACGTGAAACGAAACGCGAAACGAAACACGAAACTAAACGAAGTCGAGTGAGTTGAGGTAGTGTGTGGGTTTCTGTGCGTGTGTCTATGTCCGTGTGGAAACGAGTCTGCGTATGTGTGTGTTCGTGGAAGTTGAGGGAGTGTGTGGGTGTCTGTGTGCGACGCGGCCTCCCAAACCCCCCACCGGCGGCCAAGCGGTGACAGCCCAGCTCATCGTCGTGAGCATTTGGGCTGCTGGTAAGGGGACAATGGCAGCCAGCGTGCTGGCTCATGCCCACTGCAACTATGATGGCAGCCAGCGTGCTGGCTTTGCCATCTGGACAATGG
>CAXAMN010004725.1:238375-306778 GCA_963970005.1 Durusdinium trenchii
GCTGGCTTACCCACTTCAACTATGATGGTAGCCAGCGTGCTGGCTCAGACCCACTTCAACTATGATGGCAGCCAGCGTGTTCAGTGTGAAGTGTTAAGTCGAGTGAGTTGAGGCAGTGTGTGGGTCTCTGTGTGTGTGTGTGTATCTATGTCTGTGTGTGTGTATGAGTCTCTGTCTGTGTGTGTCTATGCCAGTTCTCAGCTCCCAGCTCCACAGATTGCTCCGCGTACTCAAGTTGTACTAGAAAGTTGCCAGTTCTCAGCTTCCAGCTCCCCAGCTACTCCGCGTACTAAAGTTGTACTACAAAGTCGCCAGTTCTCAGCTTCCAGCTCCACAGATTGCTCCGCGTACTAAAGTTGTACTAGAAACTCACCAGTTCTCAGCTTCCAGCTCCACAGCTACTCCGCGTACTAAAGTTGTACT
This sequence comes from Durusdinium trenchii, assembly GCA_963970005.1. Classification (NCBI taxonomy): domain Eukaryota; class Dinophyceae; order Suessiales; family Symbiodiniaceae; genus Durusdinium; species Durusdinium trenchii. Next base: position 238,799 of record CAXAMN010004725.1, read on the forward strand.
AGAAAGTCGCCAGTTCTCAGCTTCCAGCTCCCCGGCTACTCCGCGTACTAAAGTTGTACTACAAAGTCGCCAGTTCTCAGCTCCCAGCTCCACAGTTTCTCCGCGTACTAAAGTTGTACTAGAAAGTCGCCAGTTCTCAGCTTCCAGCTCCCCAGCTACTCCGCGTACTAAAGTTGTACTACAAAGTCGCCAGTGCTCATCTTCCAGCTCTCCAGATACTCTGCATACTAAAGTTGTACTACAAAGTCGCCAGTTCTCAGCTCCCAGCTCCACAGATTGCTCCGCGTACTAAAGTTGTACTAGAAAGTCGCCAGTTCTCAGCTTCCAGCTCCCCAGCTACTCTGCGTACTAAAGTTGTACTACAAAGTCGCCAGTTCTCAGCTTCCAGCTCCACAGATTGCTTTCGCGCGCTCGACACGCACGATCTCCGCAGAGGGTTGCGCGCGGACCGCACCAATCGCACTCTCGCCTGCATTTCGCGCACTCGACACGCACGATCTCCGCAGAGGGTTGCGCGCGCAGCCGGCAAATCGCACTCTCGCCTGCATTTCGCGCACTCGACACGCACGATCTCCGCAGAGGGTTGCGCGCACAGCCGGCACATCGCACTCTCGCCTGCATTTCGCGCACTCGACACGCACGATCTCCGCAGAGGGTTGCGCGCGCAGCCGGCAAATCGCACTCTCGCCTGCATTTCGCGCACTCGACGCGCACGATCTCCGCAGAGGGTTGCGCGCACACCGGACAAATCGCACTCTCGCCTGCATTTCGCGCACTCGACACGCACGATCTCCGCAGAGGGTTGCACTTTCGGTTGACGCTGTTCGTCCCGCACTCCGCCTTTCAGAGAGAATTTATAAAGTGGGGAAATGTTTTTTCATTAGGACATCTCCCGTGCTAGTTTTCCATACTCACACTTGCCTACTCACCCTTGCATATCATGCTTGCATACTTACACTTGCATACTTTGACACTGGCATACTTCGCACTTGGATGCTTTCGCTCTTCCAGTGTGTGTGTGTGTAAGTGTGAGTGTCGAAGTGCAAGTGTCGAAGTGTCAGTGTTCAAAGGATTTTCCGGAAGAACCCTTCGCAATGCTTTCGGGAAAACACTTGTCCCATGGGTTGAATGTGAGTGTAGCTCAGTCTTAGGGAGGGAGACCTCCCAGGCAACGACCTCCTGGAAGAAAGGACATACTGTAGACCCAAACTTAAACCGATTGGGCCAATGATTTCCCTAAATTGAAAATACAGACACAGACCGAGCTGTCTCTCTTTAATAGGTGGTACTTTTGGATACATTCATGACTGAGACATCGGATGGTTCAACCTTGGGATGCCCTTTGTCACGTGGGTTTTCGTTGAAACCCATCCGCGGTCACCGAGAACAACCGGCTTTCCTCGGCTCACCGGGCTCGGTCCAAGGTCAGTCATCGCACTGGAGCTGCTTGACATGTGAGCCCTGCTCGACTGGGGGGCTGCGGATGGAGAATTGGGGTACATACCTATCAGGATCATCCAACAAACATATTGGATGTTGCGGATGTGGCGTGCTTTCAGTTTGGGTGGTGTTCCCTGTTTTGCCTGTTGTGGCTATGCCAAAAGTTCGAAGGGTTTGGTGTTGTGACTGGGCTGGATGTGTTTGGTGATTGGCCTGATGCTTCCACCAGAGGGCCTGGGCTGGTCAGCAGGGTCTCTGAAACTACTGACTGAACATTCCATTTTGAGGGGTGAACAATGGCACAAAAAGACCCCTTGGTGCAAATTTGTGCCAGACCACATGTAGTTTCCCACCAAGCCAAACCAACCAACCCCTTTGTCCAACCGGTCTGGAGTATACACCCGGGAAGAGACCTACATGGAACCTGAAAATGGACCTTCGGAAGACTGTTTTCCTCTACAACCCGACGTGGTTTTCAGGTTCCACTTAAATCTTCCAGGACATAGCTCCTTCTTTCTCTCCAAAGCAACAGCCTCACTCTGTCGATGTACAATGTTGCTGAGCTTCCCCGCTTCTGTTTGAAATATATTACACTCCTGAAGATTCTTGGCTCAGTCTTCCCAAGTTGTGCTTCCAAGGCCGAGCTTTGCCATGGTTTGCCCAAACACCGCCGTTGTGATTGGTTCGCCAAGAGTTCTGAGAGGGCTAGTTTCATGGGAGGAGCTTCAAAGTCCTCAACTTGTTCCTGAAGTTCCTGATTGAAAACCACTGGCAATCTCAGAATTCCTCCCACTACGTAATATTTGCAGCTAGGTTTCATTACAACCACCATTGGTTCAGTGGTCTTCATCTTACAACTGTTATGCAACAATCATTCTTTTACTTGGAATTTTCAACCGCAAAACCAAGTCAGTCAACCTTTCATTCAATATGTAGTCTTGGACGCCTAGGGTCTGGATGATCTTTGATCTCCAAAACAGCTTCTAAGAGTGGCGCGGGGTGTTGGACGGTTCGGGCGAAGACCCGTCTTCTCATGTTCTCAATGGGCGCGCGTGGGCCAACACCCTAGGTCCTTCCTCATGTTGCCCATGCTCCTGTTGCCCATCGTCATGTTCCAGTTTCTGGACGTCTTCAGCATGTGCGCAGAAACGGTTGACGAGACGTGGATATGTGCTGCTCCACTTGGATGGTGGTTTTGGTGAGATGAGGGGAGTTCGAGGGGAGTTGACACCGATTTTGCTGGGGCCTTCATGAAGGGGGCAAATGTGATTGCTTGAAGTTGTTCTATAGCAGAATGTAGCAGAAAAGAAGAAAAACAAACATTTGTTGATGCAAGTGTTGGGTCGCCTCTTCACTAGTCCTCCTGGTAGTCATCCTGTTGTCGAAGTCTATCGGAGTCTTGTCCCCGCTTGGAGGTGAGGCGCATCTACAGGGCGTCTTGGAAGTCGAGGTCCCTGTTTGCCCGCATGATACTGTTGTATGCAAGATTGTCCATGATCAACTGCTGTGGTCTGGCTATATCTTTTTGGATCCTAATAATTCTACTTAATACTACTGTACTATACAGTACAATTTGTTTTGGGGAATTCTAATCAGACTCCCTCAATCGTTTGCTAGGGGGGAATGTTTATTGTTTCAGATCTATCCTTAACAGTCCTACCATGTTCTACCAGTTCCAACGAAGCCATTGCGGATTCATCCGTTTTGATCCCAAAGACCCAGAGGCGGACTCCGCGAAGAACAGCCAGAACGGCTTAGCCGCTAAAAAACGGACGGCCAGGTTCGCAGCTGCTTTGTATCGCGTGATGCAGGCAGGATCAATTGGATGCAGAAGATGGAGCCCCTGCAAGTGGATGGCATGTAATATGTGAGAGGATGATCAGTCGTAGCCACCAAAAGCGGAAACTGAGCAAATCAGCTTCCCTTCCGGTGCTTCATGTGCCGACCAAACAGGTGGGTTTTCACCTTCGAACACCCTCCACGTAACCATGATGATTCTCCAGATGCACTCCACAAATACCCGACATCTTTTAAAGGGTTGGACCTTCAAAACCCCTTTACACATTGAAAGTTCAGATTCTTAGGGAAGGTAGTCGGGGCTCACAACTAAGATGTGGGCCTTTCATACCAGCTAGAGCAGCTAGAGTGCTTTCCTAGATCTTGATCACTTCCCAAAACAGCTACAGGAAAACTGAGAGAAGCATCCATTTGGGAGTGCAAAACATACGGATCAGGCAATTGTCCAGCTCGCATTTGGCAAGATCGGAGTTCCCAAAGAGTCCTTTGGCATATACCCCCCTGCGCTCGTATCTTGAACCGGAAAACTTCATGTAGCGACCAGATCTGGGGATGGGATGGACAACTTGCCGGCCAGTCGTCGGTGCTCAAATGACATGAACTTCTCACATGACACGCTGCATGGTTCCACGGCAGAATGTCCGACAGTCACCAGGCGGGAAAGGGTACCAGGCACCACTTCTTTTCCTTTAGGTTTTGGAAAGATGGAGCTCGACGAAGCAAGGCCATGCCGTGCCGTTTTGCACCATGCGCCGGCTGATAAGTTCGCTGCTTTCCGCTGCTGCTCCCCTCCTCCTTTTCTCTAGCCCTCTCAAAGAGACACGGAAGACACGTTGCGTGAAGGAAAGGTGAAAGCACGGAAGACACGAGTTGGGTGAAGAAAGAGTGAATAGAGACACGGAAGACCAAGGGCCTTTGACTGCATAAGCAGTTCTATGTGCTCAAGCAGGGCCACGGGTGTAGTATTTTAAGGGCTGATTTGCTTACTCCAACATTGTGGAGAAGACTTTGCGCAGCACATGCACTGCCTCCGAACGGTGAAGAAGCTACGGCCCTGCCAGCCCCACTATCCTGGTGGATTCTTAAGGTGGGTGAACTCTTTGTAAGACAGGAGACTTGCAACATCTCATTTTTGAAAGTTGATCATTTCTGTATTGAAAAAAGTTCCATGAAAAGTTCAAGCAAAGCTGGAAGGTCTCCAAAAAAGCTTAAGTGAAAGTAGTATCAAACAAAGTTCATGCAAATTTGGAAGGGTTCAAAAAAGTTCAACCAAGCATAGAGAGATCAAATAAGTTCGAGCAAGCCTAGAAGGGCTCAAAAGAAAGTTCAATGAAAAAAATCAGCCAACCCTTCACCACCCGCTCATCGGAAACTTCACCCTCTGACCTTCCGCAGATGGACACTAATGAGAAAATATGAAGCTTTTTGGTTGAAGACTACCAGGCTTTGCGGAACACTTAAAACTTAAAAGCTTCAGCTCACAATGAAAGAGAGTCAGAGCCTGCAGACTTGCAGTTGACAATGCAAGATGGGCTGAATAAAGTCTATTCAGCCTCTCTTGCATTGTCAACTCAGCCTTTGGCTATCTTGCAGCGTGACCGGCGCTACGAAAACAATGATTTTTCCAAGCGCATCTCGCACCTTGCGCTCGGTTTGTCGCAGCGTGTCGCATTGACGAAAAATCACCCCCTGCCACCCAAAAACCTTCAGCGCGTAAAAAAAGGCGAACGGCAGCAGTTGAAAAGACAAATGGGCTACGCCGCCAGGCCGCCTGCACTCTTTTCCTGTCTAGACTCAGCTTATTGGGCGTGTATCTGTAGGATAATATAGCGCATCTATGATCCAAGCCTTTGCGACCCTTGGCTGGCCGCTGATCGGAAGCTTCGGCCTCTGACTCCCCTGCGCCTGCAGATGGAACTTCATGAGATAAAGAGCTTTTCGGTTGAAGCCTTGCTCTTCGGAAAGCCCAAAGGCTTCAAAATGCCGACCAAACGTCGCAAAGGCCCCATCATTTGGGCGGCTGACGCGTCATGTGCTTAGAGGCTTAGAGGAACCAATTTGGTTTGGAGTCAAATTTTCATGAAAGGGAAAAGGAACGATAGATTTCAAGCACTTTAAGACTCTTGCCCAACATGCTGTTCAGAACCCGCCACAGTAGGCTGGGCCCTTGGCCCTCAGCTGGTTTCCTGTTCCGATCAAAACAGCCAACGGCCCTCTCTACAAAGAAGACTCTGCCGAGCAAGACTGTGAGGATGAGGCTCCTGTTGACCAGTTCTCGGGCACTGCTGAGGAAGCAGTGAGCTCTGCCAAAGATGAAGGTGTGTGCACCAAGCAAAGGTTGCAAGACAGTGGACATCGGCAGCGTCTTCAAAGGCATTGACCACGTGTATGGTCGAGGCAAGCTCTCAAAGGCAATCCCTCCAAGATATGGACGAGGAGCTCCAGTTTTGTGACAGTGTAGAAGACGGCATGGTGGCCCCAAAAGGGTTGAGTGGTTGAGTGTAGTGAGCAAGGAACCATTTGTGCTGTTGAAGGATGCAGGGCCGCTCCCGCTCCTTGTACCGCTGGAAAGGGATGAGGGATCGGTGACCGCAGACAACAACGACGTGGACTGAGAGAAACAGTTGCCAGGGGCATCCAGGATCGGGGAGAGAGATGTCGGTCGGTTGCAGCCCTCATCATGTATATGCTGCCTGTTATACTTGTAAGGCTTGTAAGGGTGGGAAAGCACTCCCACGGTAGAGATAGCCACAGTAGTAGACATGCCCCAATCCCCAATTCTGGCGCAGTTCTGGAAGACGCTACAGATTGAGGGTCCAGATGTTGAGAGTTGCCCACGCTCTTCCGTGTGCGCCGTCTCAGTCTCAATGGACACAGTGGAAGGTCCTTCCCCGTTTGGTCTTCCAAATTTAACGAACCAGCTGGCCAACGACTTGGAAGTGAAACGCAATGGAAGCCGTCCCTCTGTGATCATGTGAACCATCTACAAATAGAAAAAAATATAATGTAGTATATAATCTATGCCCATAATACATATATGTGGTATATAGTATAACCAATAGACCAGTTGGTTTCGTCCCTTTGCGCCAGTGATTTCCACCGCGCCCCTTCACGTCTATAGGTTCCAAGGCTCCGTCGTTCATCAAGTTTCTCGGTCCACGATGGGGTGGATCGCCGATGTCGGGAGGCTGTCCTCTTCATGGATGGCGCCTACCAGTTGAACGACCGGATTTATGCTTCCGCGGCGCCATGGAGATGGACGGAGATGGCCTGACATGGGGTGCTGAGATGGCTGGTAGAGGTGTTGAGGGTCTTGATCAATGACCCTTCTTATAATGCATGTTTGGGGTTCTTTTTTTTTCTGATGTTACATTAAGAGGGCACACGTTGAAGAGAGAGACTCCCCACAAGTTGGACTGCCGATGCAGGTCACCAAGCGCTCCACTGATCAAGCGCTCCAAGGTTTGAAGAAACGAGAAGCTTTGACATGCGTGAACAGCATCTGTGCTACAGTACTCATGAACATCGACATGGATGTCAATAATCCGTCATGGTTGGTGTCTACCTCACTCTTCCAGAACGGCTGTATATATGAAATACATCTCTAACTGTATATGATTCTATATACTATGCCAGTCCTTCACATATGTCCTAGACTCTTATGCAAGCATTCCAAAACATATGTCCAGACATATATGGATCACACCAACAATAGGTTCTGGACTTGATCCCAACCATACAGTAGGTCCGTGGAGCCAAGGTGCAAGCTCGCCGGAGATCCATTAGCTCCGAGGCCACACTTCGTGGGGTCGCCGAAGGATTTGATGCTTCGACCCGTGACAAATCACGGGACGGTCGCCAGGAGTTAGAGGATTATAGAGGATTAAGTCAAGGGGCAGTTTTGTTGCGGGGAATTTTGGGCTGTTCTATTGGTAAATCATGGTCAAAAACTCTCGAAACGGAGGACATGGTGTTTTTTTCGAGGGTCACCGGACAACGACACTGAGGATGATGCTCTAATGATTTTCGGGGTCACTGGGCAAGTCCAAGAGTTGGATGGAGATATTTCTTGGAATCGGAACGGTTTTTGTCCCAAACATCCGCCGGGCAGACAGGTCGAATCAAAAACACTTCGGTGTCGGACAACTCCTGGTGCGGTGTGGTGTTTTGGTGGTGTTCTTTGGTGCTTTAGTCAAGCAAAAAGCTTGCAAAATAGAGAGATTATTGGATGTTATCTGGAGAACCAACTGTTTCACCATTGCAAAGTTGTGGAATTTGTGGATGCAAAGGTGTTTGTTCGAGAGTCTTGAACCAATTTCAGTGGTGCTAGGTGCCCCAAGACATCTCAAATTCTTTTGTACCGGTCATGCATTGGATTGGATGTTCATTAAGGATATCATAGTATCATACTGTTGATGGACAAAATCCTGCACCGCTTTGCGCACACTTTTCTTGCTGCCCTCGTTCTCCCTCGTTAACATTGGGGCCACCACAGTGAGAAAACAAAAACAAGTTGAAGGTCCAAAATCCTGCACCACCTCCTCAGAGGGGTCGCGCCAACATTGAATGAGGGGGCACGGGGGTTGCTATGCGACCCTTCCAGGGTAAAGTGGTGAGGTGGTGCAGGATTTTGTCCATCAACAGTAGGATATCAAAAGGTATCAAACACAATTATATCCCGTACTAAACGGCACATGTTTTCTGTGGAATAGCATCCATCATTTATAGGTCCAATTATTTTGCATGGACAGTGGCTAGTGTGACTGGTGTACCATGGATGTGCATGGGGAGTTGGGGGTAGGGTCACCCGCGTCTATAGTGGAAGTTCTTCAAAAGGTGTGATCATCACCTCTAGGGAGCGCCAACGCGTGGCGCTTAAGCTACTTGGCCTCCTACTTAAGCTACTTGGTCTGGGTGGGCCAAATTCTAGGTGACCTTGGTGTTCAGTAGATTTGCCAGAGGATCTGTGCTTGTCTTGTTGATAGATGCCCAGATTTCACAGTCTCCTGAAGCCTTCAAGATTGTGACCTGTGGAAGGAAGAACTCCCGCAATACCTGGAACACTTTCAACATCCGATGAATGATATGAATGCGAGTTTCCCAACTCGTAGCTGGTGCCTGTTTTCTTCATTTGACACAAGACTGAGAAAATGACACCAACTGGGCTTCCCATGTGACATTTTGGAAGCAACTGTGTAGAATACCAGCCACCTGAATGATCGTTCAAGTGAGCTGGTGATTTAATTTCACAGTATACCTATTAATGTAGCTGTGAGTGCAACAACCATGCTAGGTCATAAACTCCTCTCAACCCGAGCCTTGCAACTCCCTTGTAACTCCATTCGTGCACCTTCGTTGTTTGACCATCACATCTTCCTCAAACACCGGATCCGGCCACATCCGCTGGTGAACCAGTCAGTCCAGGCCTTCCATGGGCGGCTCGCTCTCATGGTGAGCGTCTCCTTGGCCCTCGTCATCGGAGCGCCATTTGGAGGCCGAAAAGAGTGGCGGATGGATCCAAGAAAAGCCCTAGTAACAAGTGCCTCGCTAGTAGTAACAAGTGCCTTACTAGTAGTAACAAGAAGCTATTAGTTAATTTAGTTTAAATTAATAGCTTCTTGTTAATACTAGTAAGGCACTTGTTACTAGAAGCGATGCACTTGTTCCTAACCAAAACACCCTGGTTGACCAAGGAACATGTGGGCCATGGACGTCTACACACCCCAGAAGCCGACAAGGAGGGAAGCAGAACGGACAAACGCGAAATTGGTGGACAAGTTCTTCTACACTTGAGATATCTTTTCTGATTCGGCGGGATGACAAGGGTGTATTGTACCAATTTCAATCCAATCTATGTTGCACCCAAATGTGTTTCTTCACGAATGAACGTCAAATGGCACATCACTTCACTTCTGAACTGCATGGTTCAAAACTGCAAAAGCTCCACTGTCCCCAGTTCCCCAGAACTTTTTCTGGGGCCCGGCCAGACGGCGTTTGACCGCTCCGGAGCGGCGGCGCTCGGGGGCGGCGCGGTATGTGCACCATCTTCCATTCATCCAAGGCTGATTGCTGCGATCTATCTTTGCATGGCCGTCCCAGAGGCTGCCTTCGCCGAGATGTCGTGGGGAGGGCGGAAGATCCCACAGGGGGACGGTTTTTAGGGGAGGATGAATTTGGAGATCGTGAAAGGCACAGGCGCCATATATACTGAAGGAACGTCCAATTATTCAGGCGCTTCGGGAAAGTTTCCGACTGAATGAACCTGCCCAAGTGGAAGAAAGGGTCACCCTGTGAGGCCAGCTTGAATTGAAAGCAGAAGGCGTGTTCCTACCAAGCTTGGGGGTCACGCCCTGATAAGTAGATATAAGTGTAGTATCATGTACCTTTACCTCGTCCTATTACGTGTAACAGTCGGTTTTATCCAGGGCGTATCACGGCATTTAGAGATGTCGGCCATCATCATCCACTGTTTTTGACCCCAATTTTGGACCACCAACCAGCCCCCCAAAAATGGTTCTTTCCAATCAAAACAGAGGTCATTGACCGAGTCATGTCCGAACCCTAGGTACTCAGACACAAGCTTTTTCTATGGGACTGCCTTATGACCGTATGACTCCTGAGAGAACGGCTAGGGGTGGTTTGGAGCTGGATACAGTCCAGTGTTTAGGGAACATTCACCAGCTGTGGTTGAAAAAGGCTCAATGTAGAGGGCATATATTCGCATCCCACGGAGAGTTTGGTATACAGTATACGGATACAAACATACAATGCTACTTCATATAATATATTCCTTTTTTAGCACCCTCCAACAGGTCACCACCTGCCACATTTAAGTCTTCAAAATCTTAAAAAGCCTCCATAGGAGACCTATACTGGTATAAGAAGAAAGGTTCTTTTAGCAACCTGCCCACCCTTCAAAGACTCCCAACCGGACACCACACCGTCAACACGGTGCCAAGTGCCTAGTTGTTATTATTCATGTGTCAGAGGTAATTTGGACTTCTGGCCCAGACATGCATGTCAATGCCCAAACTGCCGAGACTCCCAAAGATTTGTGGCACCTCGATCGAAAAGCCGAAGATGATCCGAGCTGTTGCCTCTTCTGTGAGCGCCCATGGGCTACTAAGACCAGCAAGTTCGTCCCTGTGCCGGGTTGAGACAAACATTGTGATCATTGGTGGTTGAGACAAACAAACCGTCCCACGTGGGAGAGATGTATATTGAAAAAGAACCTTTCGATCGAAGAAGAAACCGAACCAAGATTACGTTTCAGAGTAGATGGCACTGGCAGCCCAAGATGTCCTGAAAACATGGGGCTTCATACCTGGACCCTCCTGTCGGGGTGTCCAATGGACTACCCCACACTACCTATAGGCTTCCATTGGGCACCCCTTGGAGGGTCCTGGTATAAACCACCGGCATTGGGGTCTGTGCCATCTACTCTCAATCCACTATACCTGGACCTTCTGTCTCTTCTTATAGACAGCATTCCAGAGATCCAATGATCCGCCTGCAGAGCCATGTCTCTTGTTCGGTCATAACGGTTCAGTTCGTTGGAATCGAACGTCTTCCCTCCAGCCACAGGGGCGCCTCGATCAATTCCAATCCAACCACCTCAGCAGTTCATCGCTACCTTACCGCCGCGGTACCGCCGCGAGCCGCGAGCCGCGGTCGGCAGCGGTCGTGGCGGTTTTTCGTGGGTGGGAAGAGGTGACCATCTGCGTGGTGAGCGCGGTGGTGGGCTCCAGCCTTTTGCTGCTGGTGAGCATTACCAGCTGGTGCGAACATGGGTCTTTGATGACTTCTTCGGCTGCACGGCAAGGAGGAGAGACGAGGTGTCGGTCAGGGTCAGTGAGGTTCCTACATGGGAGTTTTTGGCACACATTGATTGAGGTACGGTCTAGTTTTTTTCGTATTCCTACCAAACAACATAAACAACAAATATGAAGAATGTTTAGGCTACAAAGCCAGGTCAGTTCCTTGCTTTGCGTGGTTTTGGAATGCGGAGGAAGGTGTCAGGCCAAGAGTCGTGAGGGAGGATGCCCCTCAATGGGCAGGTGCAAGAAACAGAATTCCACGGTCCATAAATGATACTGTCGTGCCGATTAGGCCAGACCAGGCATTGGGCATCCAGTCGTCGTCTCACGACTTCCGATTTGCAGCTTTGTGGTTTCGTTTCTTTTTGGTCATGGTTTTTTGGTAAAGAGGTTCCAGGTTGATAAGGTGAACGTGGTGGCTGGTGTCAATATAGCCCTTTCGTGTTCTGGAAACTTCTGATGGGAGATGCAAACAGGTCTCCTTTTCTGAGACGGTCTCCCACCCAGAAGTGGCTAACCTGCAAAACTCTTTCGGGGGGATTGGGGATATCTGTAGAAGAAGAAAACTAAAACAGGGACTGGTGGAAAGTTCGATTCCAGCAACCTCTAATTTTCCAGGCAAACTGAGGACATCTGAGGGAGTCAGGTGTTTGTCTCAGAAGCGAGGATCAGGAAGGTTGGTGTTTCATACCATGTGTTTATCCCCAGGATGGTGTTTTTGCCCTCCAAAAGGCCCAGTTCATTGGACATGGGAGATGGCCTTGAAGACGCGTTCATAAAGGAGAATTAAGGATAATAGATTGGATTCTGAACCCTTTATTCTTCTCCAAAGGACATAGTAGGAAGCTTCCCCAAACACCGGAGATGAGATGACTGTCGGGCTTTTCCGATTCACAACCAAGAAGGCCCATGTTCTGTTGGCCTTATCTTAGTTGCTTGCCCTCCCTGAAAAGGAGAAACGGATGGAACATGCTTTGATCGATGAACACCATTGAAAACCCCATCTTGCTGACCTAGTTGCCGCGACACCCCCTGTTTGTTGGAGTTTGGCCTTGCAATTCCCAACGGACGTCAATCTTCCTCACCTGATTGCAGACCGGATCAGATGCCAATGTGGTGCAGCCCTGGTCCATCGGTATGATCGCATTTCGGCGCCTGCGGGTCATGGCACCTTTCCCCACCTATCCCCATGGTAGGTTGACATATCCCGAACATACAGGAATCTGTTCATTGTAGGGGGTCAACATCCGATGCTCGGGTGCCATGACCCACATCCATCGCTTGTTTTCACAAAGGATCTTGTGGCTACCAGACAAATCTGCCGGTATCCCTGGAGTTCCATTGTTTTGTTTTTTTCCGATTCACTTGCAACCATTGGAATTCATTGATGCACTCCCCAGCATCCTCTACAGTTCTTCAGCAAGTATACAAGATGATCATCAATGATTAAGAACATGCAAAGACACCAAAGCCACCAAAAAGTGTCGGGTTCACGCCCAGGTGATGTTTGCCTACAACATTTACCTTTGCTATCAGGTGGCCTCCATTCGCCCGCGTGCGGAGGAGGAGGAGATTCCCACCACCATGCACCCTGGCGAAGGACATAATGTATTTGCAGAGTGTTCATTTAGAGAGATCGGTCTATATACACTCCCTGGAACTAACATGGTTACGTGGAGAATGGCCCCTTCAAGGACCATTTTCCAATACAAACAGGTGGTGAACTCCACTTCCATGTTAGTTCCAGGGAGAGTACTTGAGAAAAGAACCACTTTGTGGTGCACTTCGGCAGTTCCATCTCTCATCAGGCTGGGGCTTTTGGTGCCTACGTTGTCCTTGGCCTATTTCGCCATCAGCAAAAGCCCTGCCAGGCGATCCGTGAAAAAAACCACCTGCGCCGCTGGTCTCGTGCCAAAAGTGCGTGGTTCAGGACCTGAAAAGCAGAATTGTTCGGAGAAGAACCCATCGGCCACGGGCCACGGTCGTGCCAGCCAAGCTACTAGCAATGGCCTCCAACCTACTAGGAATGGTGACCCTGGACCCGAACATTCAAAAAGCATGTGATGAGATGGAGATGGTTGTTGATTTCGCTGACTGACGAAAATCTGATGATCATTGTGACGAAGATGATGATGAGGATGATATGTTCTTAAAAACACTGTAGATACAAGGTATAAATATATGTACAGTAAAGTACTTGTTGGGAACTCTTGGTGGAGACGTTGTAGGTGGTGGATTCACCACTTCTTCTCCCAGTTTCTCGGTCAGGCACCTCGCAGGCCGCAAGCAGAACTCCAGCGACACCACGGATGACTTCGAACCTGGGCAGCGGTGCAGTGGGTGGAGGTGGCGACTTCGGCAGTGGTTGGTGTATTGGTCTGGACACTTGGGTTAGACAGCCATGATCTGGAGAATTATATTTTTGCTTGCACCCCCCCGTGGCCCCTTGGTCTCACCGCGGGCACAGGTAAGGCATCCGGATGCCCATGAGACATGGGCAGTTTGGACCGTGGGCATGCATGGGTTCGGGTAGCACATATGAAAATATCCAATCGGAGAAGATCTTAAGGGCAACCACTGCTGTCGTTCTTGGAGTTTGGAAGGGATCGTTTATTTTTTTATCTTGGGTGATGTGGTGTGTTAAACACAAACTTTCGACAGGAAAGCTTGGTCTTGGTTTGTTTCTTGGACAAGGATGCCCTGTTGCTGACCATCAGCAGGTTGTTGGTCACTGCCACACAATCGGTGCACGCAAAAGCACGCTGCTTTTGGTAAAGAGAGGTCGGCCATTCTCTACCGGGCCGGCTTAGCCTTTAGCATCCCTCAATCCATGTGGGGTGATAGTGAGATCCCCCTAGCAGGAGTTCCTCTTTGTTGCTTTCCAGTTGTGACCATTTCGAAGACTAGCCATGCCCACGTGTTGAAAGCAGGCTCCCGAATCAGGTCACAAGGTGATTTCAACTGCAGGTCCCAAATCAGCAGCGTGCGGCTAGGGGTGAAGCTTTCATACCAGCACCGACTTCACAGGTCACCAATTGAGACCTGTGACAGGGCCCTTCAACCCTCCAGCCATCGGAGACCTGTTGGGTTCGGTGCTGGTAGAGATATCTGGAAGATTGACCCACTGTGCGCAGAACCGACCTGTTACGCCCGAACGTCGAAGACCACCGACCACCGACCCAAACGGACCGACCGGTGACGCCCGGCGCGGCAGCGGAGGATCCCAACGACTTCCTCCTGCGTTGCTTCGTGCACTTCCTCGCGGACTTCTACGTGACCTCCGTGCTGGCGCCGAGGGTGCCCTGCCCTCGGTGTGTGGGAAGAGCGAAGAGCGCGGTGTGGTTCAGTAACACGACACCGAGTTCGACGAACCGGCGGGGGGGGGAGTGGTCCGCGGTTTTGGTGCGGACGACAGAACGTATGACTGGACATTACTATATAAGGTCACCCAACACCATGCACCTTCTGACAAAGAACCATGTGGTGGATCCGTTAGACTGAGGAGTCCCAGTCTTGTCAGTGGATTCACTTCACATGCTAAGCTCTCGATGCAGCTCTCGATGCTAAGCCTCGTCTCGACCCCACAGATACGGTCCGGCGTCCGGCCGGTCCGGCGTCCGGCTCGCGGTGACTGTCGACGCGGCCGCACGCACTGTGTCGGTTGAGCGAGAAGTTTGACCGTCTGCAACTCTACAATATATGCCTCGGGGTGTCCTGGCTGGAGGTCCCTTAGTAGTGGGCTGGGGCTTCCATTGGTGACCCCGACATGAAGGTGCTGGTGTACTTTTAAACTAACTATGTTGCAAGAATGAGAGGTGGGGAGGAGAGCTTCTACCAAGCAACCGGCTCATTTCTCCTCCTCCTTGAGCTTTGAAGAGATTTCTGGAAAATCACGCACTCCTACATCAGAAGATCGATATACATCAATGAAGGTCCTGTGAGAATCTCTCAACTGTTTAATCTTCATGCGTGAAACTCACGCCGTTCCAACCCTTTCTGCGCCCATCTCCGAGTCCGTCCTGCCCGACCAGGTGAGTTGGCTGCGGTTCAACATCCGGGCTGCGACCGTCTTCGTGCCGCGAAGCAGTGGGAACGGATGGTGCAGTAGCTCCCCCTTTGCTCTGGGCCGCAGCAGGGCATTCTGGGGCGAGGCATATGACTCCCATTGGAGGAAGATGGCCCACCGAAGCAGACGGTCTTGAACAAGAAGGATGCAGCAACTGGAAGCCTATGCAACTCCCAAATTCCACGTGAATCCGACCAGAAGAGGGGGGTGAATATGTGATGTAGTACCCTTGCCTGCAGGGCTACAGGGATGCCTGTGGCATCGAAAAAGGAACTTGTGGCATCCTACGCATCCAATGCATCCAAAAGGCACCTCTTTGGAACCAGAATATGGGATAAAAGAGTGGATGTGGGATGATGTGGGCAACCATCCCCCAGGACACCGAAGGGCGCCCCTAGGCGGTGCACCTCAGACACCCATCTCTTTTCGATGGGCCCAGAGAGTCCTGGCACCCGTGGGTCATGGCATCCGGGCACCGAACTTGTTTTGGACCGAAAATGAACCGATTCCCAGACACGACCTGTCTGGGACTGCGAGTCCGGACTGCCGCCCCAGACAGACCCCCAGTCAACCACCCCTGGCAGGCCGTTTCTCGGCATGCTATGGCAGTCCCAGACAGGTCGTGTCTGGAATTCCCCTTCTTCTTCGGGATGTCAACCCACCAGACCGGTCTGGTGGGGAGGCTAACCCGAGCCAAGCGGTTTCGCACACGGCAGAGACACCGCCTCCACCAGGTCGATGCGAGGAACGCCTGCCTCCGCTCCCCAAGAGCATCAGCCTCCGAGGTGTGTTTGGCGGTCTACGCTTGGACCTTGGTCGCACCGAAAGTCCTTCCTGACCGCGATTTCTGAGGTGAACCTTTTTCGATCAACATCAGAATCATCGAACGGTCCAAACAAAGGGCGAATCGCCATGACTCTGCAGGTGCTTGATGCACCCTGGGGCTCCTGGCCCACATCCTCAGGTGGTCAGGGTGGGTGCCAGGAGGGTCTAACTGGTGTCTAACTAACTACACCTTCTGAATCCTTCTGACATGATTGGAGCACTAGTCACTAGAGGGGATCATGATCATCACGTGACGTGGCGACCACCTCGTTGTTTGGACCGTTGAATTGGGGCGGAGTTGCTTGGACTCAGATGCACGAGATGACTGTACATAGCGGAGATGAACAGGCGGATGCACACCCAGCAGCGCTGCTTTGGGGTGAAGAAAAGAGACTCGTGCCGGGTGAAGAATCACGTATTGTTCCTTGTGTCAGACTTTCAATCATTGGAAGTTTGGTTGTCAACAGCCTAACATCGACCGGGTGGTGGTTTCAGATATTTTTATGTCCAACACTGACTCGTATTTTGCGTTTCTTATTCTTCCCTGCTTCTGGGGTCTTGGGTATTGTATGTTCACCAAGCCGATGGAGGTGAGACTCCACTACGAGCAGCCAAAGGATAGATGGTGTACATCTTGTTCCCCAGATATGCGAAGGTGCCACCCCGGATTTTGAGAGGGTTCCTTCCTACCTTCTCAAAAGGTATAAGTCCTGTCCAAATTAAAAGCATTGCATGTGGGTTTACCCTCCAAGGAATTGACCTTTGCTTTGAGCATCTCTTTTTTTCAGGCAGAAGGGAATTCAGCTCTGAGGTTGGAGGCCCTTTGCTACGTAGCAGGGAGGCCGTTGGCGTCCATTGCTTATTGGAGGCCATCGCTCTTAGGTTGGAGGCCATTGCTACTATAGGTTTGTTGAGCCGTCCTTAGGGCACCATGAATCTGCGAACACGACCGGTCGGTGGGGCGACTTCGGCGATCGGAGGCGTTTTGAAGGTCTGACGGTCTCGGAGCCTGACGCACACGGTGTTGGGATTCGTCCATTTCCGGGAAGGGCTCAAGGTTTCTTTAACAATTTTCCATTCCGTGCCCGATTGTTTTCACGATTCTCCGGTGCATGGCCGGGCGTCCAGGGCCAAGTGGCCTGGAGAGTGTCAGAAGCTCTTTGCAGCCAGGAGAAGTCGTTGAGAATGTGCTGAGTGAGGCTTGTGAGCAGCAAGACATCAGCTGGGAAGACATTGAGCCGCTGGCAGCGACTGGGGAAGATGCTCAACCTCAAGAGGTGGATGACTGGGAAGATGCCCTGCAGAGCTTGCAGGCTTCGTGGTCCTCCTTCTTATCATGGACGCAGTCCCAGCTGGCCACTCCGCTTCCTTCGCTTGAAGGCCAGCCCAGTCGGCTTCGCCATGAACTCTGGCTCAAGCACATGAACGCTTTTCTGGAGAAGGAACAGCACGCACAGACGTCCCAAGTGCCTAAAGCGGGCCAACGGTGGAGCTTGGCCCGCTTTCTTCAGCGAGTGTTCCGGCCGAGCCGCATGGAGGAGCCGTGTTGACCTGATAGGCCACGGCTCTCCAATTTGAATCACATGGGTTTTCAATGATCTTTGCTGTGTGCACGAGCACGTGCACTCAGATCCTATAACAACTATAATGATTCTCGTTGAACTTGGGCGAATTTTTAAAAGATTCCCAGAGCAAGCCTAAGGAGGTTTGTACTGGTACAAAGCATTCGCACCAAGATGCTGCCTGCATTGGAGAAAAGGCTTGGGTTATTTGTGCAATTCCAGTCATGCTGATAGTGGGGATTGGAGCCAGGAGTGCTAATGGGGTATACGAGAATGTGCCCATGCAGGATAATTGTAAAGGAGTAGTAGAGTTTCATCATGCCTATCATCATACATCATCCAAGAGACATACTTGCCCCGCTGAAGACATCGACTAACATGGACCCTGGATTTCTCCACTGCCCTACACATGGGAACCCATTCCACGCTGCCTTGGGCCTGCGTCGCTGCCGCCTTCGTCTCAGGACGGGCCATTTGGAACCATCAATGGCTTCAGGTCAGGGGCCGTTTGAGCGCTGAGATCGGTGGTTTTGCAGGCAGCTTCGATGGTGGGAAGGACAGGAGAAAAGCTCTTTTCAGTCATGGTGACTTGGGAAACTGGCAAACTATGGGCCGAGTAGCGATGCACTTGTTCCTAATAGCAAACATTGTTACTACTAGTAAGGCACTTGTTACTACGAGCGTGGCACTTGTTACTACATTATGGGCCTGAAGAATCCATCAAGCTCTTCCTGGAAAAACACCTTGTTGCTGTGGGTCAACATCTGGAGCTCGTTTCTGGTAGGTGGACATCTGGTAGTCTATCCTCTTCACTTTCTGCAGGGGAAGAAAAACGAAAATCGGCGCCCCCTTGTCATGACCCACAGACCCACAGCCACTTCGAGACAGTCTCGCAAATTCGAGCAAGAAGCTACTAGACTGGTAGCTCCTGGCATTCCATGAGAAGCGACGCGCGAGAACGGCCGGTACGTGTCGGAGGACGGGTCGTATGACCCTGGTAAAAGAACCACCCCATATGTATCCCAATGTATGAAACAGTGGTAAATAATGGTAAATATAGATAGAAACCGTTTTCGCAGCGTTTTGAAATTGGGTTTTACTTCAAAAAGAACTATGTGGGGTTCTATATACAAAAACAAGACGAAACCATAGTATATTACATATCTCATATCGACATTTAATAGTGTATTTAATGTGTGTATATATATTTTTTTTTTGGAAGATGGCATTGAGGAAGGTCCTTCAGGGGAGGCTGAAGAAACACCCAACAGTTCTTATTGAGTGGGGGGCTGTAAAGCCAACATGAATTAGGGAAAAACGATGTCACAGATGGTAAACAAATCAGTGGTATATGTACTGTAGCTATATGTTGTTATACTTGTTCAATTTGCTTGCCGTTTGTCAAAACATATCTGGTTTTTCTTTCACTTCTTTTCTCCGTGTCGCCGAAACGGGCCACTTTTGCGGTTGACCCTTTTGGTCGCCGCGTCGCTCCTTTGACGAGGACCCTCCGGGTTCGGTGGATGGGCATTCTTTATAGGGAAAGGTCAGCCAAGCCATCGAAAGGAAGGGCCAATTGGCGTCACCGGGGACGACCCATCCCCCACGGACTTGGGACCACGTGAAACCACGAGCCCCGCGTCGACGGATGGGTGCGCGAGACACGCTTCGCGTGGCAGGATGGGCCGTTTGCATGAGCAACCAGTTCCATGGGAGGAGGCCAGGAGTTCCGTTTCTTTGGGCAATCGCTGAGACTTGAAGTAGGTGGGCATCAGCAGACATTGAGCAGCATGGGATTTGCCAGGATCTCAAGTCAGAATGAAGTTTGACCCACTTCCGCGATGTTCGATGCACCTAGAATTACAGCCTTGCAGTATATACACACAGAACCGGTAGCATAGATATCTATAATTACAGCTCTAATTACAGTAATAAGTATGGTTGCATGTAAGTATATTAATTTTATGTAATTGATGTATATTACACCTACGGCCAATCGATGTGGTCATCTCATGCCATTGTCATTCTTGTTTTCCAGGCGTTCCGTAGCTCTCGATCCGTTGCTTCGTCCTTCGCCTTCCGAATGAGACCCTGCAACCTCGACCCTGACAGCGCAACCAGGTGAATGCCGCCTGGGGCCAAGCCTGCCTTTTGCTGGATGCGCTCGCCCGGGGCACCCGGACCCTTCCCGCAGCTGGAAGGGGCTCAGGCTCACCATGAGATGAAGGATGGAGCTCACCATGCAAGTCCCAGACATGACCTCAATGGAACTGCCAGCCGAGAAACGGCCAGGGATGGTGCCAGGGGGTGGTCAATGTAGGCTCCATACAGCTTGGCTCACAAGGGTTGTTTGGTGCCATGGTGAGGGCTGTGAGGAGGCCGAGAGATGCTAACTCACAGTCTCGTCCAGTGGGGTGTCCATGTGATGTACCTAGACATGCCATAGGACGGCCGTATACATTGGGGTGGTTGAAAAGGGGTGAATGGAGGCAAGTATGCCAGTCCCATGGAGTGTTTGGGGTATGACAGTTGGGGAACTTGAGAGTCGGGGAAGACGGAATTCCTCGAAGGATGCTAACCGATACTGGCTGATGAACCCCACTTTCCTGGTTTCTGTTGCTTCATTGATGTGAGTGCATGCAGGTCCCTCCTTTTTTGAAGGAACAGATAGATGGAGACCTTTCTTTCTCCATGTCAAGAATTCCTCAAGAGATTTCAGGGTGACTGCTCGACTGCCATGCCAGGGTCGTTGTTCCAAGCATCCACAGTCTAGGGCGGTGCCCTGAGTTTGTCTTTCCCGTGGAAGTTCCATCAGAGCCAACCACGTTGACGTCGTCCATTGGCCTTTTGCTATTGGTTGGTTTATAGAGTGGATACCCCTGGTCGGCCTGGTCGTGTACAACCAGTAGGTCCAAATTGTGGTACCACAGAACCAAACCGCCCCTCGACCCCTCTTTTCCAAGTACGGACATGGCAGACCAGGCTCAGACCGGGCCACCGCGGCCTCCGGTCAACGAAGCAGGTCAAGAAGCTCCGCTTCCCCAGCGGCCAGTCGCAGTACAGGCCGTTTAACAATCCTGGAGGGGTGGCAGAGACTTTAGACCGAAGCTGTTTAAGATCGTTTTCAGGAGAAAAGGGGGACACATCGAAACACCCGCAAAGAGGATCAGATGATCCAATCCTGCATTTGCACACCGCACACCCAGTTGTTGGTCGTCATGGGATCATTGCTAGGCCCAGATCCTTGTTAAAACAGTCTACTGGAGGATGAAACACAGGTGATCGCTTAGTCCAGTTCGCTGGAAGAGAAGAGAGTTTCTTCATTTCACCACACCCCAGTCCACACCCCATGTTTGGATATTCGTCGCATCAAGGAGGGAACATGGTTAGTTGAAGTAGCTGTGCATTCCTTCATTATGTGTCTATGTCTCATTCGGAATGTTCAATGCATATCTTGAAAAGCGAACAGCTGTTGTGGTGGTTTCACCGTTGTGTGACCATGGATTGTGGCTAGCGACCAGCCAGGAGACGAGATCGAACACGGAACGGTCGCGAGGTGAAGACGAGCATGTACTGCAGCAGATCATTCGCATGTGGATACCGCTTCAAAGTGACCTGTTCGGGCTTTTACATGCTGCCAACGCAGATATTCTATAAGGGAAAGGACGCTTCACCAACATAGCCACCCAAGGGGCAGCAAACGCTTGGTCGGGGCTTGCCTGAAAAGGTGGGAGAAGATTTGGACCTCATCCAGGGGTGTTTTGAATCCATTTTGTGGACACCCGAAGCGGCACCGTCCGGGTGGTTTCTCAGTCCCATTGTCCCAAGGCGTTGGGCCTTCCGACGGTTTCCGCGATCCATCCAGGCTGGTGCCCAAAGGCAGCTTTTCTTCCATCAAGGTGCGCGACTCGCGCCGTGGGGTATTTGCCAAAGGGACTACCCTAAGAATCATTGGACCCTCCGAACTGGAGGGTTTTGACGCTGCATAGCAGGGATTTGGACCCTCAAAACCTTCACCTTTGAGGGTCCTTGATTCTTAGGGTAGAGAAGTTTCATTGAATGGGTCTCGGTTCCAAGTCTTTTGTGGAACGTTTGAGATCGCTTGTGTTTCCGACCCCGATCAGGTTTAAACAAAAAGACAGGTTTCAAGTTGTTTTGACATGTTTCAACATCTTAGGTTTTGTACTGTTGAAGTTGAGAACATGGCTGGTTACTTTCAAGTGTTTGTGTGGCGAACGCAGGCACTTTCAAGCTTTCATCCCGTTTCTTGGTCATGCGATCTATTGCATGTGTTGGTTCTATCTGTGAGAGACACGAATGGAGGGGCCAGGTGTTTGTTCACTTCGGGTGCCGAGCAGGTGAGAGATGGGATTGCTACCGGTAGGGAGGATGGTGGGATGCTAGGCTCAGGTGGATTGAAAGATACATCATGATTTGCTAGGCCGTTGCAACATAGGCTCAGGATGTTTCAAAGAAGCCAGGGAAACATGTCACCATGGCAATGTACGCATGCAAAGTTGGTGAGAGCAATTAGGATTGTGATTTCTCACCTATCATGGGGGGCTTCATCAGTTCCCATGTTGGTCCAACTGAGGCTAGACATGCCGTTTGACATCATGAGGAGTACGTAGCAGCTGTTTTGCCACAAGGAAGTGTCAATCGTCCAGCAATGCGTGATTTCGGTTGCAGGTGTGGGCTTGGCTTTTTGCTTTTGCCCAGGACTTGATTTGGTGAGATTTGATGATCTCAGTGAGCTTCACCTTCACGAGACCCGTTGGTGCCACTGCTTCAGGCACTTTTGGTCAGCAGCTTTGGTTCAGCAGTCATGTAAGGCAGTGGATGGTCAGTTCCTTCGGTCGCTGCCAAACAGCTGGTGGGAGGTTCACTCTTGGAAGTCTTCACGCCTCAGGCTACCGCAGAGTGATCATTTTTGGTCAAACATTCTACGTGCACCGTGTTGTAGCATACTCCTTTCTAGGCCTCCCTCCTGATGATAAGACATGGCTGGTGCACCACAGAGATGGCAACCGGGCCAACAATTGTTTGGATAACCTAGAATATGCAACTCAATCAGAGAACAGCCTGCATTCTTATACCACAAATCCTGGAAGGGGTCGTGCAGGTAGTGCACAATCAAAGCCGGTGATGTGGAGACCAATCGATTCCCAGCTTTGGACAACTTTCCCGTCCTTGACTCTTGCAGCTCGGCAGCTTGGTATGTCCCGCAATACGGTTGCAAGACATTGCCGTGATGGGACACAAGCTGGAGATTCGGTTTTTAAGTTTGGGGAGCAAAGCGAACCACCAAGCCTTCCTGGTGAGGAGTGGGTGCCGATGTTGAACCCGACAACGGGTTTGGAAGTCCCCGGTCGGCAAGTGAGCTCTGCTGGGCGGTTGAGGTCAGACTTGGGGTATATTTTTCGGGGTCATCAAGCAAGAAGTGGATACTGCGAAACGCAGATTGTGGGCAAGAAGATTTTCGTTCACCGGCTTGTAGCCCGTGCCTTCCTTGGAGCACCTCCAAGCCCGAAGCATTCGCAAGTGAACCACAAGGACTTCAATCGAGGAAACAACCATGTCGACAACCTGGAGTATGTGACTCCTGCTCAAAACGCGCGTCATGCCCTGTCAAATCCAGACATTCGCCGAAGAGTCAAAGAAGCCACATCTAAACCAGTGCTTGGGCGCCCATGTGGCGAGGACGGGTGGACCTGGTATCCATCAATACTTGCAGCTTCAGAGGCGGTTGGCGCGACTCCGTATGGTGTTTCAAGATGCATTCGGGGTTTGACGAAGCACACCGCGAATTACGAGTTTAAGCGCGCCCAAATAGCGGAAGACAGTCCAGCAGAGGAACTGCCCGGTGAACAGTGGCGAGTAGTGGACCTCCAAGGGCTACAAGAAGAGAAGCATCGGCGATTCTACAAAGCCTAGTTGTCGCTGGGTCGGAAGAAGGCAAAAGAAGCCACATAGATGTTTGACTTGCTTTGACTCGCTCCTGCTTTACTTGTTTTTCACTTGCCTGCGCTGTATGCCCAGCGTTGGAACCAGCAAGTATTTGGTTTGCATGTGAGTATATGGTGGATTTACTGGAGGACACGTAGACGTACGCTGGAGCGGAATCTCGAGCCGCAATCGATTGGATGGAGTGCTACTGGATGGAAAACGTCCAGCAGAACGTCCAGCACCAGCTCTTGCCCCAGGACTTGCAGAAACAGTGAGGCATGTCAGCTGCTATTTTGGGCAAGGAGACCGAACACCCAGGTGTGCATTGACCTTTGGTCCACCAAGTCCTCATTTTTGGGCTGCCCAGCCCTTTTGAGACACCAACCAATGATCACCGATGACCACCAGTGCATCTTCAAGAAGATCCTGCAGTAAACTGTTCCTTCCGTGGTGCCCCTTTAGTCCAGGCATGAGTTTCCACGCCGAACAATCAGGGTGCCGATCTTGTCAGGAATCTGACTGGTCCAGGAAGGTAGACTGAATAGAAATTCGAGTATAGGTTCTTTGAGTAACAGTCTCCTGTGCGCCTCAACAACCAGGAAAATAGCTTGTCTGAGAAGTTCTTGTGAAGAGGACTAGCACCATCTAGCACCGAACTTTGCATGGCAACTGTGCCGGACTCCTTCACCAGATCAGCCATAAGGCAACGTTGCCCCTATCATGTCAACCACACCATGCACTGGAGGTCAGTCAAGGATGCCAGATCTTCACAAGAAGCATCTACTTTCAGAAGCAGGTGAACTCCCACCTATTCTCTTCAACACGTGCATCGGAACTGCGGTGAATCTCCCTGTTAAGAGCTTCCTGACCAAGTCAAGCAATCAACATATTCCCCCATGAACCAGCAGAGCGAGTAGAAAGAGGAGGCCCTTAGGGTGCGACCAAGCAAGATCGATGAGATCGTGTCAGGTGGGGAACAAAGAGTTGGAGCTCTATGGCGCAGATGGAGGGTTGCTTGGCTAGGTTGGGGCATTCTTGAGAACCGAAAAGGACTACAGGTGACCGTATGGTATCCATTCTTTCAGTTTTAGTCCTTTGGCAGCTCTCTGATGTTTTTCCTTACTTAGACACTCCATGTATGTACATGCCTACATTGACACCGCAAACCACCCCTGGCCGTTTTGGAAACACCACAAATCAGCAAATGTGTCACTCCCACCACAATCCGCGTGGAGTCGTATGGAACGAGTCGCCACGTGGTTTTCTAAAGCTTAGGAGTCGGGTCCATGTGTAGCTTACTTCATGACGAAGCATGCAACCGGGCCTGCGTGCCACATCCAAAGACGGCGCGTGGGACGTGGAGTTCGGTGAAGCGTGATGAAACACACTGAAAGAATGAAAGCACACGCCAGCGTTAGCCTCAAGACCATCGGGCGTAGAAGTGTGACCACTTGTCAGACATCTCAAAGACTTTCTGTAGAAATTGCAAGTGCCGATTGACATGACTGTTTTGGTAAACAGCATGGTTGTGAGTCATTGTGAGTCTATCGATCTACTGTAAAGTCGAACCCGAGTCAATGCCATAAGTCCAGTCGACCACTTATTTCATTGTATGGTTGAGGTCGGCCCCCCCTGGTTTTGTATCATGTCTTGTTGTTTGTGTTTGAAGCTCGGACTGACCGACCACCCAGGCACCACGGGCGCGCGCACCGCCTGAGGCTGTCGAACTTCTTCGCCGCGTCGCAGTTCGGCTCCGCGATGCACGCCGCTTGGCTTCGGCGGACGATTCTTCGAAGGGACCAGGATGGACGAGCGGGATCAAGGATGAAACACGAAGGAAGACCGATATACTGACCGATGCATGCCAAAGGGAAGAAGAAACGACAAGAAGGTTATATTACATATACAGATATGATCAATTTATAAGGTGATGCGGTGATGTTTTGTCGTTGTTGTCACATCATGTCACTTTTAATATGTTGGTTTCTGCATGTTTCTGCTGTGAAGAAGAGTTGTCAAAACATCTATAGAATCACTGAACGCGGCCCAGCCTCTGGTTCCAAGAAACCCCAAGCAGATTGATGGTGCCTTCCGAAAGAGGCTAGGGTGTCAACTTCTACCAGGTCGCCGTATCAGCTCATTGGACGTTCAACAGCCACAGGGAATCTTGCTGGAACCTTCTTTGGACACTTCCTTTGCAAGTATGCTGTGATTGCTTGGCTATTGTCAAGGGACCACTGCAAATGACTGAAACGATGCCAAGGCTAGCTTCATCGTGGCAAGAAAGAATGATAAAGACATGCATGTGGATCAAATTTTCAGGGCTGGTTCAAATGATGCTTTGAAGAAATAGCGTCCTGGGATTTGAGCAAAGAGTTCCGAGGGGATGTTTATTTGTATGATAAAGACAGATTTCACTGTTGGTGCGTTTCTCATTGCATGTGTCAGAGTTGGCGGTACCTCTACCCCTCCCCTTTCTTTCAGTGCATGTCTTGGAGCAACAACGACAATCAAAGCAACTACATCAAGAACATCAATATCAAGGAACAGTTACAGCAAATATTTCACCAACAGTAACAACAAGCACCAGACCCAGAAGCACTGCAACCACAAGGACACATATCACAGTGATCCACACAGGGGAACGCGACGCCTGCTGTCACACGTTGTGGCTGGTTGTTTTGTTCCGCATCGCCGAGCTGTTGAGGCCTTCCTCAATTACATGCAGGAGGCGTGCTTTGCGAGTGGCGGATGTGTGGACATAGTCACAGCGAGTCCGAGGGATTGGATGGGATTGGGGGGAGGGGTGCCGGTCATATCGTGGGGTGCAAATGTTTGTGCAGCTTTGTTAAGAGCCTCTGTGGATTTATGGTGATCTGGTCAACTCCAGTTGAAGATGAGGGGCTCTCCAATGTAGCGCTTAGATGTTGTGGTAGTTTTGTATGAATAGCTGGCTGTGGCAAATTCATAGCCACCAATCAACAAGTACCAAGCCAGTTTCAGGACCTGTTTGTTGTATTTTATTGTCAGGGAAACACGTGAAAACAATAAAGAACAAGCTTCGACCCAGATGAACACTGACGGTGATTGAGATTGGTCCTTGGCAACATCTATAGCCTGCTCAAACCTCCTGCCTCAAGTTCCATATGTTTGGCAGTTTGACAGACCTGTGCTTGATTCACCACCACCGGCACCACCACGGAGAGCAAAAAAGAAGCAACACCTTCAATCGACCAATATCAAAGTTCATCCACGTCAACAGCAGCAGTGTGCAGCTACCCGCATTGCTTTTCAGCAACTGCGTGGCACAGCCAGCACATGCCTGAGACATGCCTCAGACGCACTCTTAGACCTGAGTCCTTTTGGTTTAGGAGCCAAGGTAACACAACCAATTTAGAAGAATCTGGCGTTTGAACCACTCTCAGCCTTTTTAAAGCCTTGGGCGCCTGTTTCCGGCCGGAGGTGGTGCGGTTCCTTCAACGAAGCACAGCGGTACAGCTGCCGTTCCAGATTGACCGGGACAAAGTGTGATTCCAAGTGGTGGCGCTGGTTGGGTATCCTCTCCTGAGAATAAGGGAGGTTTGTCCGTTTTCGTGCATTTGGGAGGGCGCAGGAAGATGGCAGGTCAAAATCACACCCCACATCTCCAAAGCAGGTCACCTTTTCAGAAAAAGCTCATTCTCTTCATGTTGGATTAACAACTTAATGTAGACTGTTGAAGTTGATACAACCCCCCAATTGGGCTATTAGGGATTGTAAAAGCTCTTCATCTGCGGGGGTTTTGATATAGTCAGCCGTCTTATTCGGCACGGCACCGCTCCTCAAGCTGCCTGCCACCGCTGCCTACCAATCCACCATCTACATTGCTCAGACACGATCTGTTTGGGACTGGAATCTATGCCCGTGCCAGAAAGACCCCCTTCAAACAACAGCACCCTTCTGGCCGTCAGATTTGGCCTTTTTTGGACACCAGGAGAGGCTAAGAGAACCTCATAAAGGACCTGGTACCCCAGGCGGGTACCGGGATGGCTGATCGACCGGCTTCTTCAACCGTTCGCAGATCGTGTCCGGCGCTCCGCGGATGGTCCACGCCCTGCGCCTCCCTGCGCATCCCTGCGCTCCGCGGCGCGTACCGCGAGGTCGGTGGCTTCTCGGTGAAGGGAAGCCACTTCGATCAAGAACGCTGGACGAAGGCCGTCGAACGGGGTCTTTCGGGTCGTTCGCCTGGTCGTTGTGCGGTCTTGGTGTTTATGTTTTGCCGAAACACTCCATGGATGGAGTTGTAATACATTGACCTCATGAATGACCCCAATGACCCCAATGTTTGTTACAACTATTCCATAGATGGATGGTCTGGAGTGTGCAAGATTTGGGTGGTTTGTGTGTTGTTTCGTGGTTCCTTTAGAAACAGTTGTTCCGGGTTTCTCTTATAAACATGACTATAAAGAAGGCCATCACAGTTTGAAGTGCAAAAGGTCCCTTTTAGAATTGTGCCAGACCACTCCTGAAGTTCATGCAACATGGGCCCCTCAAAAATCAGTGTCCATAGCTTTCCAGGTGATGTTCCAATTCTTTGTCATGTTTCCGTGGGACTTTGCCATTTTTCTGCGCGATTCTAAGCACAAACAAATCAATGACCCTGACGATCCTGTGACAGGCACACGCAACAGGCACATAGGTGACACGGATTTTGCATATCATCGCAAAGGCAAGAACTTATTGCTCATATATGATATATAGAGGTAAGAACGGTGTTGCTGGAAAAGACAAGGATGGGCATTGTCAGTGCAGCAATGAGCTGATATTGGCCCACTCCACTACTTTTCCCCTAATTAAAGGCCCTAAAGGCGGTTTAGAGCTTTATGGGCTTTATGGGTGGGTCTCAGCAACAGAAGGATTGGCGGCGACCACCTTTTCAGCGTTTGGGGATGATTCAGCCTTAAGCATCCTTTTCTTCCGAAGCTTTGATGGATGTTGCTCGTTTGAGATGGCTTGCTTTTCCACTGACACCATCAAATACACTCCCTGAAAGAAGCATGGAAGTGGAACAGCTCGGCCACTGATTTGGTGATACCATGAACTCCTCATCCCCAAACAGGTGGTGAAAGAGTTTCTTTCCTCACCATGATGTAGTCACGAAGAAAAAATGACTATACATCTCTGTTTTTAAGACAAAAACCATCCCGGCCGCCCATCCCTTCCAAATCCTTCTCGCCGTGGCGAGGCCTTGAAGTTCCTGCTGACCAATCTCAAATACCTCATCGCCCTGGTCGAATCGCTCCTCGCCTCCACTCGCCTCCACTCGCCACGTCTCGCCGCCACTCGCCACGTCTTGCCTCCACTCTTCTCTTTTGCTCCAAAAACAAGAAAAAACCATATTCGTCATCAAACAAAAGACGGGAAACGCCGGTTCGAGCGTTTGGCCGCGTGGTTGGGGACACACCCACCGCGTGGACACAGGGCCGGCTCCCATCGTCCCATCGTCCCGTGGTCGGTCGATCGGTCTGCTCCTTGGAACTGGAAACCGGTCGATGCGGCCGATTGGAATCGGCCCTTCCAAACGGAATAGGTGATAGCCGTCTGACAACGTCATAGTGGAGTGTACCATACGTATGTGGGGAAAACATACGTAGAGCACGGCATCTCATGGTAGAACGTTAGTTGTTTTTGTGTTCAGTGATCCATCCATGCGCGCGATGTGATGCCTTTCGAAGGTCACTGAGTCACGCGTCGTGCGCTGCCTTTTGATCCACAAGTGGCCCCACAGCCCGGGAAATCAACTTCGTCAAATTGTTGGTGGGTTTGATTCCGAAGGACTTGTGTGAAATTGTGCACCAAAGCAAAAGCCTTGGCTTGAGATGGCTGGAGTGTGCACCCACCACCCACTCCTTGTTGGTTGACTTCATTTGAACTCTACATTCCATTGTGAAGTGTTCACTGAATGATGCTGAACATTTCAACATAGTTCAACCTTTGGCAAGGCAAAGCAGCAAAGCAAAGCAAACCCCGAAACACATCGACAGAACGTCCCTCCCCTCCGCTCCAGGCCCCCATCGCCACATGTGTGTGTGTGTGTCTGTTTTTGTTTTTTATCGCAGCCTCAAACGCGCGACCGAGGCGTGAGTTTGCGAGTGCCCGGACGAGCTGAGGAGAATCCGCGGCGTGCATCGAACACAAACATTGAAGATGATACCCCGTGGGACGTTTCAAGGGGAGGTTTTCTTACCTGGTGTGTCAAGACTGTCAAGAAACATTGGACGAAGAATGATGAACATGGAGGTAGCGGCGAGCTCAATCCTGAAGAAATGTCTTTCTAGCGACTCAAAGGGTCTTTTTTAGAGACACATATATCTACCATCCACATGCCCGAGAGTCAGAGACACCCCCAAGAACAGGGAGATAGGACTCGAGGAGAGGTGGCCATCCCAGATCATCCGGAATGACCTACACTCGAACTAACATGCTGGAAGTGCAAAACCACCACCTGTTTGTGGATTTCATGGTCTTCCGAACTCGGGGTCACGGCCTCCACTTCCATGGTGGTCGTTCCGAGTGATAGTCGACCCAAAGTGATGCCCAGGTTCTTCATGTAGGCATAACGAAGGGTACTCCTCTTACTCCGTTACATGGTCTGGGCCATGTCAATAACCGCCGGCGAACCTTCCTGCTGTCCTGGTGAATTTTTCATGATCTGTTCCTAATCTGGCTCGAAAAGCTCTGGAAGCTCGGGTTAGAGGCTCAGACCGAGCTCCGCTCCGCTCGGCCTGGGACCTTTCTCCAGCTCCCCGACCCCGACCCAGCGGGAAAAGACCCCCCCCGAGGCGCTCGGGACCTCCGGACGAGTCGCTTCGGCTTGGAACGGAACCCTCCCCGCGCTGGATCTGCAGAGGTAAGTAGGGAGGTAAGCAGGGAGGTGGACCGGAGTGGTTCCATCCCACTGCATCTGCAGGGAGGTAAGCAGGTTTGGGAATCTGGAACGTAGATGGCCTGACCAACCCCCTTGGTGATTCATAGAGGGGATTATGAGGCGATCATCCCCGGAAACTGGCAATTGACTCCTCTATATGATTCCCAAGGGTGCACATCAGTATTCTGGAGCTGGTCGAGTAGGTGTTTGTTCTTGTTGACAACTCATGTTTAAATACATGGACTGTATGATGTATGAATGGAACAAAACAATCATGGATCAGAGTCTCCTCCAAACAAGCGTCACTTTATGTCATGTTCATGGCTTCAAGAAACTATGATCCATCTCCTGAACGCATTGAGGTGGAGGATATCTTGTTTTCTGAGGTGGAGGGCCTCTTGGGGGGGTGATTTGATATAGTTCCGCAGAAGACAAGGAACTGTTAGGATTGCTCCTCGATGCTCCTCGTCTCATTCAAAACCCACTGTTGAAAAGAAGAGATCCTTCACCACCTGCAGAACACAAACATGCAATGTTTCCTTTGCCCAATGTTTTGCTTAATTCATCGGCTTAGTCTTCCACATTTTGACTGTTAGACTCACCGAACGTGCTGGACAGGTGCGCCCGGGTGAAGACACACGATGGACAGTGGTTTCAGAGTAGATGGGCGCAACCCCCTAAACATCTTTTAGATCGGAGTCCATATAAACCACCGCACTTGGGGCACTGTAGGGTTTCAAACAGTAAGCAGTGTGAAGGGAGAAGCAAACCGGGTGGCCATGGCCAAAACCATGGCTGCATGTTGGCCATTGGTCTCTTCAACTGATAGGCATCCCATTGGCCTCCCAAGCGATGTGAAAAAGCGGATCCCAAGGAGCTACGACTACCGGAGCTCACGCCAGCTGGACAGGTGATGGCCGCAGAAAGGGAGCAGGGAAGATGTATGAAAGATGCATGGAGGGATGGAGAGGTAGCTATTTTCTTGATGTTTCTTGAATGTGTGAGCATCTATAAATACCTATAAATGTCTATATATATATAGTGTATACATATATATATATATTTATTTAGCTATATATGTAGAGTAGATAGTTTAGGTCAAATCGTCTGTGGATGGCCAGGCCCTGCTAGGCCCTGTTAGGCCCTGTTCAGTCTATCGTCTCAGGTTCTGGCTTGCATTCGTTCATTGTCTTTCCTTGGGCTTGGACCCAGTGTCATTCTGGAGTGGATGAATGTAAATCCATCACGAAGTCATCGTGTTCGGAAAAGAATGGCCCACCCAACACGCGATCTACTCAAGGATGGCTTTGTACATAGATTGCCGGAGAACGTCTCACAGCAGGAGCCTAATATCTGGCTGTAATATCTGGCTGTAACGCTCGAAACAGCTGTTGAAGAGGATCTTTTGTCCAACGGATTTGTGGCAAAGCGTTACCTTGTGTAAGTTGGAGACATGTATTTACTTGAAATTGCATGCTTGTGAACAGCAAAAGTTGTGGATGGGATCAACTTACCAAGCTAAATGGGGGAAGCAGGTTTTGAGCCGCAAGATCTATATCGCCGCCCTTCCGCCCTGCATGGATATGAAGCTTTCCGGACCCCTGATTTTGTCACGGTTGCATGGTCCATCTTCCGCTGCCTTCACCGCAGCTGTCGGTGCCTCGCTGGTGAAACCCGTTGAAGAAGCCCCGCGCGCCGGAGCTCTCCCCGCATCAATTGTAGACCGGCCATGGCGTCTTTCAGGTTGGGGTCGAACAGAAACACCCGAAACACCGGCCATGCCGTCCCCAAAAGGTTGGGTGGGAGGCTTCGGGAACTTTGACCATCTTTGACAGGTGTATTTTGGTTCGTTTTGGAGAGTGTCGAGCAGGCAAATAGCAAGGGCGGCCTGAGCCTGCACAGATGGGCATTTTTGTCGAAGCCTCTCGGGCCAAAACACCTTCCGAGAAGGTCTGGCACTGTCATCACTTGGGTGTATTTTGGGAGAACCAGGGCACCACTGATTGAAATCCGTTGAGACAGAGTGAGACGGATCAGGAAGTAGTCCATGGTTCACATGTCAACTTCCAGGGCTGCGGCTGAAGCTTCCAGGGACCTACATAGGTTCCAGAGTCCGGACGGCACCGGGGAAGTTCCTGGCTATGATGTTTTGGAGAGTGTCACACACAGTAGTAAAGTGGTGTGTTGATCCATGTTGATCCTCTACAAGCCAGTAGAAGCCAGTGCCGTCGGCAGCCCTCAGGATGATGTTCTTGCAGATGCTCCTCCTGGCTATGGCCATGGCACAGGTGTCTCAGCTCCGATGTGAGCGTTGCATGGCTGGGCTTCCCTCCATAAGCGTCCGTTTCTTCGATACGCCAAGGGACGACCAGAGGTGAGTGGTTCAGGTGAGTGTGGAGGCTGCATACCCTAGCCTTCCAAGACCTTTAAAAGAAAGGTTGACCTGTTGTTGTAGTGTAAATTCCTGAGTAAAACAAAGGTTCTTTGGTAAAGACCATTAAATCAATGGTTGGAAGCCCAGGGCATATATTGAGTGTTTAGCTGCACAGAGGCGGCCTATGCTGCCGTCGATCGGATGGCCGGACACGAAGATGCCATACTACGAGGTTTTTGGGGCCTCCGTACTACGAGATGTCTTAGGCCTATGCTGCCTCTCTCGTCCTCGTATTTGTTGGACCTATTGGACCTATTCAAAGCTGAAGAAATTGTGGGAGCCTCCGACATGAAGCAGAAGGCTTGGGTCGATGCATCAGTCCTCTGCCCGGACTTCCAGGAATTCCATATGTGCATTGGGCTTTGGCGCCGGACTCGAGCTGCGAGCTCTAGGACAAACCGGCTCACACACCAACAGAAGTGGTCGAGTGAACGGTTCGCCTTCGGGAGTCAGCACATTCAATGTGTTCTTGCCCCCTTCCAGGGGGGGAAGGACGACCAAGTGAGCTTGCACGGATGGAACTGGACTTGCGGTCCAGAAGTCTGGAAAAAGAACAAAGGGTTGTTGCATGTTGTTGCCGCATGTTGCGACAGGGGTCCTTGCTTCGGGAAAACGAGAATTTGGGGACTGGACGGTGATGTGTGCGCGGTCACACCAATCAGCCAAGACCTTCACACCCAAGACGACTTCAAGAGCCCCTTCGGAACTCCATGAAAGTCTTTTTGATCCCTCAAGAAATGCTGCTTTTGTTGTGATCGCACATGGTGTGTATGTATCATACTGTATGTGTGTGTATTCAACCTGTATGGTGTATAACCTCCTGTAGGTGAACGGTTGTTTTGGGGCGTTGTGCGTTCGATCCCGATCCCGGTATGTCTCTCAACCCCCCTCGATTGCCGGCATCGCTCAGGATGCCGTCCCAGTGAAGCAGTCATTGGTTGTGACACCAAAGTGGGAGGCACGCTGTGAAGCGGCGAGTTGCCTTTCTCTTCTTCGGATCTGTTTTTGCCTTTCAGAAATGGTGAATGCTCTAGAAGCAGGGAGTCTTTTGGCGCTTTTGGGGGAAGTCGTATCTTTTTAAACATTTTTTAGATTCCTGATCAAACGGACAGATTTTGCAAAGCACTTGCTAGCAGACTTGATCATTGCAACGGTTCCAATGTACCCTTCCTTTGAATCTTGGGCGTTCGACCCTGTGAATATGATTGGTTATATACCCCAGACACTCCATGCATGGATTTTCGTACATACATTGGGTGGGTTTCAGGGGTCAATGGGGCGGCATATATATGGCAGTCCCATGGAGTGTTTGAGTACTGTTCTTTTCACTGTGTCCATTGATGTCAAAAATGGAGTGCACCCTTTGTCAGGAGTACAGCCCAACATGGGCTGTGGATCTTGCCCCAGAACAGCCGCCCCTCAAAAGACATGGTGCCATTCTTGGGGCAGAGAAAAGGCCACGGAAAGAGAGCAAATGGCCACCGCAACAACCAGAAAAACACAAGCACAGACATCACTACCACAACAATCAACAAAACTTCAAAAACCAGAAGGAAAGCTAGGGACCTGTTCCGCACTTCTACATAATACATAATATTGTCACTACAATATGTTTGTCACCAAAACTAGGGCCACGCTGTGTTTGCACCGCACCCCTAAAACGCCCACCATCACGCCGCCGCCGCCACCACCACCACAACAAGCAGCAACAGCAACTAGAACAACAACCACGGTCACAGGCACCACCACAACAACCGCCAGAACCAGGATGAAATCAACACTAAAACAATCACAGCCAGAGCAATTGTAACAATGTTTAGATTATCTTTGTATTTGATTTATATAATAAATAAAGCAAAGCAAGATGCTAACAATCTTTCAATCAAACACATGCTGAAACATGCATGGGAATCCCCCAACAACCGGAATCCATCGGCCAAAACTCACCATTTCTGCCAGGCCTCTCCACAGCTGCGCACACAGCTTTGGGTCCGGGGATCTCAGTGTTTCTTCAGGAAAAGTGGACAACCTTTCACTTTTACCTGTTTGGTGGGAAGAATTGGACGAAACATGAGGGTGGAGAGAGGGCGAACTACCTTTTTTTTAGAGCAACACTGAGGGAGTCAGCCATCGCTTCTACTCTCCGACGGACACATCATCACGTGGAAGTAGATGGCACATAAAGCACAGGTGCTTTTCTCACAGTGATGCGTTCTTGGAGTGTATCCCATGACAACATTGTGTATAAATAAATAAATAAATTGCCTCTCACATACATAGCTAAACTCTCTTCCAAAGTGCTGCTGTTGATACCTGTGGCTTGTTGATTGTTGTTTCCAGCTGTTCTTTGCGTTGTGGGCCAATGTGTGCTATCGAGCTGTTGAAGGAATCCTGAGCCAATGTCAGTCAAACAAACCTGAGCAGCATGGCGTCCTTCTGAGGAGTCTTGGAGGCATGGCAAGCGCCCTGAAAACATCCCTCCAAACCCCTGGACTTCTGGGCCGGGTTTCGGAGACGACCAAGCCGGGTGTTTCGGAGACCCTTTTTAGGAGGTGTTCGGAGACGACCAAACTTTTGGGAAAACGTTTGCATTTGGGGAGAATGCAACTGAGCCCTTACTTACAGAAGGGTGCAACAAAAACTAGCGGCATGGGGTTACCCACCGCCACCCGGATCATGTAGGGAGTATCTTCGACCTGTTCCTCTTCGTCGTCTTCGCAGGTCATTGGTGCGACCTGCGGCTTGGTGTTGGTCGGGAAGCCCGGCGCTGGGAAGCTATCGGGATTGAGAAGACTGTTTGGCTACTGTTGGTCTTGATCCTGTGGAGAAAGAATACACTGGAGAGGTGTAGCAACCCCATGCAAGCCTCCTAAGCAACGGCTTTCTGTCGATTGGGCCCTTTATACCACGCGGAGGTTGTCGAACACTCCAACTGCGGTGACCTTAAATCTGGCCTTGCTAAGCTGCGTCGGCTGGGTAAACTCGCATATGACACAAGCCCCATCTTCTACCAGCGACACAAAGCCCATGGTCACATAGCAGATGTGTTCAGGGTGCACATGGTGCACTCAAGATGTTCAGATGCTTTCAAGTCTGAAGCCTCAGGAATTCAGAAACATGGACCACAAAAGAAGGATCCCTCTGGACGGTCCGCCGGTCCGCGCAGGTGCCTCTTTGTATTGGGCAGCCTGAATACGAACCACTTCCTGTACTTTGCCGTAGTCCTAAACACTTCGTACTTCCATCGGACTACGGATTAGTCGTATGTTGTCGTATGGAAGTCCAGTACTAGTACTAAGCTTCGGATGGAAGCGTCGTTTGACAGCTTCCTTGATGGGTCAGACGTCGCCCAGTTGATGTGCAAACAGATCGAACTTTTGTGTCTCGGACGATGCACAGCTGTTGGTTGCGAGGAGTGCATCGGTTGGTATCCCAACAAACTGAGTTCTCAAAGGAATTCCAACCAAACTCCTTCGCCAACTGCGTTACTGTTCCTTTGGGTCCCGTGAGGCTAGTATGTCTATCATGTCCCTTCCACCTTCCAAGCCTTTGAAAAAGCCCCACCAACCGGAATGGTTTCTGCTCGCCAGTTGCTTTCTGCCGGGGCGCTTGAGGGAGATGGGCCAAGCTGTTCTCGGTTAGCTCGACCACGGGAGGATGGGCTGTGGATCATACCGCTTGTTTCAGAAACAACATGTAATATAAAAAAATACTTAAACATAGCAGATCAAAACGGTGGGAAACACAAGAAGAGCACGAAACAATCATGCGTTCGTTTGTTCATGATTCTCGCTTTGGAATTTCGATGTTGTAGTCCCATCGCAAGTCCGGCAGTGATCCCTAAAGATCCTAAAGAAAAGAGAAGAAGAGGGACCAACGGTCAAAACGGGGTGCCAACGTTCATGTGGCAAGACCGAAAAGCTACAGGATGTTTGGACCTGAACCCGGTAAGGCATCACAGCCGGTACGGTACGGTACGGGTGTCGGTTTGGAGACCCTGCACGGGGTACAGTGAGTTGTTGATGCTTGGGCTCCTCCTTCGGTCACCATATTCACTGCAATATTCGCTGGCGTCCGGGAAAAAACGGAAAACCATGGCTGGGTTTGGACCAACAGCCACATGTGGCGTATCTGTGTAATCGGAAAGTCATTGCGAAACAGATTCGATGGTTCTAGGTGACCCGTCATCAGCCCAGTGCGAAGAGCCGTTCAGTGATCGGAGAACCGTTCAGTGCAAGGAAGAACCTCACCACTGGGGCAGAGAAACAACACCCTTACGTCCAGCATTTCAGCACAGCATGCAGTTGCTGAGTTCCACCAAAGGGTCATCGCTGAGATTGTGCAGACCCTGCACCTCCATCCAGAAGGTAGACATGATAGACGCCCCCTCACACCCCCCAAAACCGGAGGTAGTTGAAGCACCGGCAAGTGTTGACAGCTCCAATCTATCTCACTTGAGCACTCGTATCGTGCCATGTAAAGCATCAGCCAGCAATTCCCAAGGTTGCTGGCAGGGCGTATTTGTGGATGTTTGGCGAGGTTGTTACACCAACCTGAAGATGGACCGGATGTTTGGAAGACGACTTTCTTTGACAGTGAATCTTCGGCGTTTTCCATTGGAAAACCTCACCACATACCACTCCCACTACGCCGAGTGTCACACGCCGAACGTGAGGTTGGATGGATGTCGGGTTGCCCGGGTCGAACGGGTCGAAGGGTGGGCCCCGGGTGGGCAGAGGACGTGTCGGCGGGCAGAGGAGTTCAACGTTTTCCAAACCTGCCATGATCTTTTTGAGAGGTTAGGACCAATTAAACGCGTTAGTTATCGTGTGTTATTGTGATGGGGAGGTGAACACCTGAGGCCAAACTCTGCCGGATCTCTTAAAACGTTGGATGGTGCAGAGGCATGATTCGTTTGATGGGTTTGGATCCATACATCTGGAAAATGCAGGTTTTGATTTGTTAATGATTCATCCGGAAGGGTTTCGCACTATTAATTTGTCATTTGATGGATCGATGGAATAGTATAATTTCAATATTTTATTAAACCGTTAGAATTGATGAATTCCTTGAAGAATATGATTCATATCGATCGTTATAAAATATGGAAATACTTTGTTGACTAAGGATCAAAACTACACCGGGACAATAAATCATCCAACTTCAACGAATCAAAAATCATTGATGAGCAAAAGAAATTGACATGTTAAAAACAATTGGAATCCATACCATATTCCTATATAGTAATTATGAATATTGAATATTATATATAATTGATAATTTTACATATATAAATATGATTATGTTTAATAACTATTATATCCCGGCAAGAGACCGGGTCCAGAGGTGTAGTAGCAGAAAGTCCAGAGATCTAGCCGCATTGGGGTCCAGAAGTGATGGTGGTGATGAAGGGGGAGATCGTGGTGATAGTAGCTGTGGTGGTGAATGATTGAGAGGGTGAGAGTGAGAGGGTGAGAGCGAGAGGGAGAGGGTGAGAGTGAGAGTGAGAGGGTGAGAGCGAGAGGGTGAGAGTGAGAGAATGGAGAATGAAAATGAAAATGGGAATGAATGAATGAAAGATTGAATGAATTAATAAATGAATGAATGAATATGAATTAAAAATTTATATATATAAATGAAAATTTAAAATAATGAAAATATATAAATATGAATGAATTTAAATATTAATTAAAATAGATATATTTTTTAATATATTTATTATGAATATAAAATTCTATTATATATAATATAAATATAAATATTATATATATATGGAATATTTCGATATAATAATATATTTGATTTTGTATATTAATGTTTAAAAAAAATTATATATATTACGAGAATGGCATTTATTATTAAATTTAATTTGAATTATATTTATCGTTGAATTTAAATAAAAAATATTTAAAATATTAATATTATATATAAATATAGAATAATATATTTATTAATTTTAAATATATGAATGATTTAAAAACATTGTGGAAATAACAAATTATATAATTTTTATTAAAAGATAATATATTTAAATGTATTATGATTATAATATATTATATTTATATATTTATTTGAATATAAATATATTAATTTAATGGACACAATTTAATATTAATGATAATACAGATAATTTCTTAAAGAATAATTTAAATTTTGTAATTAATATTGTGTAATATATTAATTATTCGATATTACAAAAATCCAAATGTAGAAAATAAAATGTATTATTCGCATGCAAAAAAATATATTTATATTTAATTTATAAAATATAGGATATATTTTATATTATATATTTTTTAAAAATAGGATATTTTTATTCCAGCAAAAATCATAAGTATTTCAAAATATATTATTTATTAACATAATTTATTTATTATTTAAAAAATATATAAATAAATAAATAGATTATTAATACTTAAAGATATATATATATCGATTCTATCGATTATATATTAAATCAAAAAATCATATATATAAAATCTTCCCATCTCCCTCTTCCCTCGCTAACTAATCTTCTTTATACGACATACATAGATATTTGCATATTTATCCGTCTTTTTAAATTGCATCATTAATTATTAGGTTCGAAATATTAAAAAACAATAAAAATATTATATATTTATATATATTTATTATTTTTCGATATTATATATTAAATACTAGGGTCGGCCCGTTGTTTCTAACAACGGAAAAATACGATCCTCAAAATTCGAAACCGATAGATTAACAAATTGAAAACCGACAAACCACGGACTTTTTTTCTTTCTTGGCCGTTAATAGGGAACATAAATCTGACTTCCATTTATCGCATCAATGATTTTCCTGCAACAACAGAGCACATTCTCTGTGACCGATCGGCCACGACAGCAGCACTCGCTGCCGCCCGGTTCTGTTGCAGATCTCATCGATCACTTTCTGCAAGTTCCTTGTCACCTGCAGCGGCGGATGGCGAGCAGGACATAGGTCAGTGCCATTGATCGTAGAGCGTTGCGCCAGAATTGCCAGAAAGCGGGGACGACCACCCACTGCAGATAATCGAGGCACTGACTATAGATCTTCAAGAATTGGTCTCGAGTGCCAAAGCCGCGATCCACCCAAAGTTCACCGATCCTGTCTAGCAGCATCTTCGTATTGAGGCCTTGATCCGGAAACAAAGACATGGGCTTTGCTGCAGTTGTTCCTAACTATTTTGTCAAATTTTCCTGGCTGATCCGTTGCCATGCAGCCCGGGCTCCTGAAAAGCCCAAATCGTTGAAGAGACGCCAGCCGTTGTGATTGGCCGCTTTCCAAACCATGGATTATTCAGTGAAATTGAGGACCGATTCACCGATGCTCTGCAATACGGCCCGGGCGTCTGCTGATATACCACCGTTGAAATTCTGCTCTGAAGGACCGAAGTCACCGTCGTCACCATCAAGCTCGTATGCAATGTCTGACATCTTATCTGTTGACTCGAGATGTTCTGCATGCGGATTCCGAGGAACACCTGCCGTCTGTCCCCATATGTCCGAGTCGATCGTGGCCAGATATGCGATGCACCAAGCCGGTGTTGTCCATGCCGATGTATCATGTAGGCGGTCGCGTAGCAAGCGACAGATGCCACGGCCACCCGTAAGCATATGCACAAGCCAATATCAATATAGAATCTAACCGCAAAATTCGTGGACACACCCACGGACAAAACCAAGAAGGCAGACAACAAACAATGCAAACCATCGATAGAAAAAACTCCGATATTCCACGCCATGAAAACCGAAAATATTTGCATTACTTTGGGAATTTTGGAAAGCAAAATTGATATCGCGAATATACATCGTGCCTAGCATTATTTCGTCTATTGATGATCTGAAATTCAAGATTGTGACCCCCGGAAGCAGTTGCGCCTCTGCCGGGCCACACGCAAGTGGCAAAATGGCTGCAACAGCAGGACTGCCATGGTAAAGAATTGAAAATCGATTTAATTAGGGTACCATCAATTTTAAGAAAACCCAATTCGTGTTTGCAAAGCATTATTTTTCTTTTCATAATTTTTCTGTGTAAGAAGTTGTTTCCAATTTATATATAATATTGTGCGATGTCCATGATGCTTGCAAAATACACCGTATAGTCTAATAATACTAGTTTGCACGAAGCAATTTCGCATTTGCCAATAATGCCAAGACCTTTTTTGAAGCTACAAAAAGCAATTCGAGCAGAAGGTCATTTAAAACATAGAACAAATAACCGGCGCAATCACAACAAACCAAAATGAATAATATTCATATATATATATCAAAAGATGCAGATCCAAAATAAATCAATGTAATACTATTAAATAAATATAAAATCTTTTAATATAAAATAAATTAAAAATTTATCAATATAATGCTACCATACAAATATACTCTATCAAAACATCAAATACAAATGACCTTATTCCCTCGCATATGCGTCCGAATATTGCAGCGACAAACGCTGATACGTATCCAAGAGTTATTTAAGAAATATATAAAAATAAATGTGAAATGCACGCTGAGCATTTGAGATTAGGTTGTCCGGACCTTAGAAACGTCGCCCCTTCCGCAGTGGGAGGGCTCAAATGAGTCGGAAAAGGCTCCACGGCCGCGTCGCGTTCGCGCGACACTCAATTCGTTGCGGTGCTCTTTGCACCTTCGTGGTCTGGTGGACTTTGTGTGCTACCAGTAGCTTCGCATTGGTAGCGGAGCTCGATCCCACCTCGGGGGAGAGCTCCGCCCGCGCACTCCGCATCCTCGAGCCGCACGCTGGGACAAGATCAACGGTGGCCACTCACTGTCGGCTTCTTTCGGATCCTATTGGTGAACCACTTGGTTGGATACCCTACGGGGAGGATCGCTGCGGCAGACGCCTCATTGGTGGATGTCTCATCATCAACGACGGCAGCAGCAACAGAAGAAGTCCGCGGCCGCTCAACCCAGCTCCAGCTCGATGACCGCTTCCAAGGAGGACCCGAACTTCTTGGACCTTCGAGACTCGTTCGTCCCGGTCTTCAGTGGGCAACCTGCCGACTACCGCGAATGGAGGCAGAGGATCATGATCTACCACCGCAAGATGGCCATGACCAAACGCGCCAACGAGAGTGTCCTGACAATCGTTAGCAGCTTCCGCGGTATGGTTTGGCGCCTCTTCGAAGACTGGAGTCTCGAAAAGCTGGAAAAGGACGACGCCTTCGAGAAGATGTTGGAAGTTCTTGATGGCAACTTCGCCTACGACCAGAGAATGCAACTTCCCAACGACTTCGAGAACTACTTCTCACTCTTGCAGAGAGCTCCTGGTCAGACATTGTTGACATTTATCAACGAACATAAAGAAGCCTATCGACGCCTCCTCCAACATAAGGTCGCTCTTCCTGACAGCGTTCAAGGCTGGCATTTGCTACGGCGCTGTGCACTCTCCAAAGAACAGCGCCAGTTAATCATGCTGAAAGCGCCCACCTTGGAAAAGCAACAGGTGATCGAGGCCCTCTACCTGATCCTAGGTCAAGACTACAAGGCAGGCGGCTGGAATCAAGAGAGGAACAAGCGCTTTGGCCGCTGGTCCAATCGAGCCTTCGCAGCACAAGATGATTGGGATGATGGCTATGACGACTATTGGGGCGAGGACGAAACAGGCTACTACGAAGACGATGAGTGGGGAAATGATGAACCCTACGACGACGACATCGCCTTCGACGATGAAGCTGGCTACTTTGGTGATGAACCTTGGCCTGAAAGCTCCAATGAGACAGCCAGTCCTGAACAGCTAGCAGAGGAGTTCGATTCGGCATATGCCAGCTACACTGACGCTCGCAAGCGCTTCAACGACATCAAGATGTCCAGAGGCTTCCTGCCGGTCGTGGCTCTCACAGATCAACAGCAACCGCTACCCACTGGTGCTTCCTCTTCGGCTTCAACGACCAGTCCCACCTCGTGGCAGCGGAAAGGAAAAGGCAAGGGAGGAAAGTCAAAAGGAAAGGGCAAGGGAGGAAAGAGTAACACCATCCGCTATCCTCCATCCACAGGAGGCAAAAGTGACCCGAAGGGTCGGGCTCGTGCCAATATGACCTGTCTCAGGTGTGGTCAACAAGGGCACTGGTCTGCAAATTGCCCTCAGAGCGCTTCGCCAAAATCCAGTGGCACTAAGCGCCCAGCTCCCACAGAGAGCATGGCACAGTCCGTCAACACCGAGGACGCCATGATCATCTTCCAAGATTCCACCGGAGCTGAACGTCCAGAATGTGTCATGTTGGACCCAGGTGCTTCAGCCTTCTTCTCAGGCTATAGTCCCTTCCGCCGGTATCTTCAATACCTCCGGCAAGATTGTGGCTTCCCCCTGGATGAGATCATGATGACACAAGGCAGACGCCGTTTCCAGTTCGGTGGCGATGCAGCTTCATGGTCGACATGGTCAGTGCACCTTCCGGTCTTTGTGGATGGCCGCTACGGCACCATCCAGATGTTTCTGCTTCCGGGCAACACGCCCATGCTGTGTGGCAGACCCATCATCGAGGCCTTGGGCATGACGATGGACTTTGCCATGCGTCGCATCTGCATTGGTTCATCCGGCTGGCAAGAGGCAACGCTCGGCCGTCAGGGCGAATACCTGCTGTCATTGACTGCTGAGC
Organism: Durusdinium trenchii; assembly: GCA_963970005.1. Classification (NCBI taxonomy): domain Eukaryota; class Dinophyceae; order Suessiales; family Symbiodiniaceae; genus Durusdinium; species Durusdinium trenchii. The sequence continues at coordinate 282,214 of CAXAMN010004725.1, forward strand.
ACGACTTCATCCAGTATGATCCACACAAGCCCGACTTCAGCCTCAAGACCGCCGAGACCGACATGGACCAAGTCGATGGCTACCGCCTGTCAGACTTTGAGCAGTCAGAGCAGGGCTTCGTAAGCATCACCGCCCAGAAGGATGAAGAGATGAAAGAAGAGCAGCTCACCAATGTGCTTCGACAACACGCTCTTCTGACCATGGACATTCAGCTGCGCACTCACCTGAAGGACATGTCCGCCTATATCACCCAACAGCTGCATCCCAAGGACGACGAACAAAAGAGAGTTCTGTGGGAGGTCTATTGTGGTTCAGCCCGCACCTCACAGGTGGCTGAAAGCTTGGGCATGAAGGTGAAACGTTTTGGGCCGGAAACTGGATGGAATTTCGAACTCCTGGCTCATCAAGATGAATTCCTTCGTCTTCAAGAAGAAGAAATGCCGGACGAGGTCCTACTCGCACCGGAATGCAAGCTTTGGAGCCGCATGCAAACCCTGGCTCGTCGCATTGTTGGTCAATAGGAGGCCCTGATTGCTGCTCGGCAACATCATCATGACAGACACCTGACTTTCACTCGCAGGGTCTGTCTGAACCAGATCCATGGAGGACGCCATGGGCACATCGAGCAACCGAAACATGCCTTGTCATGGCAAACTCGGGCTCTCCGAGACCTCCCTGGTCATCGCGCCGACTTCGATCAGTGTCGATATGGCGCTGCCTGTTTGGATGAGGATCAACAGTGGAGGCCAATGAAGAAAAGCACAACTCTGCTGACCTCGAAGAAGGCGGTCCAGAATGCCATGACCCTCACCTGTCAAGGCGATCATGAGCACTGTGCCCTTGAAGGTCATGCTCGAGGCTATGGTCCCCGCACTCAATATCTGGAAGAATATCAGCCCGCTATGGCTTCAACCTTGGCAGCTCTCTCTCTCGACGAGGCCCCACAGTTCTGGGAGGCCGGCTATGTGTCAACAGAACAGAAGACTGTGACCACCACCTTGGTGCACCTCCGTGCTGACACCCGACAACAAGCGATTCGTGCGGTCCAGAAACTGCATCGAAACTTGGGCCATCCTTCGACGAAGGGGTTGACTGAGCTTCTCCAAGCTCGGGGCGCCTCTGAAGAGATCCTCAAAGCTGCTCAATCCTACACTTGCACCGCCTGTGCCAAGTACAAGAAGCCAGCAGATGCCGCTCCTGCAGCTCTACCACAGTCCACATCCTTCAACCAGCAACTCCAGGCCGACATTTTCTGGATTCGACGAGGCTCCAAGAAGTACGCCATTCTCAGTGTTGTTGACACTGCCACCTGCCACACAGCCGCTCGCTTAGTGGAGTCAAAGCAGTCAGAAGAATTGGTGAAGGCTCTGGAACGAGGTTGGCTGGCACACTTTGGTCCGCCTCAGCAGCTGGTCACGGATGAAGGACGAGCCTGACTGGGACATCACTTTGAGACCTGGACCAGCACCCACGGCATCGAACACATTGTGGCTCCCGGTGAAGATCACGAGCGTCTCGCCATTGAGCGAAGACACGCTGTCCTTCGGAAGGCCGTTGAGGTCTTACATGGACGACCTCAAGCTGGATCGGACTGACGACATCCGTGAAGTCCTGACCTACTGCGTCCCTCAGCTCAATGGCACCGCCTCTGTCGCAGGCTGCTCGCCTGCTCAATGGGGGCTTGGTTATCAACCTGAGCTTGCAGGCAGTTTGCTCTCCACCTCGAACTTCCGAGCCTCGCACTTTGGAGGACACGGCAACTTTGAGAAGATGCTAACCAAACGGTCCACTGCACAGAAGGCCCTGGTTGAAGCAGATGCTGATAGACGGCTACGTCGAGCATTGGGTGCCAAGTACAAGGGCTGAACTCTGAGTACCAGATGGTTTTTTTTCCACGAGTACGGACGCCGTGTGGGCATGGTGCCCAGGTCATCGTTGAAGGAAGGGAAGAGCAGACAGATGGTGGAGAAAGGAACGAAGACCCCAAAACCAACCCAAACCAAACACCCAAGCCCGCAGGCCGAAACTCCACCATCTTGTAGTCTTTCCTCTACACTAGGTGAAACGTGTGAAACAGAGACTAGTGGCAATTAATGGGCCTGAATTCGCAAAAGAAAAGGACTGCAGCGCAAGCTGTGTTCATGGAAAGCCGCCTAGGAGGCTTCAAACGGACTTTCCTTACCAAGTGTTGGTGACCAGCGGCCACACCACAGTGTGGCAAAACAAGGTCACTTTGCAGGTCAGGTGTCTCGCGATGCTCCAGCAGTGGTTGTAACCAGGTCGACCAAGTGTGCGAAGATCTAAGCAGCAATCCGTGGAAAAGACCATTCTTGCAGCACAACCCGTTCAACTGGTGGCGCATACAAGACCAGTCACATGCTGCCCGACAAGATTCAAACATGGCGGCAATTCCTAGCGAGAGTAGCCTGCAGCTAAGGGTGAACCGGGCACAACCTCCCCGTGGGGAGGCAGACCCAACACCCTTCGGCACACAACGGTGCCAATAGGGGATGTCACTTGAGTCTGTGAGGCGCTGCGTAATGGCAAAAAGTGAAAGGTGCGTGCAAGGCCCGTGTGAAACATGTGAAACATTGAGCTCTCCTAGCATGATATCTGTACCTCTTTGTACAAAATTGGAAATGTCGGACATCAACAGCGGGAACTAAGGTTCCCCCTGGGCATCCTTCATTGCCACTATCTACCACCCGCCGTGTAGGAACGCAGAACTAAGGCTCTCGCTCCTATCGGCTCACTACGCAGCGGATGGCGAGAAGAGGTCATGGTTCTACTTGGTGTCTGTGCATTTTTCTTGCCGTATATGCCTGGAAATCCTTCTTTTCTAACGCTCGAATACTGGCACTTGGCTCAACTCACTGCCCACGTCGCTCTTGCTCCTCTCCTGCCTCTGAAGCATTGCTGGTCTTTGAGGCTGGGTCTAGATAGTCTTCTCGCCAAAGGTCGTTTGCATTATAGATCATCGAATGCCATGGTGCCGAAATACTTGCATCTTGGGGCGACCACTACCCGTAGGACTTGACGCCTACACCAATGACCGACTACTGTGTCTGGCAGGTGGACGATTTGCAGTTGTCGACATCACCGCCACGCCGAGACCCTTCTCTATCCGACAGCATCTGGGCACTCACTCCATGCATAACGGAGGGCAACTATGGTTAGTTACTCGTGTTGAGGAGAACTGTTTCGCAACTGCTGGCCTACTCCGGACCCGAGCTAAGGCTCGCGCCCAGACTCTAACAAAATTGATAGCAGGGCCACGACAGCTGTGGATGGAAGGATGTCCCTCTATCCTAAACCAGGGGTGTAGCCCATGTCCGGGATCATATGCAGCCAGGGTGGCCATTTCATGGCCGGACAGATGGCAAAAGCATTTTCTTCCGCATAAACCCCTCGCCATCTGCGTGTTCCGGGCATTTTGACCAGCCTCCGAAGGGCAGTGCAGTCCAAGAAAGCCCTACTTCCAATATACTTGAGAGCAGGCGGAATGGCAAGCTCAACAAGGGCTGCACAGCTCATAAAGGCTTTAACTCGGATTGTATGGAGAGTTGTCGGTAGGAAGACTTCCCGAAGGCTAGTGCAGTGGCCAAAAGTGAATTCCGGAATTTCTTCAATCATGGTGTTACAGAGGTCAACACTCTTAAGCAGTCGACAACTGTCACAAGCGTGCGCTCCTATGGCTACAAAGTGCTTTGGGAGAGCAAGTGTGTAGATGCCTGTAGAGCTGAGGCAGCCCGGAGCTAGCTCTCTGGTCCTGTCTTGCAGGGTTAACCCGTTCGATTCAGATCGGGGGGGATGGAAACTCACTCACGGTGACCTCAGCAAGGTTGATGCACCCTTGGAAGAGGTATTGCCCGAAATTGGTTTCCCCATTGAACACGTTTACAGCTCCACCCGATGCATACACACGCTGCAAGGAACAACATTCCGAAAAGGCTTTGTAACCAAAGTCGCGACAACCCGGAGCCAAGACACTATTTAGGAGCTTGCAGTCCCGAAAGGCATTATCTGCAATGCCTACCACTGTGGCCGGCAGTTTGACAATGCGGAGTTGCCGGCAATCTTGCCACGCCTCTGCACCAATGAGCCTGATTCCTGACTCGACGCTAACGTGTCGCACGCGTGGCACACCTGCAAAGGCCCATTCTGGGACAGTTTCTTCTGAGTTCATAGGGACATGAACAGCTAAGGGGACTTGATCAATAGGATAACCACCGAGCTGTTCTTGTTCTGGCAGGGTAACACTACAGTCCCTGAAGACAATGGTGTATTCTCTACCTTGCTGCAACTTATCCCAGATTGGGTCCTCTAGGTAGGTTTGCGTGGTGGTGTGTAAAAAGTCAATGACGCACCCAAAAACTTGGAGGTCGGTGACCGAGGCCAGATAATCCATAACCTGGTCTTCTAAATCTGTAAATCGGTCGAACTTGGCGACACTGAGAGAGACCTTAAAGGTGACACCCGAAAGCGTAGTCAGCAGCAGGGGGCATTCCATGACTGGCTCCTTTTCGATGGGAGTGCTACTCATGGATGAATTGTCAAGCTCTTTTTGCGGCAGGCTATTTGCTATCATTGTGCGAGCCACCGGTGTCCAGGCTGCACATGGGCTGTTCCTGCGGCCGGGGATGTTTCCTGAAGACAGATGCTAAGGCACCTACCTTGAGCCTCTCATGGCCTGGCATAATGTTAAGGGTACACATGGTTTAGCTCCTCGTCAAAAGCGTCTGAATCTGGTCCTTCCGCGGGGAGCAGCTCCAGCCAATGAGGTTTTTCAAATTTGTCGCACATGAAAAAAGCATTGTGCTCTGCCTGCACCCACTGTTCAATGTCACCCCAATCTGGGAGGGTAAACCGTTGCAGCTGCTCGCACCCGCAGAAGGCACGGTTGCCGATGTCACTGAGTTCTGTCGGGATGACAACTTCCTGCAGCACAACACAATTAAGGAAGGCTTCTTTTCCAATTTGCATGAGGCGCGGTGGAAGCCATATGCACTGCAATGCTACACAGTGGGCAAAGGTGGAAGAGAGCAGGGCTGTGATCTCTGTGCTTATGAGGTTGACCTCCACTGGACTTTTGCAATTTTCACAGGCCCTCGGCCCGATGTTGTGAAAGTCATTCGGCAAGCACAGCTGTTCAATGCCTGCTCCACAGAATGCGCCTTCAGGCAGTGCTCGTGGTTTATTAGTACGATCCATATCAAAGGTGATAGTTTCAAGCGTGAGGCAACTCTCGAAAGCATATCTGCCAAGCTGTGCGCCTGGTGCCAGGACGCTGCTGTCCTCTGTTTCGTGATTGACCCCAACGCTGCCTAGGGAACAGCACTCTGCAAACACCCTTTGTCCACAGTGGACACACCCTGGTGCGGCGACCTTACGCAGCACACAGCACCCCATGAAAGTCCCTTCCGCCAGACTGACGACCGAAGATGGAAGCTTGACAATCTGTGATTGCTGGCAACTCTGCCAGGCCGCAATTCCTATATGTTGGATGCCAGTTGCCATTTCTACGTGCCGGATCGAAGGTGCTGCGTAGAATGCTCTGTCTGCAATTTTCCCTCGCGGGTTGGCCGGGACACGAACTGCTTTGGGTTGCCTTCTTTGCCGTCTGCCTGGAAATGCCAGATGGAATGCCCTTCTACCAGACAGGGACGAACTACTATTTGCAATTGCGGCCGCTGCAGGAGCACCGTGCGGAATGCCTCTGACAGAGGTTGCTGCGGTCGCAAGAGCTCAGTGCGGAATGCCTCTGGCAGGGGTCGCTGCGTTTGGAGGTTGAGCAACTCTAATTCACAGCCAAAGACATCTAGCTCAGACACTGTAGGCAGAAAGCAAAGAATGTCGTCTTCCAGCTCTGCTACATCTTCATAATGGGAGAGGTTTGCTTGCATCGTATATTCCGTGCCAGCTACGGTAACCAACTCGAGGTTAACCTCATAGCGATCTTGGGGGGGCGGCATTGCTATGTAGGTGCTTGGTTTGCTTGAGCCAAACAACTGTGGTACAGGAGGTGTGTCCTTTGCAAGGCCATAGTGGCAACTAAGCCACAATAGAGAAGGTGACTAAGGTCACCCATCTCATGGCGGAGGTTGCGCGACACGGAGGCAATTGTTGTGTGGGGAGACTCCTGATGAGGACTACACTACTGCCACCAGCCGTAGGACCACCCTGAGGGCGAAGGCGGGGGGGGAGGCTTACTGTGCCAGGAAGACCCTGCTGCAGTTGAGGAACTTCTCGCTTCCTTAGGGGGGTCAGTGCGGCGGGCTTTGTTACTTGGATCGGTGGTTTCCTGACTGTAGGCCATGTGGTCCCTAAGTGCCTGTTTATGGCTCGCGAGTTGGAGCCTGAACGTGGGGTTCCCAGTGGGCCACCCGCAGAGCTGATCCCATTTATCTTCGGAGTAGTGAATCGTGCCATATTGGTTGTAAGGACGATCTGCCATCTTCGGAGTGAAAGGATATCCTTTGCGGTAGTACTCACTGAGGACAGAACAAGGGACCTTAGTCAAGCTGAAACGGGCAGATATCAGGTTCCACCCTGTGCGGGACATGGCAATTCTGAGCCCGGAGGTCAGCCATTGTGCTACCACTGCGCTTTCTGCGCCGATGTCCCCTTGCTCGAAATTGCCAAGCGCCGTTGCTAGTCTAGTGTGGCCTATGCCAAACCTTCCATACCCCTTGGCAAAGGCATAGCTGGGTTCAGCGTTCATGGCCTCGTCCTCTGTGGCTTCGTCTGCTTCGTCTGCCTGCGTTTCTGCCATTCCCACCGGCACTGGGAGAGCAAGTCGTGGCGACCGTTCTGCTGACCCGGTGTCTTCTGAGGCAGAGTCTTCTTCTGCTGGCAGATCAGCTGTGGGATTTCTGGCTGTTGCCAGATCTCTCCACCCGGGGACTTCAATGCGCATTCGCAGTTGCAACAGGGAGGGGAACGCGAAGGCTTGTCCCAAAGACGGGTCAAGGGCTCCACTAGAGTACGCTCTTTCGGCCCAGGAAGTAGTCGGCATGCAGGGGTATCGATCTCTGAGTACCAGATGGGTCAGCAAGTATAGTTCCAGCGTGATGCCAAACAGCCCGATCTCGTCAAGATTCGCTGGCTCAGCCCCGCTCATGTGGTCATGAAGGAATACAAGAAGGAGGGTGAGGAGCAGAAGGTGTCCGTCTATTGGCTGGCCTGCAAGTCTCAATTGATACGGTGTGCACCGCATCACATCCGTGCCGATGTCAAAAAACACCCAGCACATCCTGGATGACGTCCAGAAGGCTCTGAACACGGTGCGCTCACTCAAGTCGCGTGGGGTCACCAGATTCTATGACCTCTACCGGTTGAACAAACAGGAACTGCATGATGTCGAGCGAACATGCTCACCGCCCTGATGGCGAGATCATGGAGGATGATTCTGATCATGAGATGGCACCACCGCCTCGACGGCGGGCCTGCTGAGGCCTCACAAGCGGCTGTTCCTGTGCAGGAAAACATGGACACTGGAGAGTACACTCCAACGTCACCAGCTCAGTCAGCGGCAGCCACAACAACAGCGGCAGCTGCAGCAGTGCCGGCAGCAGCAGACACGGCAGCAGCAGACAGACCACAAGCCACCGCAGAGGGTGACGATATTCCGTGGGTTCCTAGCACCTTGGACTCTCTGTCCGAACCCAGCGAGGAGAAGCCAGCCATGTCTATTGCAGCCACACCTCACGCAGCACCAGCTCCGGCCTCAGAGCCGCCAACACCGCTGGATCCACAAACTGCGGCACTTTAAGCACCTCCAAGACCAGAGACATTTGCTGAGCAACGTGCTCGCTTCAATCGCCAAGAGACTCTGAGCTTTGCACCAGTTCGGCGCCAACCACCACCAGCCAGTGCCCCATACGAGGCAAAGAGCGTCATCAACACAGACGACTCTCTGGCTGGTCAAGCCTTCTACCTTGATGATCTGGACACCTCCATGCTTCCAAGTGAATGGCACATGGATGAACAAGGATTCCCTGCAGCTCACCAACCGCAACACCGACTACTGGGAGATTCGTGCCGGGTGCCTCATTGGACATCATGTGGTCCCACGACGTGGAAAGACTGCCCCATCTCCGGCAATAAGCTGGACCATGTTCGAGTCACTCTGGTCCACGGCACCAATGGCAAAAGCCGCCTCTACACCGATGCCGGCCTCGACGCACCTCGTGGCTGGTTCCTCGAAGCGGTGGACCGCTTGAAGAAGAGCGGACTCAAACAGCACGCCCTCGACCCCTGTGCATTTTTGGTCTATGAGATCGATGATGAGCACTTTGACCCTGAGGATCCCATTCACCAGAAGGTGAGTTCGCTTGGAGAAAAAGCGCCTGGTCGGCATGATCATGCATGTGGACGATCTCCTCGGTGCAGGTTGTTTGAAGAGCCCACGGTACCAGGCAGTGGTCGCCCAGCTGAAGTCCAACTTTTCATTTCGAGAATGGAAAGAAGAGCAGTCGACTCTCGAGTACTGTGGCTGCGAGCTTGTGAAGTTCCCAGAGGGTGGCGCATGCCTCCAGCAGTCCAAGTATATGGAAAAGGTCAAGCCCATCACCATCGATAAGAAGCGATCAGCAGCTGACCTGCTGAAGGAGCGTGAGATCACTCAACTGAGGGGACTCTTGGGATCACTCCAATGGCCCGCTGTTCAGACGGCACCCCATCTTCAGTGCAATACTTCCTTGCTTGCTGGCCAGATTACCAAGGCCAATGTGCAGACCATCATGGACTGCAATCGCTTGCTGAAGTTCGCCAAGGACAGCAAAGACATTGGACTCCAGTACCGCCCACTCGGAGCTCCTCAGGATCTTCGGCTGCTAGCTTTCTTCGATGCTGGCTTCTCCACGAGAAATGATGGCAGCTCACAAGGAGGCTACATCCTGATGTTGGTCAACGACCGCCTCATGAACTCCAACCACGAGGACTTCTACCACATCCTGGACTGGCGAAGTTTCAAGACTCCACAAGTCGCCCGTTCGTCCTTGGGCGCTGAAGCACAGGCCGGAGGCCAGGCGAGTGATGCTGTCGACTTCACCTGCCGGTACTGGCACCACTTGTTGGACCCCGACCTCTCCCTGAAGAACTTGATGGAGGTGCGCTCCACCTTGCGCCCCGTGGTTGTCACTGATGCCAAGGCGTTATATGACGCCTACCACAGAGAGGCAGCAAGCTCTTCGGTGGTTGACAAACGTGTCAGCCTGGAAATCCGGGTGATGAAGGAACGGGTTCAAGAACTCGGAAGCCTACTGAAGTGGATGAGCTCCGATCGTCAGGTCGTTGATGGCCTCACTAAGGAAGCTGCACGTGGCTTGTTTGCCACCAGGCTGCGACACCACCGGATCAAGCTGACCTGGGACCCGAACTACACCGCCATAAAGAAGAAATCAAAAGGTGAAAAGATGACAGCATTGACCGAGACCACCGCCAATGAGGTGAAATCAGAGAAGAAGGAGAAAATGATTGTCTGGCACCAAAAGGAGGAACCGGATGACCTCACCAATGAAGGCGTCTTTGAGGACTCCACCGATGGCCACTATGAGAATGCCCACCTTGTTTTGAACCACATGCCCCTTATATATGTGTATGCCTCAAGCCATGTCGCTTCCCGTAACTCTTATAACATCCCGGTTCGCATAAAGAACGTCATGTAGATGTGCATGTTGGCCCTGCTGGTTCAAGCTTCGAGTGCAAGCCCCGACATGTGCTGGGACAATGCCACCACCACTGAAACCTTGGCATGATTTGCATGGGAATCGCGTTGGTTCTCATGCTTGGTCAATTTTGTGTTTGGTGCTGTTGTGGCCGAAAGATCGGGCACATCTATGTGGGAATGCAGAAGGATGAACTCATCGTCCACTACCGCCTGAGAGAGGTGCTTGCCAGAGAGAGGTGCTTGCCAGAGAGAAGGAAGAAAGCCAAACTCACCTAAAGGCCACGATTGAGGCACGAAAAACTATGTGTCTGGCCCAGGAAGAGGTCAATAGAGTAATCGAGGAGAATGAGAACTACAAGGCCCTGGCGGCGCAGTGTCCCTGTGCCGACTGGTGGACGTCTTAAACGACCACTGGAGCAGCTCCCCCCACAGCACCAATGTTGTGATGTTCCGATCGGGACAGTGCTGGCAGCGCGAGGATTGCCACCTAATGGACCAAATAACGGAGCAAAACAGGCTCCATGGGAAAGGCTGCAGCTACTGTGCCAATCGGCACTCGCCTTTAGACAGGCGCAACCTAATGGTAGGAAATTCCTACCTGCAGCTAAATGACACGATCCGAAACGAGGTCACGGCATGGCTCGCCGATTTAGTAGGCTTTTGAACCAAGGCTTTTTTCAATATCATTGCCCGTGGGAAATGCACGCTGAACATTTGAGATTAGGTTGTCCGGACCTTAGAAATGTCGCCCCTTCCGCAATGGGAGGGCTCAAATGAGTCGGAAAAAGCTCCACGGCCGCGTCGCATTCGCGCAACATTCAATTCGTTGCGGTGCTCTTTGCACCTTCGTAGTCTAGCGGACTTTGTATGCTATCAATATCTCCGCAATAAACAATAAATATAAATCCAAAATCGATTATTACGAAAAAAAATCAAAACAATCTATAATAAGAATACGAGATTCGAAACCACAATCGATCGTAATAGAATTAAATAATATTTTATATTTAAAAATCGAAAAATATAAAATAATTCAATTATTTTAAAGAAACATATCCGGATTACGACGAATTATTAAAAAAACAAAATTAAAACAATATATATAATAATCCGATTATTTCGAATATTTTATTTCAAAATTCCGTATAATTTTATTAAATTAATTCCCAAGCCTTAATATTAATAATCAACAATATTTCCATATTCATCAATTATATATCCTAATAATTTAATACATATTTAATAAAGTGTCCCATAAAAATTTCCTACAAGAATATTCTATAAAAATGTACCTCAAAAGTATTCCAGAATAGTGTCGTTCAAAAGTGTACAATAAAAATTTTCGACAAGAATATCCCATAAAAATATCCTATAAAAATATCCCGCAAAAGTATCCCACAAAAATATCTATAAAAATTACCCCCAAAAATATCTCATCAGAATATCCTTTAAATATCCCCCAAAAGTGTTTTCCAAAAATATTCCCAAAATCCTTTATCCCATAAAAATTTCCTACAAACGTAACTCACAAAAATATAACAAATATATCCTATACAAATATCATTTTAACGTATATAATATTTCGAACGTATTTATATTCGAATTCATAATTTCCTTTTTATTTATTATATATATTTATAAATAAATATTATATATTTATTATGTAACAATATCAATATATATATAATTTAATATAATATACAATAATTTTAATATATATAAAATAATAATAAATAAAAATCTATAAATTTATCTAAATCATTATTTTATTTATAATATATTTATTTTATACAATTAAATAATATTTTTAACATAATATATATCCTATATCCATATTTATATTTTATATAATTATTATCCTAGATATTAATTATAAGATATATTTCAAAATAGATTAATATTATATAATATAATATAATTCTTTTAAGGTATATGTTTGACCTCGAGAAACCATCATGATATCCAATGATAATATATTCCTAATAAAATTTGAATTCAATATATTGAAGGGCATTGGAGAAATCGTGGTATGTTGATTTGTCATCTATTTGTTGATATTTATATTTTCGATATCAGGATGATCGTAAATTAAGTTATTTACATATTTTCTGAGGAACACTGATTAATTTGACATAGAAACAATAATGAATGATTCGCATGATAGGATATTCGGATATTCTTGTCATTGGGGCCAGAATCAGAACGGCTCGCAGCAAATTATCTCTCTTGACCCTGGGTTTGCTCTACAACAAGGATTGACCCACATCGGACAGCTATTTTATAGAAAGGGGATGCCACCTTCACGTGGTACTACCAAGAGATCCTCTTGCAAAGAACCTGCACATTCTCTTCTTGGTGTATCCTGGCGTTTATGAGAACGATGTCTCTCCTCTGCCAGGCCCAACCCTCTTAGAGGTTCCCAGACCTTCTGAACTGCTCTTCCGGAGCCGAGGCCTCGCCTCGCCTTCGCCTCGCCTTCGCCGCGCTCCGAGCGTCGGCTGGGTCTCCCCTGCAAGGTGCAGCTCTTGACTCCCGAAGACCCAAACCTCACGAGGGCGGCAGTCAAGCAGCAGTCAGGCAGTTGAGACTACTTGAGGTTTTGAATTTGGATAATCTACAAAGAATACAGAACATAGGAGAGCAACAACTCCACAAAGTCTCATTCTGAGGGCATGGTGAAAGCTCTGCATGTGACTCAAATCCCAGGGTGTTGACTGCAAATCTTGCTGACATTCACCTGTTAAGCAAAAATTGATTGGAGTGACTTTCAGGATATTCCTCCCACAAATCTCATGAATTTGGGGACCATCCAAGGCCATGGCAGATTGCAGTGCCGTCTGATCATATTATGGGGCGAGGTGTGCATGAAGTAGGTGACCCCCGGCCTGGGTTGGAGCCGCCGCTTTCTCCCATATCCAAAGGCATCATTTGGAGATGTTTTGACAGATCCATTCAATATTGGACCTCATCTTCTCTTGCCAGCCTCGCCTCTGCAAAGAGAAAGATCACCAAGGACGCGCCTTGGCAAACAAACATCTCAGACATCTAGCAGCCCAAAAGAACCAGATCACTAATAAATACTAATATGAATATGCATTTGGCCTTTTAAGTGTCATTGATTCACGATTATGTCTATTTGAGTACACGAATTTTTTCTATTCAGGGTCTAGGGAGTGGAAGTCGCATGTGGAAGGCTCCCTGGTCCAGCCATAGGTCCAACCATCTGTATGACCTAGGAAACCTGCTCAGGGCTTTTGTCGGCCTCAGGGAGGAGTCTCTTCACAGTGCAGTGCAGTGCATTTCACCTGAATTGAACATTCCGTCTGAAATCAAATACCAAGTCTTCCTTCCGGGGAGACACTGTAGCACTCCAGCAAACCATTGTACCATCATCTCTCGAAGCGATGTCCGGCAAGTGAAAACGGTTCCCTTCTTCGTCTTTGATCACATGAATCCCCCTAAAAACAACAAAGAGACAACCAAAAATCCACCCGCTGGGCCCCTTGTAGCTCCGGACCGACCAGCAGGGCAAAGAACTTTCCAGCCAGCTTCCAAGCGCCCATTTCGGACCTCGTTTCACTCGCGGAGCAGGAACCATCTCCCCGGCCGGAGCAGATCTCTCGGTCCGAGATCTGGGAGAAGAGGGGGGGTTTCGGGGTCCTTAGGATCTGAGAGCTGCGTTCCATTTTGGGGGTTTCGGGTCTTGAAGTCCGTGAAGACACCGGAAAACAGTGGTTTGGTTGGAGCTGCATGAGATTGACATCTTGCAATGAGATTGACATCTTACACCTAAACCGCATGTAAATGCAGCATCCAAACAATGGTGTTGACCTGATACTCTTCCAGTTATATTGCCATCTTGCATCTAACCCCAAGGTAAACGCAGCATCCAAACGACTTTCTACAAGACCAGACGACTTAACACAGGTGCTAGTACTACACAAGATATCACAAGATCTACTGCACAAATAAAAGGAGGCCAAAGATCTACTGCACTGGTGCTTCCAGAACTGAAGGGAACCCCCGCCATAAAAAAAACTCACAAGTCTCCCTGTCTCCAATGTCTGCTACTTGAGAAGTAAAAAAAAAAACACAAGAATTCAAACAGCTTGTGCTGAGAAGTTTTTTCAGCTTCTGCTAAGAACCGTGCAATCCTCCAGCTTGAGAAGTGTTCATGGCACCAAAATCAACAAGCCAGGCACTTCGTTGAAGGGACTCTTTCTTGTTGGCTCCGACCGGTTACTTCGCCGACTAGTCCCCAGTTTCCAACCAGCCTGTCCCCGCGAAAAAAAAGAAGGTGTGGTTCTGGGGGAGAGCACCCATTTCAGATAGAAACATCACAGGGACAGAAACACCAGTGTTCCCCTATATCCATACCTCTGTGTTGGTTTCCCAAAAGCCTTGCTTTGCTCATCAGGCTCCGATGCTCATGGCCCAATGAGCAATAACTTGGATCTTTGTATCTTTGTCTGATCAGGACTATGTATCCTATCCTGATCTGATCACTCTAATCCTTGCCGTATCTGATCAAGACATTTGGAGGTACGGAAGAGCCTCGGAAGGGATGCACCAAGAACTCCAGGTGGATTTTCGACTTCCCGAAAGAGATCCCAAGCGGTCTCGCGTGTCGCACCATCGAATCTCTCAGGAGCAGCCTTGGATCTAGCATGATTTAGCCGCACTTCCCATGTTCTCTGCTAGCCAAGAGACTGTGCAAAGAAGCGTGCCCACCCACTGGTCTGTGCGCTCACATACAGAAGCAAGCAGCAGCCTGACCATCCCCAAAAACGCTGGAGGCAGGCTGCCGGATGGGAGGTCTTGAGCTCTAAGCAGTGACCTCTTTGAGCTGCCAGCTTGGTGCTCCTTCTCAAGTTCACTCGGCCGTCGCAAAAATGTGGTATACACAACGAAGCTTTCCCAGAAAGGAACAACACTTCCTTGGGGAACGGCTTTCACACAGGCCTCCATGAATGGAAGCTCGTGTTGTTCTTTGAACAATTCAATTATGCTTAAAGATCACTCTGGATGACAAAAGTGCGACAAGCTTCACATTGCATCATATTGCTGTTGTAGCCAAATCCTTTCAAACCCAACACCCTCCACTTGGAGACCACCGACCGGCGCAGGCGAACTGCCTGCTGTTTCCGCCACTTCCCAAATATCCGTCGCACTCACGTCGCACTCAGACGCCCAGATCCACATGCACCACGTTTTCAACAACACTCACCGTTCTCCGCTCCTTCCAAACCGACCAACAACGGCTTCCAACCACGGCTTCACCGCCTGCGAGAAAACGAAAGAGGATGCCCAAGAGCAGCAACGGTGCAGGCTGGGCGGCGAGACTGACCCGTCGTCCCGGTACGGTCGGCGTTCGCGTCGTCCGTCCGTGGTCCCAGTAGGCACGGTCAGCGACCGAATCATCGGTGGGTTACGAGAAGTCGGATTGGGTGATGGACCGGAGGGAAGGGGGGAGAGAGGAACACTGAACATCGAATTCGCCTCAATGGATTGACCCTGATTGACCAACCTGTCAATACTCCCTGGTGTCCAATGTTTCCCCCCAAAAAGGATTTGGACCAAACCACAGGAACTTCAGCTTACAGGTTACCATTGTGAACCTCATTGAGCACACCTTTTGTCTTCACCAAACCTCAGCGAGAAAAAGGTTTCACTGTAAAACATGTATAGTATGGACCTGTGCCTTATAAAGTTCAAACCTGTCATAACCCGTCTAAATAATGCTAACCTAACCAATCCTTTGCAGGGGCATTGTCTGGAACATGTGAAAGGATGTCCATTTAATGCAGAAACCAAACCAGATCAATGTCAATACATACATATACATGCAAAGTGACCTTTTGAGATCCTAGAATGAGGTCACTTAGTCCCTAAAGAGGTCACTTACAGACTCCAAAGAGGTCACTTTGAAGGTCCTGGTGCAGCGTGCATTTCGTTGGCTGGGAAATACTCTCTCTCAATCAATCATGGAAGTGGAACATCGCTCCCCCCGACATGTTCGTATTTTTGTTTGTGTATCAGCAGGTTCTGCGACTGGCTTCCATGATCATTTGAGGAGTGGTATAATTAGATTATACTAGTATGCATACAAGTACAATGA
Organism: Durusdinium trenchii; assembly: GCA_963970005.1. NCBI lineage: Eukaryota > Dinophyceae > Suessiales > Symbiodiniaceae > Durusdinium > Durusdinium trenchii. Next base: position 298,002 of record CAXAMN010004725.1, read on the forward strand.
AGCAACGTGCCCTAGTCAGCCTCATGCAAAATGCATAATACGTGTCACTCTCATTCAACATCTGTAATTAGCTTTGGAAGACTCTTCGCATGGTATAAGCCATGATTGGACAATCGCATTCACCTGTGTTGCTTTGTCACAACTTTTGGTTGTGTTTGGGCTTCATGCACTCAACCTTGACTCTGACCTTCCACAAAAACCTCTCGCTTCAAATCAAACACAGCCCTGCGAGTCTTTCAACCCGCGCACGGGAGTTGCTCAACCTTGACCGGCCCAAACCACACCTCCAGGGGAAAATTTGCTCAACGAGGGGGAAATTCGGGAATTCCACCGTATACGACCCTGGCTGAGTCCCTGGCTGAACAAACCCATCCTCGATTCTCAATCCATGCCTGGCACAACGGGACCCGATGACACAACGGGACCCGATGACACATGTCCTGGGGATGACAATCCGTACCGGAAGGCAGCGCATCCAATTTCAGCCATTCCTCTTGATTCCCAAAAGGGTTTTGAATTCAGCCAAGCATAATAAGCAGCAATGTGCATTTGACATCTACGAAAGAAATCGAGCTGCATGCTTGGATGCAAAGCGGGCCCACATCTCAACCAACGGCGTCCCCAAATGGACTTGAGGCCAAGGGGGGGGGCGAAAGCTAGCGCTCCAGAATGGGAAAGTGGAGGGCAGCGAGGTAGGAAAAAACACGGCGCTCTTTTTGGAGGCAGGGGTGAAGAGTCCTTTATATGTGGCTCTTTGCCCGGATCCTCCTGCGAGAGAAGAGAGAGAGAGAGGAGAGAGAGATGAGAGAGATGAGAAAGAGATGAGAGAGATGAGAGAGATGAGAGAGATGAGAGAGATGAGAGAGAGAGAGAGACAGTGAGACAGTGAGACAGTGAGACAGTGAGAGTGAGAGTGAGCGAGTGCGGCCGCAAGATACGCAACGCTAACCGCATGCCAAAGAGCGACGACAGGACGGAGTCGAACTTGCGAAGAGGGAGGAGGGAGGGAGGGAGGGAAGGTGGGAGGAAGACAAGGAGGAGGAGAGGGGAGGTGGGGTGGGGAGAGGGGAGAGGGGAGGAGGGGAGGAGGGGAGAGGGGCGGAGGGGAGGGGGGGGGGGGTCTTCGACCTGAAAAATCAGGGGTTAGGATTTGCACCCGGTCGAAAGAAACCTTGCTATCGCAAGAGTAACTCCAGCTAGCTTCGCTAGCTTTCGTGAATACTCCATAGAATGCCCAGGCGAAGAGCGCAGCGTGGGCTCTAGGAAGGCCCTGAATCATCGAAATCACTAGACAAACCTTTCCTCCAAAAGCACGAACCCCCCCTGAACACCTGTCTTTATAGGGTCATGTCCCTTTTTCTAAGGTACTTGAAGTCGGGTCCAGGTATAGACTGACCTTTCCTCCCAAAACGACCATCCACATCCAACCCTCCATTCCACCTTCCACCTTCCGCCCTCCCACGCACGTGGGACCGCGGGACTGGGTTTCGCCCCGAAGTCGTGTCGAGTCTCCACGACTGCGTGTCGACCTGCTGCAAGGTTTCGACAGATCGGTCCTGGGCCCCAGGTGAACCATCCAAGTCCACACCCTACATGAGAGCGATCTCATGTGATCTCATGTTAGGATCTCTTCATGTCATGTTAGGATCTCTTTTCATGTCAAAGTGGGGTTTCCCCAATCCCCACTGGGATGAGCTTTAGACATTGGGCTAAAGGTTTTCTACTGACTGCATGGGTAGGGTAGAAGTCCATGAGGAGATCTCTCCATGGCGCAAGCTTCCCAAGCACTGGATGTGTCCCTTGCCCCAAAAGAATGTTTGAAAGGGGGTCGAATTGGAAGTCTCCTTCTCTAGAATGAACATCCACCCGGTCTGTTTTAGCTCGAGGACCAGGATGCTTTCCGCGTCCCTTATGAAGACTGCCCTCCAGGTGAGTGCTTACAAGAAGTAGTTTTTTCTGGAATCGATGGGGGGGACCCCATTTATATAATATGATGATGTTCCGATGCTCTGAAGCACGGATTTGCAGCAAACCATGTCGAGTTGCAAATTGTGGTGTGGGTACCTTGGTGTGGGTACCACTGGACGTGGTGACGGTGACCAAGCAAACCTTTATCAAGTTGGTGCAGGCGCACTCAACAGCACTACGATTAAGAACCCGCCAGACTTGCTTGCCCGAGAATGAGTCCCCACGATGTAACACCACTAACCCAAACATCCCGAACGACAGGTGACCAAGGGGACGATGGTCTGGCTTGCGAGCATGTCCACTATATGGTCAAAGCGCTAAATATGTGAGGGAAGGTCCTCCTACTCTTACAACACACATTTTAGAATGCAAGCGCGTCGATTGGTAAAAAGTGGATGACTCCATTGAGCCAACTTGGCTCGGAACCAAAAAGCGGTCTACGTTCCCCATGTGACTCCTGGATGCCCACCAAGGAGTTCTGGCAGTCGCCCAAATACTGCAGGTCGTAGCCCTGAGGTCGGGCCCGACGAGCTGGGCAGCGAGCGAGACCATGCCAAGGCGACTCAGGAGACTTGTTCGGGCTATCGAACGGAGCGGTCGGACGCTACGAACGGGGGGTCCTGGCCATACTACGAACGTAACAAGAAGCTACGAACGAAGCTCCTGGCCTTACTACTAGGAGCAGGAAGCTACTAGAAATTTGTTTCATGAGGCTATCAATGCTAACACTGAGCACACAAGAAACCCCTATCATAAAGACATGTTCATGGGATGCTTGGCTAACTACCTAACTACCTTGCGAAAGGTTTGCTTCACGTGGTTCCATTCAGCCATCTTACTTTTAACGAGCAGCTTCCAAAGGCCACGGTGGGTCCATAAGGTCACCACGAGGCCACGGAGGGGGGAGGACCATCGAGGGGTCGGGTGTCCTTCAACTAAAGTAGCTCTACCAGGGTGCACCTCTACAAAAAGGCAATGATGTTATGTTATACTTACTCTATTTGGACTTCAAAAACGTCATGTGTCAGTTCGACACCCATAAGATCATGTTTCTTTGGATCTGACCTCCCGAAACATAGAGGAATCTGTGAACATGTTCAGCGGTCAACCAGGGTTTTTAGGGTGCCATGACCCACAGCCGTATCAATGGTACTGACTGCACCTGTCATGGCTGCCATGAATACATGCCGCAAAACAGGAGATTGAATGGATTTACTAGGGGTGTGGCAACATATCAAATGCAAAATTTCAGTCAAACCAAAGTCAAGACTTGGGACCTCAAAAAGGACATCAGCAATATTGGTTTACTGACTTTTATGGGTCTCTTTCCGCCCCTCAAGGACCTTGGACTTGCGGGCTTACATACAAAGTGACACCAGCAACTTGTCACAACATGTGAATGGCCAACCAACTCCTCTTGCAACTGTGGATCAATAGCCTGGACAAGAACCAACAACCACATCCAGAGTTCCCTACCGGGATTGCTGCGGACATCCCTAATTATACTTCAATAAGCACAACATCTGGGCATGTTGGATCTTCATAGACGCGAAGATCAGAAAAGCAAATACTAGTACTGCAACAATGATGTGTTTTGGGGTGGAAGGGGTCCAAGCAGTTTTGAAGGCTTTGAATATTTGGTCCATCTACGGTAGTACTTCAACAAGTAACAAGAAGCTACTAGGGTGGAGGCCATCGCTAGTAGGTTGGCCATTACTACGAACGTAGCAAGAAGCTACTAACGTAGCATGCTTCAACAAGTGTGGACACTTAGGCTTGTTCATCTTCCTCCTCAGGTCACCCATCGCCACGGAACGAGCGGCGCCTTGGACCGCATCGCGCCCGCGGCGCCCGTCCGTGACAAGGGCGAGAGCCGCGGCATCTGCGACCAGGGCGATAGACGGAGCGTGTCCGTTGCAGCAAGGATTCAGGGTGTTTGGTGGCGCAGCTTCTCGCTTTTTCATGCCTTTTTCTACCAACTGAAGGGGCAATGCCATCCACATGCTGTTGGTGGTTAGAGGATGTTGTTGTTATGTGGTGTGTGATTCTTCTTCCAACACATCGTCACAGTCTAACTGTTGGCATCCTAAACTTGACTGCAACTGTGGACAGACATTCGATTTTCAACCCTGAAAACACACTCAACAAGTACGAGGTGGGTGCCATCTTCAGATGATTCGTCCAGTTGCATGAAGAATCCACGAAATGGACTGCATGAGTCTCCCTGAGTCGGCGGTTCGGGGGACGAATCACAAAGAAACCGGGCCTCCGCAGTGATGTAGTAGCCCCAAAGCCATCGAACGGGGCTCAAAGCTGGAACCATCCAACCTGCTGAGGCTCTGCTTCGTCTGGAAATATGGGTGGGTAAAACGCCAGCTCTCTCATGCGAAGAAGGCCAAGTCTGCTTAAGGAACGAGCCAAAGTGAATGTTTTTGTCTGAAAACTATTTAAGAGATCGGCCTCCTCTGGCCATAAGCGGCTAATCTTTGAGCTGCATGGAAACGGCGGGATTCCGGGGTCTACCCGCTCCCTCACAAGGTTGTAGTGTATTCATCCTTGGTTTGGCTTATGGGATGGTCTTTGGTCCTTTCCAACCGATGTGTAGAGCTTCACCCGGAAAAGAATTACATCCACTAAATATGATCGGAATCAAGGTATTCAGTGCCACTTAAGAAAGCTGGGAGCGGCCACTTAATAAAGCTAAGATGAAGAACTGTAATGAAGTATTTTCAAAACCGGAACCGTATTCAATGAATGGATGTGGTTCCGGCCACGTAATTGTTTTCACAGTTGGGACCCTCAAAGGAGCTGAATCCGCGCGCGCAGCACCGACCGGACACACCGTGCAGCACCGGCCCACCATCAATTCTTGGCCAAACACCAGCGGGAAAACCGGCTGAAAAGGGCTTTCTGTCTGCTACTATCTGCAATAGACCAAGTTGTCCTTCTACTCATAAAGGTTCGCCGTTCGCCTTTTCGGTTCATGTGGATCTTGTCCTGTCACCTGACTCACCGAATTCGGTGACAACAACTCCGACAAGGGTTTGTCTCCGCCCGTATCATTTCCGAATGCACAACGGACAAGACGGAACACCCGTTCATGCTCTTCTCCTCATTTGGTGCAGATTGATCATAGAGTAGGCATATGTCATGTCTACTCTAGTAAAGGATACTCTACACAGAATCATGTAAATCAAAGTACATAGTACATGTTCAATATGGGCATATATGGGTCAAATCTCCTTGTTCTTCTTCAACCAAAGGACGTGATCGGTTTCGGGTCGGTGGACTTTATTGTATAGTTCATGCTTTTCGGCGACTGGCTTGGGTCGGTAGGCCGTCCTCTTCGTATTACAGGGTTTCGTGAACCTGCCCCTCTCTACTAACAGGTTGGCATGGTTTTAAGATGTTTTAAGGGTCAATGTATAGGCAAATATGATATATAAATACATAATGTAATGTATATATCCTAGCACTTCCAATGGGTGCCCAACGGAGACCTATGAGTAGGGTAGGGTAGTCCTTTGGACACCTATGATTAGGGATGATCCTGGTAATATTTATATATATATATTATTGTTAGGGCAAGGTTCTGGTTGTTAAGTTGCTTGCAGACCGTCGTTCGTTGACCCTTGCGGGCCTCTGAAGAATTGGTTGTTCAGAACTAAGAGAGGGTATAAAACACTTCTTGCTTTTTTGCGCTGTTAGTGGCAACATACGACACCCAAAGGACTATTTCATAGGTTTGTTTGTCTCGTGAGTGGTGAGTGAACGGCGACGGTAAAAGCTTTGTAAACGTTGTAAACCTTTGTAAATTTGCTTGTAATTCAACAACTCTGTGAACTCTTTGCAAAATTTGTGCACTTTGTACAAAACTTAAAGACTTTGTGAAAGATTTGTAAACTTTGTAAAAATCAAAAATTGTAAACTTTCTAAACACTTTGTAAACGTTGCTCTAATTTTGAAGAATAGTTTTGAAGAGCTCCAAAACTTCGTAAAAGGTTTGCGAAGTTTAGAACGCTTTAAAAAAGCTTTACAAAGTTCTTACAAAGTTTTACAAAGTTTTTACACAGTTTTACAAGTTTAAAGCTTGACAAAGCTTGCACAGTTTGACAAAGCTTACAAAGTTTGACAAAGTTTGCAAAGCCCTACCAAAGTTACATGTTGAAGTTTTTACCAAGTTTAAAGCAGTATTAAAGTTTACAAAGTGTTGACAAAGCTGACCAAGTTTATACAGAGTTTACTAAGTTTTTACACAGCTTTCAAAATTGGTACAAAGTTTAAAAGCATCTACAAAGTTTCACAAAGATTTCAATCATTGTATCAAGTTTACAAAGTTTTACAACCTTTCACCTACAGTAATACAAAGTTTACAATATTTTAACAAAAGTTGACAACGTTTTTATCAACATTTACAAAGGTTTCACATAAATTTACAAAGTTTTTACTAAGTTCTATAAAGTTGTACAAGGTGTTACAAAGATTACACAATTTGTACAAGGTTTACAGTTTTCTTTACCAAGTTTACAATGTTGTGACACAGTTTACAAAGTTTTGAACAGTTTCCGAAGTTTACCCAGTTTACAAAGGTTTTACATTAAAAAACAGAAAGAAGTTTTGAAAGTTTCTCAACGTTGACAAAGTTTGTAAACAGTTTACACAATTTGCAAAGTATTGAAAGTTTCAAAGCCTGTACGCCTGTACCAAGTCCATAAAGTTTTTACAACGATTGCAAAATCCTACCATTTTTAAAAGTTTTTACAAAGTGTACAAACATTTACAAACTTTACAAAGTTTTCACATAGTCACATAGTTTACAAAGGTTTCGCAAATTTTGCAAAGTTTATACAGAGTTTACAAAGTTTTTGCAAAGTTTTGGAAAGTGACAACGTTCCTGCAAATTTCACAACTTTACAACAAATTTTCAGTTTTTACAAAGTTTACAAAGTCTCACAAAGTTTTTACAAAGTTTACAGAGTCTTGACAAGGTTTACAAAGTTTTGACAAAGTTTACAAAAGTTCTGGCTGGGGTCTGGATCTGCCTTTGCCGGATGAGCTGAGCTGCCCACGTGGCAAAAGATTCGGCCTCCGCAGTGTAGCTGAGTCATGCTGAGTCCTGCTGCCTTGGGACCTGGGAAAAGAATCTGGGTGGACCACTTGTAAAAATAAATGGGCTGCCTGAAAAACGGAATGGCAATAGAAGTCTTTTTGTCTTTTTCGTTGGTGGTGACAGGATGCAAAAGGCTTGTGCTGCTAGAGATATATTTTGAGTGGACATGAGTGGACCACTTGTACAAATAAATGGGCTGCCTGAAAAACGGAATGGCAATAGAAGTCTTTTTCGTTGGTGGTGAAAGGATGCAAAAGGCTTGTGCTGTTAGGGATGTTTACAGATGTTTAAAGATGTTTAAAGCATTTTTTAGGGCATCTTAGGGCCGCTGGCTCTAAATGACCAAAACTTCTTGAGTACTCTCAGTCTGGTAATTTGCTCGTAGATTCGGATAAATTCTCATACTTGGGTCAGGCTGGGATCCGGATCTGCTTTGAACCTTGATGCGCCGGATGAGCTGAGCTGCACACATGGCAAAGGATTCCGCCAGTGTAGCTGAGTCCTGCTCACTTGGGACATGGGGAACGAATCTGGGTGGACTTCTTATAAAAATATACTGGCTGCATAGAAAATGGCAATAGGAGTCTTGTATGGGTTGTGAAAGGCTTGTGCTGTTCAGGGTCTTAGGGCCGCTGGCTCTAGGATGTTCTAGGTGCCCCAAACTTCTTGAATACCTTCAGATACCTTCAGTTCGGTAGTTCGCTAAGTCTGATGACCAGCTCACTCTACACATCTCTACACATCCCTACACAATCTCTACTACATGGCTACTCAGGCCTATGGACCCAAAGTCCCCTATAGTCCCCGTCTGATTTCTTTTCCGCGATACATTCTACTATGCTCCATCGGCAGCAGGAGATCACAGGAGTTCCCGCCAGTGAGGCTTTGCCCTGGCCGCAGAAGACTGCCCGACAGCTGCGCGCTGAAGGTTGGCAGCTTTCCTGAGCAAGGGTTCCCAATATGACACCATATGAGGCCTAAACCAAACATTGGTATGGTGCATGAATCGGTGCAGTAAAGCGGTCCCAGCGTGCCACACCCCATTTGGCTGGACCCCCAACACACAAAATTCACACAAATACATTTCCAAAAGATGACCTGCTCATTACCCTGAGCATGGGATTCCCTTAAAACTTAAAAGTCTTGCTTTTGGTCAATGTTGGGCGAGATGGCCAAGCCACAGACTGTCCCATACAACCACCATAGCAGCAGCCAAGTCTGCCGTGAGCGGCCAGCTGACCTTGGTGATCAGTCCAGACTCCAAGAGAGCCTTTGCCACGGTGCTGGGACTGGCCATATGGCCTGCAGACTGTCCTTCCTTCCACATGGCTGCTGGTCCAGGAATTAGCTGTGCAACAGCAACAGACTGACCCAGGACTTCCCTGCTCCCCTCCGAAAAAGCCACGGGCTTTCTCTTGAAGAGGCGGGCTAGGGGCTCCAGACTGGCCACGCCATAGTGACTGATCACACATTGCACTTCACAGTGCCCAATCATGACCATCCACCAACGGATTGCCGCCGACCTCCAAGGAAGCCCAAGCCTTGTGGCCTCGTCCCTGCCAGCATCAGACTGCCCGAGTCTGAGCTGGTCGCAAAAGGCCATGAGGTCCTCTTCCTTTTCCTTTCCTTTCCTTTCCTTTCCCTTTTCTTTTTTTTTCCTTTCGTTTCCAATCCTTTCCCCGTTCTTTTTCATTTCCTT
>CAXAMN010004725.1:306788-354552 GCA_963970005.1 Durusdinium trenchii
ATAAGGAAAGGAAAAGGAAATGAAAAAGAACGGGGAAAGGATTGGAATGGAAAGCAAAAAGAAAAGGAAAAGGAAAAGGATAAGGAAAGGAAAATGAAATAAAAAAGAACGGGGAAAGGATGGTTCCCGGTGTGCGCCCGGCGTGCGCCCGGCGAAAAATGACAAGGTAAGGGATAAGGAAAGGAACCGGAAATGAAAAAGAACGGGGAAAGGATGTGAAAGGAAAGGAAAAAAGAAAAGACAAGGAAAGGACAGGAAAGGACAAGAATAAGGAAAGGAAAAGAATAAGGAAATGAAAAGGACATGAAAAAGAACGGGCCGGGCGCGCCAGGCACGCGCCGGGCGCACGCCGGGCGCACACCAGGAACGCCGGGCGCTCGCCAGGCGCGTGCTGTCGTGGTCTTTCTGTCCATTTTCATCCAGCGCCTTTTCCTGTCATTTCCTTTCCTTTTTCTTTTCTTTTTCCTTTCCATTCCAATCCTTGCCCCGTTCTTTTTCATTTCCTTTTCCCGGGCGCGCGCCGGGCGAACGCCGTGCATTTCCTTTTCCTTTTCTTTCCTTTGTCTTTTCTTTTTCCAAATTCATATCAGAAAAGCGGAACATATAGTGTATGCGCATTCTCACACATTTTCCAATGGGTGGGCGCGGTATGGCGTCGCAACGGACAGCGGCGGTGCCCATTGATGCACAATGATGCACAAGACTGGCCGTCCGTGACTGAACAAATTTTGGCATGCGTTGGATGGGCATGCTATGGCATCACAACGGACAGATACGGACAGCAGCGGTGCACATCGATGCACAAGACTGGCCGTCCTTGACTGTCCAAATTATGACATGCATTGGCATGCCGTGACTGGCCTATCATGGCCTATCACTCGCGTTGGCGACCCGAGAACTCATCCAGGTCGTTCCTGATCGCCGACTGCAGGAAGCCCTGCTGCCTCCTCCATCGCTGCCAAGGATTCTGGGTCATCCCCGGACTGGCCGCAGAGAACCGTGCATGCAGCTTCATCCTCAGTGAAAACGTGCTGCCATTTACTGAACTTCTGCACAAACAGTGTGCTTGACCACAAATGACCACAATGCATCAAATGGCTTCAAAGCAGAGACAAGGAGCTGTGAGGCAGCTTCTTGTTGTTGCATTCAGTGCGCTGAACATTTGCGCACAACTTTCACAAACAGCCCACTTATTTTTATACATGGTCCACCCTGATGCCCTCTCTCCTCTGTTGAAATTGTGGATGTACTGCGTGGTGTTGTAATGTGTGGTATATTGCGTTGGCGGGGTAATGCGGGGTATGTCGGGATTTGTTGGGAAATGTTGGGAACGTGGTCGGCCATTCTGATTGTGATCATTGGTGCTACATGTTCGCAAGCATGTGCATCAGTGTGGGTTCAGGAGGGCAAAGCAGTGGGGCATTGATAAAAGTTGTGAAAAGGTTTTTAAGAGGATACAAGACGGCTCCATGCCTGGGTGATGAGAGTATATGAACATCTCCCAACATCTCCCAATAAAAAGAATATAATGCATCATAGTTTAAGCAATCGTGCGCATCACTAACTACTCAGGGGAAGCAGTGGGTCATGTATAAAAGGCTTTAAATCCTGGTGACCTGAGACACAAATGACGCCAACATAAATCAGAACATGCATAAAATGAAACAAACAGTCCATATCTGTTCAAAACTATTTGAATAAAACAACAATATATATATATATATATGTATATATATGTATGTCATAATTATGCATACACCCTGCTCATACCATATCCCACCAAATATATACCAAAATACCTTCCTGCAACACGACATTTCCTGATATTTCCTGACCACTATCCAAATCTACGTTAACCTGTTCTGCGTGCGCCTGCCTATGTATACACACATATTCACACAATTTAACCTTATCCACACAACCACGGGACCCCAATTCCACAAATCAAAAGTAACCAAAGCATGTTGAAGCAAAGCTAGATCACAGGATGCGGGTCTGTCGGAGCCAGTCCAACTCGTGGAGGCGGTCCAGGTACGGGGTGTCCAGCAGCCATAAGGAGTCAAGCCACCGAAGTACCAGACGGTCCGCCAAGACCTGAAGAGGCAAACTGCAAGTAAAGGATAGTAAAGGCATGTAAAGGCAGCCAAGAAAAGAAGATGGAAACATTGCAAGGCATATCAAAATTCATCAAATTTTAACTCCGCCCTGCCGGATTTTGCCGGCATGATCCGGCATGAAAAGACATCAAAAAGCTTCAGAGCGATAGTTGAATGATGTTGAATGTTGATGATGGATGATGGTGGTTGTTGTATGTTGTTGTTACAACATGTTACAATTTGCTACATGTTATTACATGATTCTGCATGCGTTCATAATTGTTCATATGTTGCCATGGTATGTCATGGTAACCTTCCTCCAAAGGACTGACCCAGTATCCGGCTCGAACTCCTGCTCCTCCAGACTGTCCGCATTGTCCGCCGTCCGATTTGTGGCTCTCGGACGGTCCACAACCCGAATCGGGTTGTCCTGCGGCCTGGGTGGCTCCAGAACTGGAAGAGCGGCGATCATGATGTCCGCAGCATCCTGCATCTCCTCAGAGGCCATGGAATCTTTGGCCACTGATGAAACATGATGAAGCCGGGCCAATCAATGCCAAATCACTTGCTGTGTCCTGTTGCATGCTGCTTCACTATGTTTTATGCAAAAAAATAACACATAGAAACTGCTTTGTGCAGGTTGAGCTGCCTGCAGGTGGCAGTGCCCTTCTGGAAGCTCCCCGTTCTCCAGATAGTGCAGAAACCTCAATAAGCTGATATACATTGCCAAAAAAATGATATAACATGTACATCATGGATCGGCGTGGTATGTCACCATAAGGTACCATAAGCAATCATAAGCACTTTGAAGGATTGTATAATTATACAGAAAAACGTGTTCAGAGCCATGCCAAAGCACCAACGTCTTGGACGGGCCAGCCATACAATGCCGGCAGGAGACATTCAGCCTGCCGGCCTGACATGATCAAGAGCCCCGCCAATGCTACCCCAAGCGTGACTGACCGGTGAAATCCCGCGGAGCATCCGATCCTGAATGATGAAGGAACATGATGGAATATGGAAATTTAACATAAATTAACAAGGCTAGGAAGGGCCTGGAATATCCTGGAATGGCCTGGAAGGGCTACACGACAAAAAATCAAAAACTGAAAGGGTTGCCAAACTTTCCAAGGGGCATCACGCAGGCTGCTGGCTGGAGCAAGATCGTGAGCAGGACCGGCTGGGCCATGGCATGACCCCACACATGCTCCTGCATCCGCCTCTCCAACCCAGTATCTTCCCCTCGTGCCGGGGTTCGGGAGCAACGCCTCAGAGCATAGATGAGCATAGCAGGGGAAAGCAGTCTGGAGCAAGGACCATGTGAAGCACTCCTAAAACTTCCACAACAAAATGAAACAATATCATACAATATCAAACAATGCAAGAAAAATGAAAGGCCACTGCATACAACATCATACAGCAGCTACGAAATGCTACAAAATAAAACAAACATGAAAAATCAAATCACATCAACTCGACAGTAAATAACAGTAACCAAGGTTCAAATTGTGGGTGGTGACTGACCGAAGGCACCGCACGCCCATAGTATCCGGCAGGTAGGACGGGTCAAGGAACTGGCCAGATGGCAGCACAAGACTCGCACAACACTCTGCTAATCTCCCTTACCATTCTTGGATATTCTTGGGATTTCTTGGGGGTCTCTGATGTTCTTAGTCTGATGGCATCACATTACATCGACAACCATGACAAGCTTTCCAATGCTGGGCAAGTCACCTTCTCGGGGCCATACCGCCTGTTGAACCCAAATGCAACGACCAGCACCTTCCTCGGCCAGATTCTGCAAGACTGGCCGGCCGCCTCCGGAGACGACAAGGTGCAAACTGGACAACTGGCAAGGTGTCACGACATCAAGAAGCAACAGCAAATTAGGTTTCAATCACTCATACACATTTTTAGCCCGTTCTAGACAAACCATAACCAAGATTGACCAAACTACCATGAATACCTGTGAAATCATGTGAATACAATAAAAAACTTCAAAGAAACCCCGTTTGCATGTATTGTTTATTATTTCACTATGGCATTAAATTTGCTTGTAATTGTTTGTAATCTTGAAATTACGAATCATTTAATATCATCATCACTCTCAGACCATCTCAGACCAAGGGACCCATTCCATGACACCAGAACATCTTCATCATGCTGCTCCCTGATATGGTCCCACAACTGGTTGCCTGCTCTTCAGCACAAGAACCATCATGAACTATCAAGAACCAACATGAAATAACATGAAGCAAGTGGGAATCCTCTAATCCTCTTGTGGGTCCATATGCAATGACACCAAAACTCAGCCACACAATATCACACAGCACCCACATGTAAGAAATAAAGCAAATAAGGACAGAAGTATGCTGAGGAGCGAAGGACCGTCGCGAGGCCCCCCGTCATGGAAGCAGTGCTCACGAACGTGGCGGCACCAGAAGTCCCTTGCCCTGCACCACCGCCCACACCGCAGGCACGACATGGGCAAAGCGAGGGACGGACCAAAGTCAGTGATAGTGCTATTGAGGGGACGGACCAAAATGATATTGAGGGATAGTCATAGTGAGGGATAGTGATAGTGAGGGATAGTGATAGTGAGGGGCTGGTGCTTTGAGCGGAAGCCAAGTCGTCCAGGTCTTAAGGCAGCTTCCCAGCCGGTCTGTGTGAAGCATATGTAAAGTAGGGCTCAAATCCAAGGCTTACAGGGATTCCTGGGTGAACATGTGTGTGATGGCCTTGTGAACGGGATTCTGACCTCACCTCAATTGTTCAAGGTATACCGTGTACCCAATTGTCCGTACAACTCCAACGGCGTGTGACTGGGTATGAACCTCATGTCAAGAGCATAGACATATAATGACATATATGTTCCATTGAGCTGTCCCATAAATCCGCTCCTATCCGCTCCTCCGATATAGAAAAAAAAGAACGTCATGTCTAAGGTCCAGACATAAGCTTCCATCGCCCGTGGCCCAATGATTCAACCAAATGGCTGCGAAAAACATGGACGGACCACAGCTGCGGAAAGAAACAAGCGTAATTGAAAATTGTAATTACATACCCCACCCCCCCCTCAATTACATTTTTAAGAGGGTGGCCATGTAAATGTCCAAACTTTGTTAAAATATGTAAATTTTCAATACGTTGTAAAAACTTTGTAGTTCCAAAGTTTTGTAAAATTCACAATGTACTGTAAGTTTCCAAAACTGTGAAGTTTTTAAACTTTGTAGACTTTGTTAAAACAAATGTAATTCAAAAACTTGGTTTAAAAAAGTTGTAATTCCAAACTTTGCCTCGGTAAAACAGTTGTAATTCCAAAACTTTATCAAAACTTTGTAGAAAGTTTGTCTGAAGACCTGCGAAAGCTGTTCAAGAAGAGCTGATCTTTGAATCAGTGAGACTGCTTGCATTTTTTGGTGAAAAACGTGGCATTTGGTGCTTGCGCTTTGGGATTTTGTGTTTGATGGCTGTAGTGTTTAAGGGTATTGAGGGTGAGAAGAAGGGTCGAAGTGTTTTTCATGGTTATTGGTTGTGCAAGTGTTTTAAGACTTGGCCACGGAAACACCAAAACACTTCTTTCATTTTTTCCAAATAACATGGAGGAAGTGATCCAGAAAGAAGAACCACGATTCCTAGAACCAACGGCGATTCCAGCCCCTCTGGAAATCCCTGTTGAAGCAATGAAAAGAGTTGGAGGTGAAAGGAAGCCAATCACCAAACGGCAAAGATTTGGGATGTCCAACTTGTCGGCCTTCAGGGACTCAAGGGTGGAGTCGATCTCAGTGGCCAGCTGTTCCAATTTGGCCATGCGAGCCTTGTCCTTGACATTGGACTTGATCCACTTCCAGGAGCATCATCCTCGAGGACAGGGCGGCGTTCACCAATGATGAAGGGGCGCATAGGGTCCGCCGCTCGAGCCTTGCCACCATGAGCGTCAGCAGGGAGAGGAGCGGAAGTGGTTGTCCAAAGTGCGGCCACTGCAGGGCACTGGTGGTGTGTGTTTGGTGGAACGGGGACGAGGGGTGGTCTTGTCGGCCGCATCTGGGGTGTCAGGAAGAGCACCCGGTGAATGTGGGGAGGCTAGAGGAGCAGAGGCTGCTTTGAGCTTCTCGTTCTCCTTGATCAGTTGCTTGTCTTGAAGGGCTTCAGTCGTGTGTTTGGGCATCTGATCACGAAGAAACCCAAATAACTTGTCCACCAACAGGTCCAAACCCCGACGCTTCTCATCTCAATCGTCCTTGAGTGCGGGAACGTGAAGGTGGCCAACTCACTTCTTGCGATGTTGGTGCAAAACACTTCTTGCAAGCAAACACTGTAAACTCAAGCAACTTAACAGTTCTGGTGGTCCATCGAACATGGTTCGCCTGCGGCGTGCGGACCATCGGTCGCCCGACGGCCTCGTCCATCGAACATCGCAGCCATCTCGTTCAGCTGGGGCCTCGACGACGAGTTCGGAAGACCACTTGGCTCGACGAGTTCGGAAGAGCGGGGGGTGCCATCCACGGATCCATGGATTGTGAGTCACAGAGTGTACATGTTTGTGAGTATATCGGAAGAACAGTAACACATAGTATGATATACGTATAAGCTTGTGTATAGAGGATCGAACATGATGCATGCCTGCAAATCAAAGCTGAATAGGAGACCCTAAACCCTGGAGATGGGAGGGCCTCAGATGGTAGCTGGCAGGCCAGTACGATGAGGCACAACAAAGTAAAACAGTCTCAATGGATCCTGTTATATACATAGTCCAAACACTCCATAGGACTGCAATATATGCCGCCCCATTGACCCCTGAAGCCACCCCAACTGATCGGCATATATGGCAGTCCCATGGAGTGTCTGGGCAATGTAGGTCAGCAGTAGTACCTTGGACTGCTTTCTGGCTCTCCGTCCGGGAACCCGCCATCCATCACTCCAAGAAGTCCCTCTGTCGAACCGGTGTGGGGGTTGTTGTCACCTTGTCGAACGTAAGACCCTAGGGCTCCAATCATCTCCTCAGGTTCGGTGGTTAGACCCCCCTGGCACCCACCCCAACCATCTTCTCAGGAGGTAGTTGGAGCTTTAGGGAGAAAGAACCTCATCCGCAGGTTGTCGTCACCTTCAGACCGTCTAGGCTGGCCCCGCTGGTAGACGCCGGCTGTGCAGAAGGACAAGAAGGAGGTCACCACGGCGCTCATCTGTGCTGCTCCTGCACCAGGTCTGCCACCGACTGGGCAGACCAACCGTGGCGAGTGAGTCGGGGAGCCGAGTAGAACCGGTGAGTGAGTGAGTGACGTTTTCCCCAATGGGCCAGTCCAAAGTGGAATGAAGGGCAGTAAGGAGCACCCGCTAAACTAGATATATAGTCCGGCACCCAATCTAACATCAACATGACCACAAGAACCGCCTCATGACAGCAGCTGTATCAAGAGTGTTTTCCCATTCACTTTTCACATGATCCACGGTTTTCGCCCTCCAAAGAAAACCGGAAAAAATAAAAAGCACATCGAAAACATGAGAGGTTCTGCGATCCATCCTCGAAACACGGAGGGCCTGACATCATCACACTTGGAAGTAGCTTGACCCTCCAGTCCCCCCCAATTGTGCAGATTAGACCAGGTTGTTCATGCGAATCACCTCGTTCGGAAAGCCGGAGGGGGAAGAAGCACATCTTCCCCCAAAGGGGATCTATCGGATGAATGAAAAAGGAACCGGGAACATCAACATCACCCGAATAGCGAAAAAAGTAAAAAAACAACTACGGAACACCAAAAACATCAACATCACCCGAAAATCGTCCAACTCGAAAATCGTCCAACTCGGGAAAAAGACAAAACAACACCAAACCATACATTTCCATTCTCCTCAGCACACAAACCCGGTATCCGTTTACTTCCTCCCTCTCGTCGGGTTCACGGTTTCAGTTCGTTTCATGCGTGCGTGCTGCATGCTCGATAAAGGTAGAACATCGATCATCCTTTGAGGACATCGATCATCCTTTGAGGATCCCTACACGACCAATTCATCGAGATGTTCCGTGGACTGCGTTGACTGCGTTTTTTCTGCGCCCTTCCGCCTTTTTTTCTGCGTCGAAACTCGACCGCTCCTGGTGAGAGGATGATGCTGAAGATGTAGTTCAATCCAAAGACCTCACCCAAAGGCTCAAAGATTCACGCACTCACCCGTGTGGTGACTTCAAGGGCTCTAGAACTAGGGTCCAGTTCCGTTGAAGTGCCAGTTCCCATGTGCCTTTCCTGTTTAAGATGATGTCTGTTTCCTGTTTGCACTCTTCTCATCGACTTTCCATGATCTTGGCAGGCAAATTCAATACCAGAATGCCGTTTCGTCTCAATGTGCTTACATCTTTTACGTCATGAATCATGTTACATGTTACATAATGTTCCTGTTCAATTTCAACGTGCTGTGAAACAAAAAACAAACACAGCATGTGTTGCATTGTGCTGCTGTGTTCCATCCACTACAGTAACTCAGCCACTTCTGTGATCAGCAGACAAAAAGCGCCCATCTTCTCTCCGCCGATTCTGGGAGGAAAGCCCGCACAGTGCGTTCGTCGAGGCACGGCAAAGACAAAGGCCCACGCACCAGCGAAGATCTGATGCCTCAGTGCGGAAGGAAAAAACAGATCTTTCCAAGACATCGATGAGGAACTTAGGTCACTTGCTGGCGAAGGTGATCACATGAAAGTCACTTGGAGAGCACACCCACCTGGTGTAGAAATATCATGAAGGTCACTTATGTATAGATTGGATTAGTTTTGATTTAGTCATGAAGGTGCCTTTTGGCCCAAAAAGCCTATTAGCGCCTTTCTGCACCATGGTGATTTCCACTTTTCCTCATGGTCAACGGATTCGTTGGAGATGAATTTTCGAGCATGCAGCATGCGTGCGTTGAACAGTGTTCCATTTGCGCCAACATTTTGTGCTACACCAAGAAAAGGCCTTTGTCTCTATTGTCTTGGTGCCCCAACACAGCGCTTCACACACTTGACTGCCTAAACGAGTTTTTCCCCAAAATCATCACAAGTCATTGAACTCTCCGATGATACAAATGATACATAGTGACATAGTCTTCTCATGTACCTTCCCTTGAGCCTGGTGTTGAGACATGCTTTCCCATGTTTGTCTTCCAACGCGTGATCAAACAAATTCCCTTCACTTGCACTTCAGGGCGGGTGTGGTTCACCAGCCCATCCAAGAATGAAGTGGAGTCTAAGGTTTGTGCATCACAGGGTCTACCTCTACAAAAGGAAAGGAGATTGTGGAATTTCCATTTTTCTATTGCATACAGCAGCAAGCAGCTAGCGTGGACAGGTGTGGACAGGTGTCCGGCAACGAATTCACAGGATCATCCTCAGCGGTGGTGGTTGAATTCCTGGTGGTGGACCAATCAGTGGTATGCATCCGGGTGAAGACACACCGAGTCATGGATCTACCATTCTTGGGCGTTTGCCGCCACCGTAGGAACAGGAGGGGCGACAACAAAAATTTCTCTCACTCTCTCTCTCTCTCTATACATATATATATATATATATGTGAAACAGGGGAGAGAGGCTGGTCCAGCTTCAAGGCCAAATGTAGCACACCACGAGGTACAATGCTGCAACTGACGGCCAAAATCGGGGCGTGACACTGTTGGTTTGCGTTACGCTATAGCTGTAGTTCGGGGGAACATGTTCGTTCGCATGTATATCTTGCATCATAAGGTGTGTCTGGGAGCCGAGTGGGAGTGGTAGAAAACGTTGAAAACACATGGTTTTCGCACATCATCTATGACCGACTATATTTCTGATGATCTTATCTTTTTTTGTTACGTCCATGAATGGCAGACAAACGGTTCCTCTCAACAATCGATCTCTTCACATATCTTTCGTGCTTGCATCATATATGCATCAGCTGGTTGCAGTGATAGCATATGAACCAGCTGGTTGCAAGTGTGTAGTTTATTGTGCAAATTGCCTGCAAATTTGTACACTGTGGACTCCCTGTTCCAAAAATAGTGATTATAGACACTTCTCCACATATTGTTCATCCACTTCATGCGGTGTTCATCTCTAAATGTTGCGTCGATCATGCACATTGTCAGGTTCACTCTATTTTTGGAACCCCTTGAATTGTACATGTTCAAGGTGTCTAATTAATAATATTCATTTGCACACATTGTTGGCTATACTTTGGACCCCCTGCAAAACTGTACAATTTCAAGGGTGTCGACAAATATATCAACGATGCTTGCAAGTTGCAAGGACAACATAACAAAACAATACAAAACAATTTTTAGGGGTCAACAAAAAGAGTGGTTATAGTGACGGACATCCACTTAGAACATCTTTGGGATTTTTCAAAAGTTGCCCTGGTAAGGCTTGTTCTAAGCGTAAGGCTAAGAACATTGTCACAATGCAACGTTCTAAGTAAGGAGCTAGAACATTGAGGAAACTCGTCCTTTCTTAGAACATTATCATCAGGTATGACCATGAGAGAATGCACAGTTGATGAATACACTCTGTGGAGATGCGCTTGTCTGCAGACTATCGGCTGCATGCTTAACAATGATGTTCTAAGTAAGGGTGGATGTTCAAAGAAACGGGGATTTGAGCATGTTCTAACTCAATCTTTAAGAACATGGCCCAACAATATTTGCAAATAAATATCGAAAATACTATTTATTAGACACCTTGAACCATTGACAATTTCAAGGGGTTCCAAAAATAGGGTGAACCTTACATTTTGCACGGGGTCCAAATTATACCTGGGAGGAACCTGCAGTACCTGGGGCGTTCATTATGTTTGTTATTCGGGCCCAACTGGGAGCGTTTCTTGTTGAATATTTTTGAGCAGCGCAGCAGCTGTTTGCCCGCCTGCCACCTGTAGTCAAGTGCCTTCCTTGTGATTGAACACATACACTCTATCTTTGAAGAAAACCCTCTCTGGCAATTGGGAGCTCTGCCCA
This sequence comes from Durusdinium trenchii, assembly GCA_963970005.1. Lineage (NCBI taxonomy): Eukaryota > Dinophyceae > Suessiales > Symbiodiniaceae > Durusdinium > Durusdinium trenchii. The sequence goes on from CAXAMN010004725.1 coordinate 317,837, forward strand.
ACAATGTTTGCAAATGAATAATGAATTAAATTTTATTAGACACCTTGAGCCATTGACAATAAGTGTCTGCAAAGAGGGGGGCACCATGGCACCACCCACGAAGGATGCATACTTTATATCAAGGAATTGTATGCAAACCCCGGGGGGTTGCAGCCGCCCGGGTTGGAAACATCACCGCAAAACATGGACTTCCATGGGCTTGTGTACCACCCCTTTTTGCAAGCGGCTTTCAGCCAAAGAATCAAATAAAGCCTCAGAAGAGGTTAAGCAAGGATCCTACAGGAAGCGAGCCTGAACAACAAAAAGCTAGGCTCGGATAGTTTTCCAGTTTCACAATTTTACACATTACTCCACCCCGTAAACAACTCGTAAAACATATGTTTCCTGGGTTTTTTGTACTCTCCAGTTGAATATATGTTTGGGGAAATGAATTGAATTTGACGATGTAGTCAAGGATTTTGAGAAGGGCTTTCAAGAACAAACCTCAGAAGAGGTTAAGCTAGGATCAGAAAGGGAAACACCAGCTGAACAATAAACAACTACCATAAACCAACCTGGTTGCAAAACAACATGGCCCAAACCAACTTGTTTATTTCGACCACCATAAAGCACTGAGACTTTTCATTACTGTATTCCCTCCCACATGACTAGTTGGCGTAAAACAATAGTTAACATTTACCTGTTGCACAAAGGAGGTAAGAAGAAGCTCTTCCCTCCCTTGATCAAAACGCCCCATGCAGTCCGCCTAGACTTTTCAATGAGTATTTATAGTTTGGAGGGACGTTGCGACCCTTTCATTAATCCAAACATACCTTAGCATACCTTGAGCACTGAGGACCCGATAAAGATGCCAACAAGATTGAAAGAACGACTCAAGCGCCGGTGGGAAAACACAATTGTAGAGAGCTACCTTGCCAGCATTTGCCAGCCATTCCTCTCGAATTTTGGGCTTCAAATCTTCCGTCAAGGGGTTGCGCCCTTCTCTCCGCATGTGAGCCAAGAGCTCTGCAAGCGGCAGCCAAGCCAGACTTCACGATTCAACTTTTGAGTGCTAGGCTTTGTCCGCAGGCCTTGCCAAAGGAGCAGCCTCAACTTCCAGCTGGACCTTCGCCTGCTTGGCTTGTGAAACTTCCAGCTCGACCTTCGCCTGCGGCAGCATTGTGGCCTGGGCTCGACCATGTGGATGCATTGGCTTCAGGCGCTTCACGTGCTTTCTGATCACACACTGTCCTCAATGCGGGTCTTTGACCTTGCAATTTCCACCAGCAACAGATCCTCGTCCAAGCGATTTTTGTTTTTGAAGCCTATGTTTGTTGTAGCATAGTGTTGGGACTAAGCCATATCGATGTAGGTGCCAATGAGTTTCCAGCCTTCCTCGTGATTATGTGCCGGACCTGCAAGAAGTCATCTACATAAACAGCAAGCAACTGAGGAATGTTCACCGGCGGCTGAATTGTCTGTTCAAGTGCCTGCGCCTGGTCTATACACCTGAAGAACCAACTCAATCGGCACAACAAAAGATTCGCACCAAGGAAGAGGAGTTATATATCTTCGCGCGCAGTTCCTATACTAGGACAGCAACTGAAAAGGAGACAAGTTCTTACAAATGACAAGCAAATTATCATCAAAGGAGAAGGAACATGTTTTGAGGGACTGAGGGACCAACGAATACTCTATACACGAAAGATGCAATGAATGCAGCAGGCAAAGCGGACATACTAGAATATTTGGCGCCAGGGACGGTACACGTTTGGACACGCAAGCGCGTAGTTGTTATAACATGTTATAACATGAAAACACAAAGGGTTGTTTTCAGGAGTAAGCGGATACATGCATCTAAGCAGCGGATGTGTATGTACATGCGCCAACACATGACTTGTACACGAAGGATGCAAGAAACGCAGTGTCAAGAATTTCCCACCAACACCAACATATATACTCAAAATACAATCACAATATTTAGACAAAAAGTTGAAAAAAAACAAGTTCACCATCCAAACAGCATGTAATTTTCATAGACCGCAAAGCACTTAAGGAACGTTTGCCGATGGTCAAAATGTATGGTCGTGCGCCATGTTTGCATCCCCCCAAAAAAACAAGTGCAGCAGAAAACATCTGCCAATAGAAGTCGCATCAAGCATGATAGGTGCTTAGACGTGGGACACACAATTTACACGCAGACAAGAACAAGACACTTCAAACAAAATCATAGGAGATCAACATGAAGATATGACAACAACGGCCCACTACCAAAGGAAAAGGCCATGTATTTTCACAAGGACGGAGGCATTATTTACATGCAACACGTGCAGTGAATGCAGTTCTCAAAGGGAACATAGTGAGTACTCGAAAGAGACGCATTTGGACACGTGCACCAGGTGTATAAAATATCAACATGCAAGCGCACAGCTCACACACGCATATAAAGACTGATCCCGAGAAACAGCCACAACATAAGCGAGACACCACCAAAACATCAGCGAAACGCCCAGCCACCGAGCCTGAGTGTACAACCCCAGGCTATCGCTGTGTAAATAGATCTAGAAGCTTGAATATGGGTTAGTTAGAGGTTCGATAGATCTATGGTCCGTTTCAGTAAGGTAATATTTCAGGGAGTGTAATTCAATCCTGTAAACCCATCGTCTTGGCCAATCCAGCTGGCGTCATGCCAGGACCCACCATAAACCAAATGAACCATACGGATGGTGCTCTTGACGGATGTGGCCCCAAACACACGATGACCAGGGCCCAAGTGACACAAGATTTGGTCTACTCTTGCTTCTACCGGGCTATGACCGCACCCTATGACCCGTCTGACACTGACATGGCGATGGGCCGAGAAAATGATCCGCTCCAGCCACCAGAGCGCTCTGAGCCCAACACAGTGGGATCTGACAGCCACTGGCATAGCCATACGCGGCAGTGAAGACTGCCGAGGACATGGTCACCTGACGTCTCAAACCCGCAGACGGACTCGGCGCGAGCATGCTGCGCTAGCCTCTTCCAGGCTCCCCGGTATGTGGTTGAAACCTCTCGGGGAAGGATCTCATGGATGAAGGATGAAGGGATTATGTTTTGCCCAAAACATGGGTTTAGCCTGTTTGAGGATCATTGGAAGGGCATGATGAGTGGCCTAATATGCCTACGAGCTTTCGCTATGCGATGGCCAGCTAAAGTAGGGGGTTCCAATATGGTTCAACGACAAGACCACTCCTGAAGCATATCGTAAATATAGGGGGGCTAGGGCAGCCGGGGATCTTCAAACCAATTGATCTTTGAGTTATTTTCCATGGTGTTACAACCCTTTCTTTTGGAAGACATGCCTGGGAAATGATTGACTCGCTTGTGTTTGGACTTTGGAAAATGATCAGAGCATAGATTAATCCCCCTTGAGCTCTCAGGTTTAAGTTGGACCTGTCCCAGCAACCAATCTCAAACATCCTCATCGCACGGTCAATCGAAACAAACTCTGACTGTGAGTCGGCTTGGATACATCCAAGACCTACAAAGACTGCAATTGACTGCAATAAGCAACTACAACGGTTTGTATTCAAACAGAGGGACCCCCCAAACAATTGGTTTTTTGGCCTATTTCTCGAACCTTCCAGCGGGTCGTTGCCTGGGAGGTCTCCCTATTTTACACCCATCATATGCGGTGCGCGCACTGGCGCACCTCACTTGATCCACACTTGCAGTTCAAAGGATCACTTGATCAGGAAATCATGGCGGCCGAAGTCGATCTGTCCGTCGAAGTCGAGCGAAGCATGGAGTGTGACGGCACACGCAGGTTCTCTTGAACTAGATACACCCGAGCCGCAAAGAAGGCACAGGCAAGATGGCGCTCGGCGGGGTCGGTTGGGTGTAGGGGATCAAACATCTGGATCTTGGACGGCATATTTTGACATTCGAACCCGTTCAAAACCATTCTGCCCCGTTTTTGAACGTTCAGACGTTTTTGTGGCGTAACGTTCAGACGTTTTTTGTGGCGTTCAAACCTTGAAAGACCTATGGTTGTCCTGATTGATTTGGTGTAGAAATGTTTGGGCTTTACCAGCCAATATTTCTCTCTATCTCTCTCTCTCTCTGTAAAACAACAGATATGAACGCTTCATTCTGGGCGCCCTACATGGGCAACCCCTGAAGATGTGAAGCGAAGAACGTGACTGCCGGTTCTCTGTTCGACGCCTCAAAGCGCGTTTGGATGGGAGGTGCAGCCGTTCGGCGACGCCTCCAGGTAGGCGGTGAGGTCCTTGGCGACAAAGTAGGCCGCCATGGGCATGCCGACCTGAGAGGACGAAGCATGTCCGGAAGCTTCAAGGAAAAGAGCTCGCCTCTGCCCCGCCAAAAAAAGAAACAGGTGCGGTCCGCGCCCCTTTGGAGCGCCAAAATGAAGGGGCTCGCCCGCCCTGGAGTGCAACGAGGTGTATAACTCATCGAGCGATCCCAAAGGCCTGCAGGTCCAAAGGTCGTCGGGTGCGGACGTCTGACGTTCGACAAAAGGAACGCCGCCACGGGAACGGCTTTTTGACTCACTCACCAGGTCCAACCGCTTCTGTCGGATAACAATTCCATTCCCAAACAAAGGAACGTCGCAAAAGGCCGTCCACTGATTGGGTTGCAAGTTGCCACCGATTGGATGGTTCTTTGGATCGCCTTTTCCAACCAATGCTGACCGTCACCAGTGACGAACAGCATGGCACTCAGTGATGAAGAGAATGCAGAATGGCCTTCATTTTGTGGCAGTCGATGGAGGAACTTTCATACCTCCTGGATCTGGGGTCTTCACCAAGCTTCCTTGAGCGTAAGAGCCGAGCTGAACAAAAACTCACCATTGTGGAACCAATTCTGTCCAACAATCCAGCAAATATGTTGTCGATGGTTGCTGGCTTGGAAATTTCCTCGTCTGTTAGTAAGGATTCCAAGGGGATCTACTGGTTTCCGTTCGTTTGCACAGCACAATCCACAAACGGCGGCCTTTCCAAGAAAAACGGCGCATGCCCATCTGGGCATCCCAGCTCGTGCTTCTCGCCAGGTGATGAGGAGGTCACCACCTGCTAGTCTTCTTGCTTTGACCAACCAGCCAAATCTGGGTCTAACCACCTTGCATGGTAGGACCTCAACCTGATTTTTGACCCCGAACCAGCGAATGAACTTCTTTTTTTATTAGAAAAAAACTTCCAAGCGACTGTGAGCCAGCACTTTAGAATCTAGAAGGGACTTTCCAGGTGACTTTGACGAAGCTAGATTGTAGTTGAAACATGGATGATGACATATGATGACCACTCACCTAACCTGTTGTGTCCCCACATGTCCCCACATGTTGTGTCGGGCAAGACTTGGCCACAATTCTGGTGTCCCTATGTTGTTGAGTCCTTGAATTTTTATTCACACACGCACACCAATAGAATCACTTACATGTGCAGCTCTAAGAATCGTTTGGACCCTCAGAAACTCCGCAAGGGGGCATCCAAAGAAGCTTTTGGGTTTCCTCTGTACCCGCAGAACCCAGTTTCAGAGCCCCGATGCTAATTCTGAGAAGGTAAGACATTCACCAGTTGGTTGGTTTCAACTCACTTGACCTATGTGGGCTCAATCATCCCAATGATTTTTGGTTGAAACATAAACATACCCTCCTTCAAACAGTCATAGAAGCGGAACACAGGGGAAGGTCCACGTATCCACGGGGTCTCTGAAACCACCCATCTGCGACTCGGCATTCCGGCCAAAGACTTGTTGAGCCGCGACGCCCTGAGCGATACCGATCTCGGCCGCCCTCGATGCATTCGATGCATGGAATGGTTGGGTGGAAGACTCCGGAAAAACTTGTTTTTGGAAATTATGGGGCATCACGTCTCCAAAAAAACAAGCAAGGGAGTCTTGCTTTCAACATCTTTCAAAACAGCACACTGTAAGTTTAGAGCACTCTTTTTTTGTGGAGACACTGGATATCACTGGATCAATAACCGCAATAACCCCCCAGGTCAAGCAAATAGTGTGGAACATTCTATCAATTGGGAGGTCAATCATGAGGAGAGATCCCAAAAACAAGGTGATTTTATGGAAGGTTGAAGCTGTATGGAAAGGACCACCCCCTGGACTGCGGGAAAGGTTGAAAAGCCCCACCCGCTGGGGAATCCAAACTCTCTTGGGGTGGTGCAACGGGATGGGTCCTAATCAACGAGGGGACCCAACCACGAAAACCCTATGGCGCGCCCCTCAAAGGGGCCGAAACACACGGAAGCCGCACCGAGCGGCAGGGCGCCTTTTCTCGAGTGAGCCAGGGCTCAAGCGCTGCGGGAAAACAGTGCATGTCGCACATGAGACAAATCACATGCCGTCGCACCAGTCCAAGAATTTTCTTGGCTCTTGTGCGACCAGGCTCTGCAGATCGCGCATCTGCTGAATTGCGCTGTTGCCCATGCGCTTGGCCTTCTTCTCCGATTGGATGAAGTCCTCGTCGTAGCGCAGGCGCCAGGTGCAATTCTTTTTGAACTGCATCAAGCCTTCTCGGCAGGTTTTGCTCTTCTTGGTCAGGCTGTCTGACAGATTCCAGTCGCCACTGACCCACACCAGGCGACATCCACTTTCCTTCAGCTGCTCTTTCAGCTGATACCCTTGAAGGGCGCTTCTGGCATTGCTCATGCCTAAGAGCGGGGCATCTGTCTTGTTGCAAGCGTCGAACACCCCTTTGGAGTCGGTGACGACTATGCCCTTCACATAGCTGACCAGCTTGTTGGCCTTCTCCAGGATGTTGGTATCTTGGAGAGCACAGCAGCCGTTGAGTTGTGCCCACATGAACCTTACACGGAAGTTGGAGTCCTCCCCTTCTAAGGTCGCCTGCATTTCACCGTCGTTGGTGGATATTGCTTTGCGCTTCAAGCGCCAAGAACGCCAGCTGATGGTGTTCAGCTTTCCGGCATCTCCGGTGGCCTGCTCAGGGCCTCCGAGGCAAGTGAGGATGCCTCCTGTGGATCCACCCTGTGGCCTGTTGGCGTGTGCTTGATCCGCCATGGTCACGACCACCCATTGTTGCCAGTGATCGATATGTGGCAGCTGCCACAAGCGGATTTGCATTGGATCCTTCTTGAGGTCCTTGATCAACTGGTTGATCTCCACAGCAACGGCCATGTTCTTGTTGACGGTCAGCTCGGTGAGCAAAAGGTTCACCCTTGCGCAGGCTTGGATCTGCGTTTGAGTAGCAGTCCACTGAAGGGCTCCAAGTGAGGCTCTGCATGCCGCCATCTCGCCATCGGCGAGGCTGGTTTTTGGGTCAAGGCGAAGCCGTTCATCGCTGATGGCCAGCGGTGGAAGGTCCTCCAGGTAGAAGTCCTGGTTGAGCTCGACGTAGCGCTCCTTGTTCTTATTGACCACTTCCACATTGAGGCCAGTGTAGCGGAAGTTTTCCTCCTTCTTTGAACCCCAGGCGTAGAGCTCGTCGATGTTTTTGCGGACCTTGAGCCAGGTGTCATTGCTCAGGTCGCCAGCTCTCATGAAGTCGTCGACGTGGCCTCCGACAAAACCAATCAAGCGGAACTGATCCGCTTCGTTGATCGGGTTGGGATTCTCCTCCACCCAAATCCAGAAGGAGCTGTCCCCGATCAGGCGGTGAGCGCCAATGCTCTTGAGCTTGGTGTCCACATCACGCCATAGCTCTCGGGGTGCATCAGCATTGCCGTAGACATTGCGGAGGATGCGAAGCAGTTCTCCATCATGAGCTCCAAGTGCCTGTCGAAGCTCGGGCACGCCGGGTGTCCAAAGTTTTCTATCCTCCATCACCCCTTCTCCAGTTTGGAGGAATGCGGTCTTGAGGTCCAGACTCTCCAGTTTCCAATCGCGCTGGGCGATGACCGTGAGGGAGAGGTGCCTCATCAACTGGGTCGAAACTGGTGCCATGGTGACCAGGGAACCATCCTTGAGGTCGGGGTGCTGGAAGCCAAGAAGAACTATTCTCGCCTTCGCTTTGCGGGTGAGGTTCTCGTCATAGACCGTGGTGTCGGGGTTCGCGAGGCGATCAGCTTTGGCCTGAGCTCGGTCCTCTTCAGGGACAGGTTTCCATACCAGGACCCACCGTGCGCGAAGCACACGATCTGACTGTTGTGCTTCTTGTTGTTCTTCATAGGTCAAACAGCGTCGCACTGCTTGGGTCTTGAGGAAAGAGGAAACCTCGCCGCCCTTGGCATTGTTCATCAAGCGGCGCTCCTCCTGGTTGAGGTTCTTCCAGTGCACTTCGCTGGAGTTGAGCTTTTTCGCCAGGAACATCTCAGGATTCCTTTGGAACTGTTTCTTCTGGCGGTTGGAGGTGAAGTCAAGCTCAATCTCGAAGACATAGCCTTCTTGTACTTCTTGAAGTGCAGCTTGAAGGTCGAGTTGAAGATCATCTTGATCAGAATCGTCAGTGCGCTGCTTTTTGGACTCTGGTTCTTCTGGTAGTCCAGGATCAGCTTCATGAGGTAGAGGACCAGGAGGTGGTTCTTCCTGAAGAAGTGGCGTCTTGGAAGACGTTGAAGCTCTTCGCGAACCGGAAGCACTTGATGTAGGCTTTGTTTTGTCGCCTTCATCGTCCATGTTCTCATGGTCGGTCTTCTGTCGCTTGGACTCTTGCTCCTCATCCAGGTCATAGTCATTGACATTGGCTCCGTCATCCTCATCTTGTTGTGGAGGTTCGAAGCCAACTGGAAAGCCAGTGTCAGCCATTGGCATTTTGCCATGAAAGCGAATTGCCGGAGGAAGCGTTGAAGACGGAGGGAGTCTTGTAGTCCGCTCGTCGGGGATCTCAGGAAGGTAGGGTTCCTCAGTCTCGTCTTCGCCAGGCTCCTCTCCAGTCATGTCCACGAACTCGCGTTTGGGGATCATGTCGCTGAGCTGCTGCCAGGTATGAGAGTCATCTCCTTTGGCTTCAAACAGTAGCCTCTCGCGATCGGACATCGGGCGAACGGAGCGAACCGATGCCTTGTAGATGCGGTTGCCCAAAATCACCCAAACCACATGAACTCGATCTCCGTCTTCTTGACCGGGGATCAACTCGTGGAACACGACTCTGCCCGGACCTACCCATCGTGGTCGCTGAGTGTGCCGATGACCACCTTTCTTGCCAGCATAGATGGTGTGAGGCAAGAACTTGCGCCAGATGTAGACGGGTTCGGCCATCTTGAAGGTCCTTACGGGCTGTCTAATGGATGAGTTCTTGAGCTTTGAGAGTACCAGTCGGGCTTTTGCCTTGCGGGCACAGTCTTCCGCCAGTTCTCGTTGGTTGAGAAGTCGTAGGAACTCTTGTTGCTGGCGGTCGATGGGAAGGCTGAGCTGTTGGCGAAGTTCATCCAAGCTCCATGAAGTTTGCTTCCCATAGGCCCATTGGATGCTGGTGTAGCCCTTGACATACTCAGTGTTGTTGTTGGCCCCTGTGGCCATAGCCAGAGTGAGTACTGGATCTTGGTCAGGAAGGGACTGCTGCAAGAGGGATGCAGTCTCCTTGATGTGGCCAATTGCCCTTTCGGTGATGCCATGAGCCCAGCTTTCATTGTCCGGTGGAGGCATCACTTCAATTCCCAAGTCAGCTAGGAACTCGGTCAGCTTCTGAGAAACCAGTGACTTGGCATTGTCCGGAATGATTGTCTTCGGACGGGGCTTGTCCATCAGCCATCGAAGAGTGAGAGTCTTGATGACCAGGTCAGCCGATTCCACCTTGCACTCGCCGTGCTTGTAGGTGAAGAGTACCTCAGTGACTCGGTAGCGGGTGGCGATGTCCACCATGAGGATGAACTTGACCTTGAGGTTGCGATCTGGGACAGTCCATTCTCCCACATCAATTCCTAAACATTCCCAAGCGGCCGGTGCAGGATGCACAGATGCTGGAGGAACTTGTTTTGATGCTGTGCCACCAGGACGTAGCTCCTGACAGGTCGGGCAGTGGAAGTCTCGAGCCATTTGAATCTTCCACCGTGGCACTTGAGCATCAACCAGCATGCGCACCATGTTGCGGGGTGCAGGATGTCCGGAAGCTTGGTGAAGTCGATGTAGTTGGATAGCCCATTTCTTTTTGTCGTCCTCTGAAGGAGGTACTGCGTCATCTCCTTCTTCATCATCATCTTCTTGAGGTTGCCCATCTTGAGCTGCATATAGGGTGTGGTCCCCTGAAGTGGTAGGAACCATCGCTGTCCAGAGCATGCGCCACCAGCGATCAGGTAGGAGAACTCGCCGCCAATGCTTGGCAATGGAGCGGCACATAGCCTCTGGATAGTATGCGCTCTTGTTGGTCTCGATTCCATGGATCTGCTCGTGGGTGTGGTTCTTCAAGCAGACCTTGAGGCGGAACTCGGAGTAGAAGTGGATGCTCGTGGTCTTGATCATCCATGGCTTCATCAAGAAGTTGCCAGCCTCCGACTTTAGTCCATACCGGCAACCATCGATCCGGCATTCATAGAGGTTGCGAAGGCTTTCAAAGAACTTGAGGATGATCGGGTCGTTCCATGCTCGGCATCGAAGAGGCCATTCCCAGAAGAGGTCGGTGTCCGGGAACTAGTTGAGCACCTGCAGCAGGAAGGCTGTGAGAAGACGGAACATTTTCCGCTCGCGCCTCCGGCGCTTGTCCAGCACTTCTCGTCGATCATGGTAATTGAGATCGACCCAGCTGCAGAAGAGAGTACACATAGTTGAAATCCACACTTTCTTGGGGCGTTGTTGACGAAAAAGATGAAGTAGTGTGGTGTAGGTTTCCGGCTTGTAGAGGTCGAAGCCTTGAGCGAGGTTGATGCGCTCAACTGGAATCCCTTCTCTCATGCAGGCCTCTGCCAATGCAGAGTCTTTGGAACAAAACATCTCCCAAACCAAAGGGTTCTGGCCATAGACGGTGTTGGACATGTTCTCCCTGAGGTTCTCGTTGAGGTGGTGCACCATGTCCATCATCTTCTGGCCCACGTAGAGCGGGAGCTTCTTCACATTCTCCCCAAAGTCTTTCATGGAGAGTGAGGACTGGGCCGGCTGTAGTCCGGCTCGAGCTCCTCCTCCGATTCCGGCACCATGTGTGCTTGGGCTTGGGACTGTTGGACCCTTGTGGCAATCATGCTCATCATGCGGTCTTTTTCCTCGGCCGTGAGGTAGTGCATCGGGTTGAACTCGATGGTGGTTGGAAGCTCGGTGTTCTCCACTGCTTGCCAACTTGATGTCGGCGAGACTGGTTGTGCCTCCTCTGCATAGCCGGCGGAATTGGCCGTCCTCAGATTCTTCGAGTGTGTAGCCGGGTTTGAGGACTTTACCAAAGCTTTGGCTTTGGCGACCGTGGCCATGTTCTTCTCCAAGCGGCTCCTGGCGTCCATCATGAGGTAGCGGATGCGCTCGTCCGCCGTGACCTTGTCCATGAAGGCCTTGACCAACTCCCCATTCGGGTTCATCTCCTGCGGGAGTGCAGCTTGTAGTTCCTTGAGAGCTCGCTGCACCATGGTCGGGTTCTCGCAGGCTGTGGTGTTCGCCGGAGCTCCTGGCTTTGGAGTGTAGTCAAGCCGCAGGTTGCACACAGCGCAGTGGTGCCAAGTCCCCCATTTGTTGGACTGAGCCTTGTTCGGCACGTGCACGTTGAAGCACGGCCAAACGGTCGGTGACGACCTTGGATCCCGGGGATCTGCTTCCACTCTCCTCTCCTCGTCCAATTCCACAGGCGTGGTCTTCTTCGGAGCCATGAAGGTGAGAGGATCGGGACCGGAGCGAATTGGAGACGGTCGTAGGCAGATTGCCCATGAGCCCGAGTCTCCGGTGCCAGACGTGTTCGAACCATTGACGATGTCCACTCTTCGAACTCGAACGAGACTCCGTGAGGAGGGGTGCACAGTCCAAGACCATGTCGAGGGTGAATGCTATAGGTGTGGCCGATTCGAACTGCATGACATGTACTCTTGGGTGACCTTGATGACATGTTTTGCCGTCACTCAAAAAATGAACCACGTCCAACATGAAGTGACCCTTGTGGTTGGTGACCAGGTGAAAAGGGGTTGCATCCGGGCTAGTGGCACAAACCGTGTAGCCATCTTGGAAATCAATCACCAAACCGTTGCCCCGGATGAAGTCCATCCCAACCAACACGGGTACGTGGTCAAAATCTGCTCGATGTGCAGCTTGGGGGTCAGGTAGTACAAAGGCCTCAAAGGTTCTTGATGTGATACTTGAGGAGATTTTGACCAAGTACAAAGCCTGTCCCCAATCTCCTGACCCGAAGCGGAACTTGGGTCTCCTTTTGGCATCGATGGCGATTGATGCCTGGTTGTCTTGGGTGATCACTGCTTGGATCAGGTTGCGGATGCTGGTCTCAGGACCGGCACTGCAAGTTGCACCGCAATCGAGCATTCCAAGGCCTGTGGTGTCTTTCTCCACTCTGCCAAGTTCAAGGTCAGGTTGGTGACCCTGTTCTTCATCGAATTGAAGGCCGTGGAAGTCATAGTCCTCGGTGTAGTAGGCGTTGACATTGCCCTGGTTCTTGCTGCGAAGCTTTCCATGACCTTTTCCTTTGCCCTTGTGGTTGTAGCCCTTCATGTAGTTGATGAACTCCTCGAAGAAGTTGTTCATCTTGCCATTGCCCTTTTTGCCGCCTTTGCCCTTGTTGAACATGTAGTCCGTGTAGATCTCGGTGGTCGCCGTATCATTAAAAAATTTCCCTTTTCCTTTGCCACCTTTGGCGTTGCGGTCAGGACATTCACGGGCCATGTGGCCTTTGTTGCCACAGATGAAGCAGCCATCGGTCTTCGCTGAAGCCGCACCAAAGCCGCGGTCTTTGCGAAGCATCTGGGTGCTCTTGTGAGCTTGTGACCAGGTCCTGTCAGCCGTCATGGCTTCAGGATCAAGAGGCGTTGAATCCTCTGCCAGAGAAACTTCTCCATCTGGTTCTTCTGGCCATTCGGAACTCTCCTCCCAGGCAGTAGCCGCCCAGGAAGTTCCATCATCCCACCAATCTTCATCTCCCCAGGTGTCCTCTTCCGCCATGTTGAAGAAGTGCGGAGTGCCATGTCCATATGTAGGCGGTGAAGACGTTGAAGACCGGTGCATGATCTGCTCGTCGAACAAAACCGTGAGGGCCTCCCGGACGCTGTCGTAGTCCAGCTGGTTCTTGGTTGAGGCCAAGATGGATCTCCATTCTTCGCTGCTAAGAGCTGCACCGCTGAGAAGCCGCCATCCTCGTAGTTGAGTGAGGATGAAGGAGTCGGTGATCGAGAGACCAGGAGGGTCTCCAGCTCGAGCACTGCCAGGTCGTGAACCATCAGGGCGTGAGCCTTTGGAACCACCTTTGGAAGCGGGTGAAGATGGATCTTCAGTTGGAACGGACTTGTAGCCCTTCTTGTCCTTGTGGCCTCCGTCCGACTCAGAGGACGAAGAGGACTCTTCCAGATCCAAAAAGCCAGCGTGACCTTGATGTCCGCCATGTAGTGCCATGAGCGCCTCCAAGAACTCCTCGTAGTAGAGACTTTCCCTCACCAGGTAGGCATTGATGTTCTCGTGCCCCTGGCGGCGGTAGTTGAAGTACTGCTGAAGCACCGCAGCTGTGTTGGGAAGCTGCTTGCGCACCAGCGGGGATTGTTCCAGCTTGTTCAAGAGGTTCTGCACTCCGTGGGTGCCTGAGAGCTCTTCAAGGCTCCATGACATAGCCAAAAGCCTTGCTGGTCCCGTGAGGCGAGCGACAAGGCGAGCTCCAAGTAGGGACCTTTGGTTCTTCTTTGTTCCCATGGTGTACCAAAGAACTTCTCTTTGATACCGGCGCCACCCTCGAGGGTTGCCGTCCCAGGATGGGATGGTCTCAGCCACCTGCTTGCCCTCCATGGCCAAAATGGCGAAGGCAAGTGAAAAGAATCGCCTCTTTGAGGCAAGGTGTAAAATGAAGACCTCGTTGAGGTACAGGAGAAAGTAGCCCTGAACTCGTAATGGATGAAGTCCAGGAAAAAGCTATGGACGTAGTCCCAAAAGGAGAAAGTCCAGGATGTCAAAGTCCCGGATGTAGTGTCGATCAGCTCTGGCGTTGCCGGCCGACCGGAAAATAAGGATGCCCAATCACCGGCTCTCCCGAAGGTAGCACCACGTTGAGGCGTCCTCCTTCTCTATCCCAACGTCCCACTCGCGTTGGCCGAGCTTGCCGAGGATCACTGTCGAAGATGTCCCAAAGAGCCGCTGCAGCCCGTAGGTGTTGTGCTCGTCGGTGAAGGTCCTCACCAGGTTCAGGCTCTGGATCAGGCTCCGGGCGATCCCGAGGTCGCGAAGCCCTCGCTTCCACCTGCGCGCGAAGCTGCGGGGTGAAGATGTCGTAGGGTCGCGGACCTCCAGGCGGGGATCGGGATCGGTCCCGCGCTGTCTCCTCCGTGGTTGAAGTCACCGTCCAAGGTGAAGACAACCTGGAAGGATCGCACGATGTAGGCCGCCACGAAGCCCCAGGCAAAGCTCCGCTGCCAATGCAACGGGATGGGTCCTAATCAACGAGGGGACCCAACCACGAAAACCCTATGGCGCGCCCCTCAAAGGGGCCGAAACACACGGAAGCCGCACCGAGCGGCAGGGCGCCTTTTCTCGAGTGAGCCAGGGCTCAAGCGCTGCGGGAAAACAGTGCATGTCGCACATGAGACAAATCACATGCCGTCGCAGGTGGTTATGATTGGGTGCGGTGAGCCCGGGCACCCCTTGTGGGAGCTTGAAAACATCATTCATTGCACATGGCTTTATAAATGTTGGGAATGGTTTTGGGGTTCTGGATGATTTTAGAGGATCTGGGGCCAGGCGAAGGGCCGTGATATTCTTATAGATGAGTCCAGGGAGCATTGAGATACACTAGAGGTGGTGGAGCGGGAGAATTGGGTGAGGAGGAGGCTGAAGATATGGAAGAACAAGAATTGGTTGAGAAGCAGGGAAGAATGGGTGTTAGTATTGCACAAAAATCGGCCCAAGAAAGTTTGGCCAAACCAATTGAAGGGGGGACCCATTGTTGAACGGTGGTTGGTGTTGCCGAAGGAACACAGGCCAAACTGATAGGAGGAGTTTCTCAAGAAACACAATTTTACACGGATCTTCAATAAGGTTCATGTGATGTTTTAGATGGGACACATAGGGGCAAAGCATACGTTTTGTTTGTGGGTGAAAACCCATGACAAGTTGCTGGTCTTGTTCATGGTAAACAACCATCTGTAGGTGAAAACAGTATCGTTCACGGCTTTTTTCTGCACGAACCAATTTGAAAGAACATATGTCTTTAACGACCGATGAATGCCCAAACACTCCAAGTAATGGTGGAATATCTATATATTAATATGTAATTATCATTATTTACCATCTTCACTCCAACCACCCCAACTGATCGCTACCACAGGGTCTCTGTTCTCTATGCCACCCGAGCCGTGGCCGGCCGATGCCAAACGGATGGACGACGGTTCACCACGGATGGACCCATGTGTGCGTTTCGCAGGAGGATCCAACGGTTCAACATGGACATTGATAGCTTTGGTTATAGTCTGGATAGACGACGCTCTCTTAACAGTCAGTTCACCTCGTTCTTGAAAAGGTCACACCCAACAAAACCGATGCCGGGGACGGAAGACCGGCATGTCTTGATCCGAGGGTCTCCCCTTCCGAACCGTCCAGCAGGTCGGAATCGGTCGGTCGGTCGGTCGTCCACCTCCGTGAGGTTCGGATGGTTGGGTGGGTGACCGGTGTGTCTGCGGGTCGAAGCGGTCACCGGTAAAGGAGAATGGGAGCCTGGAGCCCTACTAGGGTTGAATCCACACCCATATTGGACTGTAACCAGTTTGGCACACGTGTTCTTTTCGTGACCGTTGCAAACCACGGCATCACCACGCGAGGGTCAAACCACGACGCCACGTGCTTGACCAGTGGGATGTGGCGATGGTGATGTTTGGCAGCTGGTGTGCTGTAGGCAGTATATTGCTTGACCATGTGTGACGTGCATCCGACGGGTGGCTGTCCACGCAGCTAAGCCAGTCCGGTCACCGTCACCGTTCAGTCTGATAACTACCCACACCAAAAGGTTCCAACGCAATATCTCAGCGCACCAAGAGCAATGTTCGCTGAAGCATGCACTATGGAAATCCATTTGTGGCTTCAACAGTTTCGACAGCAGCTGCGTTGAAAATACAGAAGATCCTTTATTCACAATTGATCTAGACTCTGGACTCTATATGGGTCAGAACAACGATTTCTGTGTCTCTCCTTTTCAATTTCTCAATGGTTACAGCGACGGAGCGAGCTCAGCCTGTAGGAGCATCAAGAAGAGAGATGCCAGCGCTGCTTGCATTTGGAACTGATCCTGGCACAATGGCTGCTCTGGAAGCAGCCAAAAACTTGTTGTCCACGTGTTCAAGAGGTAGATGTTGGAAAGTGATTATGGTTCGTGGAGGTCAAAGGATCGCTGCGGGGGAATCCTCTACCTGATAAAATGAGGAAATCTGATTAACAACTTTCTGTGTCTCATCATGGGGCAAGCTCTGGAAGTTCGGATAAAAGAAACTGGCAGAACATGGCAGAACCATTTGTCAAGGCGGGTGTCCAACTCCGGTGAAGTCTCTCAGCTTTATGTGGGAACATGAGTCTTGGATCTCAGCTTATATCCATGTTCGGGATGTATCTCAGCTCTGCTTGTGACACGCCACATGCCTTAATTCCGAATTCATCAGCTTGTATCCAGAAAACGTCTGGAGACTTCGAAGTTCACCCGGTGAAATCGTGGTATCCTCCTATGCTCTCTAGGATGGGGATGGTGTCTCTGGCATGGGAAAAACAACAAGACTCGGCTTGTCATGCTTGTCCTCCCTCACAAACAGCTGTGGAAGTGGATAGCAATGAAGATGTCCTGCACGTCTTCTGCAGTCTAGCCATTGAGAGCCGCCAAATAAGTTTACATTAACCATTAGTCTACATTAACCATTAGAGAGTCTACATTAACCAAGAGTCTACAAGAGTCTACATTAACCATTAACCCATTATTCACCAAGAGTCTACATTAACCATTAGGCAATATCAGTTCCGGCCCTCTTTGGACCTATTCCAGCCAAAGGCTATTGGCTTTACAGTCAACATCTGCCCTGTGGAATCCGTGCGACGCCGACCGGCGAAAAGGCCGCCAACTTGCCCCTCTGCCCGGTCCAGCCGCTCGTAGGAAAGGATCAAGCACAAGAGCATCACCGCCAAGCAGCACAAACCGTAGTTGATGGCCAAGGACACGTGCCTGAGCTCGTTGGAACGTCCCTTTGCAGGTCCTTTCACACTCAGGAAAAACCTGGTCCATTTCCTCATTGTCTAGTGCTTTGCACTACAATATTACTTAATGAACATGATGCAACATGAGGTGCTTGACCTGTAGATCCTGTAGGGATCGCAAGTCAACTTCGACAGTTGCTGATTCTCTGAATTTGCTTGGCGTAGTGACTCCCCAACAACAGCTCAGCCGGGAACACCTCATCAAAACCCGGAAAATGTGGTCCAGCAGCATGAGCAAAGCAACAATAATCTGGAGTAAACTCCCATGTCAAGACTCGGCTAGCACCATCAACCCCTGGTAGGTGCTTGACCCAGGACTAAAGCAGAAATCATCTGGAATAAACTCCGTGCAAGAGGACTTTCAAATCACATTCAAGTTTCTTCCTGGGCAGCCTTGAGAAGGAAAGGCATCGATTCCCAAAACCCTCTGTGCGTCAAAACCAAAAAACGGGTCCAAAAGGAATGTTCTCTGCTTCTCCTAGTGACAGGGAACCTGAACTAGCCTTCCATTTGCAAAGGATCATGTCAATCATGTCCAAAGAAAAACTGGCCAGAAAGAACATGATGACGATTGCAGGTGGCCGTTGGCGAACATGTCGCATCGCAAATCCGATCATCTAAAGCAAAGGTGTATCAAGCTGTGGCATGAATTGAATGATGAGGTCGAGGTGGGTACCACCCCGCTACTGGCTTGCCAAACTTCAACAGACCAATGTACAATGAGGTTTTGTAGCTTCTCTAGTTAGAACCTATAATTACCCCCCATAAAGCTATGATAGAAGCTGACAAACAACTCCCAGTGAAGGCTTCCATGTTTGCTAAGCCAAGGCTTGGCGCCTTTCCCGGGCTCTGGTTCGCGGCGGGAAGAGCGCTGGCACTCAGCTTCCCGGCGCTCTGATGGTCTGCAAGATGCTACGATCCATGTAGATGAGCACCTCTGCTCTGCAGCGGGCACCAAACGGATCAGCCCCGCCCAACGGTGCTGCATCAAACGGTTGTCTACATGCTGTTGGCCACCCGTTTGACTGAGACGTCCAAGAGCCGACTGAGGGGACGTGAGCACTCATATACATTTACACACATTTACAGCATTTGGAGCTCCTGGTTTCGAGGAAAGTGGTTTCTGGACCAAAAAGATGTGAAGGTCAAATCAGAAAAATGCGAATTATACAAATCCTGAACTCTACGACTCTATGACTCTTCCAAGCTTCTCCCCGTCCGGAAAACCGCTGTCGCCCAGTGGCTGCGCGGAAGAAGGGCGGCCGTTCCCGGTGAAAGGCTCTGGGCGGCAAGATGGTTTGCTGCACCGTCTCCTGTCTCTGGGCCACTTCGTGCGCGGGTTTCCGGGCACGCGCGCGCGCGGAACGCACCGGTGCACCGGGAGGACTGGACGAAGCGCCTGGCGCCTGTCAGGCCAATATGGTCCACTGTTTTTTTGTATCTTTCTTCGACGCACTGACCTTATGTTTGTGTCGCTGGTCGCAGATTGGCCCACGCCTTGCAGATTGAAGTCATTGGCCCTTCGTCTCTGGTGGGAAGGCATTCGAAGAGTAAGGCCCTTCCAAAGCTCCAGTCAAGTGCAAATTGTTGAGATGTCGACTAATGCCAGTGCCATTCTGACTGACTCTCTATGCGGCACAGGCATTTGGCCATTTGAGCATCCGAAATCGAACAAATACATCTTGAAGATCCACACAAAAATCATCCGTCGACCGCTATTGAAATCAAACTATTGGTGGGAATTGCCTGTGGGTCAAAACCAGGACTCCTTGGTAGACCTACCGCGAAGTTCAAGGCTCCAGGTTTTGACCCATCCCCAAGTAAGACAAACAAGTTCTCCCCAAACATGCACACAGTACTTCCGCGACACACCGCCTGAATTCAGGCCCTCTTGTCTCCGTGTCTCCTGGAAGATGGCGGTCGACTTCCAAACCCCCGCGCACGCCTGCCGAACGCCCCGGTCGTTGCTTGTGACCCGGTCGCAGCCCCCAGGGGGTCGGTCCGGACACCGAGAACGAGCGAACAAGACGTGGCTCCAAGGCCTGGGCGTTTTCGCGTGGAATCCAGAAGTGCTCGTAAACGAATTGTAGACATTCCATGGGACTGCCTTTTTTGCCAATTGGGGTGGTGCCAGGGGGGTCAATGGGGTGATGGAGTGTCTGGGTAATGTAGACTCTTGATGAATAAACCCTCCATAAGCCTTCCATTTGAATTGGAAGTCCTCTTCATATGGGGGGGTTGATTCACCAACAGTCTAAGGCTTAGCCTGGCCCCCGGTTCCGTGCTTGATCAACATCTTCGGACCGTGGCTCGCGGAAAAAGAACTGCACAGGCCACCGTCCACAGTGGAGGTTGAACAAAGCCCCGATGGAACTGTGTCGGAAAGTGCAACCGTAACGATTTGTTCCAAAACTTTGATGAAACAAAAAAACACAAATTAAAATATATAGCTGGCAAATGTACTGCCACCGCCGCAAACGCATTCAAACCTGGTGCCTTCATTGGGAAGCACTTGGTCCAGGAACCCCGCCAGTCCACACCGCAATTTCCCCAGCCTCTTGATCCTCAGGCGAAGCGATGGAATCCAACCTCAGCACCAGGCGAAGAGTACACTCCGACGAGCACGTCACAAGGGCCAACGTGGATGGCACCGCCTCTTTGTACAGTGGATTCAGAGTAGATGGCATCCCCAAGTTCGGTGGTTTAGATGGAACCCTATATAAAACACAGTTCAGTTCGGTGGTTGTGCCATCTACTCTGAAACCACTGTAAGGGAAAGTCGTCTGACCTGGGAAGGGGCGCCATCGACGTTGGCTCCATGCTGTCTTCCTCGGAGTTTTTCCACATGTTTGGCAGTCAGGAAGTGGATGTTTTCAACACCGATCCGGTGCCCCGGACGATGATTCCAGGTGTTTAGATCCAATGTTTCC
Source organism: Durusdinium trenchii (assembly GCA_963970005.1). Classification (NCBI taxonomy): domain Eukaryota; class Dinophyceae; order Suessiales; family Symbiodiniaceae; genus Durusdinium; species Durusdinium trenchii. Next base: position 337,999 of record CAXAMN010004725.1, read on the forward strand.
TCCAATCCAGCCCCAAAATTGGGAGACATTGGTGGGGGGGTTCGTGGGTGGTAGAGTCCAGCCCAAACAGGTAAAGGCAACAATTGATTTTCACGTGCAGGACGGAACCTCTGGCCGATCGGATCAGAAGAGAAGCGATCGGATCAGAAAACGGTTACGTATTTTTAACTACACGCGGAGATGATATACACATCATTACACATTCCTCATTTACCACAAATCGGAAGAACACCTTTGACCACCAGCTATACCTAAACAAACACATCACAAATGAAAGTGGAGAACGCTCTGTTTGCAAAAGGGCAATGAGTCAATAGGCTTGGAGAGGCCCATGTTTCGCTGGTAATGTGTTCGTTCTAACACTATCACCACCAACTTCCCGCGGCTCAAGTGCTTGGGAAGTTCCATCGGAATTCCAGTAAAAATATGTGCAAATGCACTTGCTCGTCTAAGGTCCTGCACTGGAATCCGGCAACTCTGCATGTCAAGTTTGAGTGGGTTGTGTAACCCCTGATGCTCATCAGATCGCTGGGAAACATGTACTGTATCTTGAACTAGCAAGTTCAAAATGACCCATATCAGCTGAGCATCACAAGCAAGCTTTGGAAGGTAGGTGTCATCTTTACCACTGCAATGCTCACTGATTCGTCTTTCAGCAGCTCTCCATGAATCATCTGCCAATACCCTGGCCATCCGGATGAAATGCGTTTGCAAAGTCCCGTTCATGATCAGCAGTGGCCGCCGACGGGAGCTGGAAGCACATTCCACAGCAGGAGCACATCTGATGTCCAAAGCATGCCTCTACGTCCAAACTGTGAGAAACCCGGACCTGCTACGCCAGCTGGCCAAGGCCCATCGGCCCCGGGTCAACACCCGGTCACCCAGACCTCTAAGTACGGGTCGTGTGCTCTTCCAGGATGATTGGCTGTTGTTCCCGCTTTTGACCTTGGTGACCACATTTCGCTTCTCACCATGTCGATGTCAGCCGTAGTTTCTGTCGAGCAATTTCCCAAGTGCTGTCGCATGGCCTCGCAAGGCCTTGGAAGGCATTGGAAAAAGAGGCGTGGAAGGAGTACATACCTGTCATCCGCGCGTTTCCTCGAGGGCTAGCTTGAGCCACTCAAGTGCTCAGTGAGGTGTTGACAAACAAAACCTAGGGCCTACCACCTGAGATGGTGGTTAGGGTGGGTGCGAGGGGGTCAAAGCGCCGAACCTGATGATATGGGACCGAAGCCCTAGGGAAGGAATCATATCCTGTGCCGTCTTGCTTTTGAAGTTTCTTCCGCAACGAGAGGAACCCACCTGTCACGGTCTCCAACCTAGAAGCGATAGACTCCAACCTAGAAGCGAGTTAAAGTATTGTCAATAGTGATCCACAGCTTCTCGGGGGCGTTTTCAGATCGAAGCAGGCACTGCAGGCAGCCTGCTGGCAGCGGCTCAATCTGGCTGAAGAGATCTGACTGCTCGGTGCTCATCGTGGGGTTTAACGGACTGCTCGGTTGCCATCACGCTGCGGATCGAGCCGCCTTCTCGCCGCATGGAGCCGGTCAGACCTTTCCGATCCCAAAGGTTGGCGATTGGCGAAACGTGTCTGGCGGATTGGCATGGCGAAACAAAAGGGTGTCAGGATTCCGCGACACGATACGACACTTGACTTCCACATGTTCCGCGACTCACGTGTCAACTTCACCCGAGAAAAAGTGATCAACTCCCAGATTTTGCCAAGATGCAGGATATCTGCAGGATTGCAGTTTGGACTGAAAGACACCTGGCACCGCTGTCAATTGAAGTTTGGTGTTCGAAACAACTTGTACAACACCCATCCTTCACTCCAAAAAACACTCAAACTCCAAACAACAACAACACGAACAATACGCTGGGCCCCATGAATGTTGTGGGAGAATCGCAAACATCCCGCCGGCGGCACTGGTGAGCTTTATGAATCAGGATCTCCTTTCTGGTGGCAGGGTTTCGGTACGACCTGGGGTCCAACGTTAAACACTTGATGAAATCTTGGCCACGAGGATATTCTTCATTGAAAGTAGCACCATGTAGCACCCACTTGGAGAAAAGTGTTACTTACTATCTCTGTGGGTGGCTATGGTCACATCCCTGAAGATTGCGTCAAAGCCGGCGGCTTCCGGCGGCCTACTGATTTTGGGTACCTTCAAGCTTCTGAGCCACAGGTAGATTCAAATAACGGTCAGATTTCCATTGTTATCTAACTTGTGTATAGATTCAAATCCGATGTCTTGAAACACAGAATCCAGAACAGCTCATTTTGACTCAGCCGTTGCAGTGAACCAACCACGCATCGTCATACTACGTCATACAACTGTTCATTGAGGCCTTTGGTTCAGAAGTCTGACTGCTTTGACACAGCAAGTAATGATACACCATCAACACAATGGAACACGGCAAAAAAAGAGTCAACATCCAGGTGAAACTGTGACTCCAATCGTACGGAACACCATGTGAACACACTGCCCAAGCCCCGCTCGTACGTTGACCACAACGTGCCAGCAGCACGTGCAGCTTCGTTCGAAAGTGCTCCACCGCCGCCTGTGCGCCGCGCAACCGCCGTTCGAGCCTCCAGGCTCTTCCAGCCCTTGGCATCGCCCGAGTCCCAGTTGATTGGATTGATGTGGCCCAGAGGCGACCCGAACGAAAGGTCCCGAACCTGTCCTGCTACATGTTGGTGAAGGCTCCACTTCACCCGATCGCCTGGTTCGGGTCAAAAGCCTGGCGAACTGAGGATCCGAGCCTTTGGGGGTTATAGATGATGCCTCCCTGAGTAGGTTCTGATATCATGCAGAGTTGCAGCCCATTTGGTTTTAGCCCTCCATAGCCCAATAGACATTGAGGGATCGAGTTGTTAGTACCGGGTTAGCCAAAACCACTGGTCAAGTCATTATCATGGATCAAATACCTGCTCATGCAAATATCATCCAATATCTTACCCACTGCAGTCCTTCCTTGAAAATCAGTGCAACCACCTGCGGTCATAAGTTCCACAGTCTACCCGGGCCCACATCAGCTTCACCTGTCAGTTGGATGCCATCTGACTGCTTAAGAAGGAAACCCTAGGATTCCTGGCCCACCACCATTGATTTAATCATAGGCGGGTCATCCCGAACAACCATGGGTTTAACTATAAATTTTACACTACCAATCCAGGTCAACCGTTTTTTGAGTATAGGAATGTCTTGGAAGTCTAGCTTGAAAGATCATTGTTGCGTGGAAGTCTCCCACGTTCCACCTTCGCATCGCATCACGACCAACGGCGCTCGATCGGACGAAACATCGTGTTTCTTTTCCACAGCCAACATCAGTCGTCAACATACACCAGTTGCAAACCGAACGGAAGGAACAAAATCAAAGACCTACGGTGTGAAAACAACCAGTCATCAAGCATGTTACTGCTTTATCAACTTCAGGAGACCAGGAGACTGAAAATCGTGTGTCCTCTTGATTGTGCACACGAAACACTTCCCTTCCATGAGATTCTGCTGCCACCCCCCCCTGCCTCCGTAGGCCCAGCATAGACCACCGAGCCTCCCACGGCCAACCTAGAGGAACGGCACCGCGGAGGCCCAAAACTCACTGATCTGCACAGCGGCAGATGGTCGACCAAGGCCCAACATGGAGACACTCCAACAGGGTCCCATGAATAAAGCTGAATGGCTACCTGCTTAAGGCTTGGAAAGTCGATGATGACTGGTGAACTTATTCATCGACTTTCTAAGCCATACTAGCAGGTAGTCAGCGGGGGAAGATCTTCCCGGAATCCAGACTGTGGTGGTGGTTCCGATGTGGTTCCGTGGATAAGGTTCAAGGAGAGCAATGTGCCGTTGGTGTAGACAATTGTGGAAACACATCTGGTTGATATGAGGTGTTATTACGATGTGCATGCCGATTGCAATATACAAGGCAGCATATAGGGATAGTTGTAGTACTCACGCATAATTTGCGCATGTATTGGACATTAATGAACCCAAAATGACCCAAAGGCAAGCACTCATGAAAGAAGTTGATGGGTGGCATGCCTTTCACATTCAGTCACACTAGCCCCAGTTACCGTTTTCTTCTTGTGACAATCTGCTCGGATGCGTGACACCCTAACTTTGATCGACTTCAGCTTCTTTGAGACTGTTGATGAGTGTGTGGACAACCTGAACTCTATCCTCTATATATACTTATAATTACCATGCAAATACTTAGATCTACTTAGACCCTCCAACAGGTCTCCATTCGGGTTTCCAAGCACCACGCCTATAGACAGGAAAACCAAGCAACTAGATTGAAGAATCATGGAGCCAAAAGATGCCAAAAGGCCGGATGGGGGTTTTAATAGGGTCTCCCTCTTCATAATGTATACCTGGACCTTCTTTCGGGGTGTCCTGGCAGGTCCCTTAGTAGTGGGCTGGGGCTTCCAGCCAGGTGACCCCGACATGAAGGTGCTGGTAGACCTTCCAGGAACATCCGCTTCTCGGATCTCCTTTAGCTGTCCCATCGAACCGTTTTTGTCACCGATATGTTGTTTTCACCGATTCATCAGCCATCTATTCACTTACCGAAGCCTTGAACCCCGGGACGAAAGAAACACAGAAACGAATGGGAATTCACCCTGAATTCACCCAGGAACCGACAGAAACACACACCATGATCTCGATTTCCAAAAAAATAAACAACTTTCAAACCGGCCAAACTCCAAAATATCCAACAGAGACCCCTTCGCCACGAGCTACAGGACCAGGTCATCGAAGAGCTGCAAGGTGTCGTAGCGCGGCTGATGAATCACCGCCACCACCTGCCGACGAGCGCCCGCACACGAAGACCGGGACTGCTGTCGGGAGACTGGACCGCAACATGGAAGCATCCGAAGTAACCGAAGCAACGTGTCTCCTTTGGTGTCCAAAAGTGATGCTTCCAAAAGCCACCAGGAGTGCAACAGAAAGGGTGTCTCTACCAGTTGGGCAAACACCAGGATGTACTGTATAAGACATAGTATCACACCTCATATACTCCTCCTGTCCCCGCATGTTGGCGGTAGTGGATCTTTTTTTGGAGCTTAGAGAGCCATGCCGTGCAAGACCACCATTTTAGGGGCATTCATAGCTCAAAATAGGTAGCGGTAGCACCAACAAGTGCCCACGAGAGCCATATGAGCAACATCTGATGGTTTTGTTGAACCTTCGCGTCTTGCGATTCCTTGTGCAACTATATAGTTTGTTGGACCATGGTAACATGGTTCCGGTTCGCAACACCAAGTCGTTGTGCAACATGATTACAGCTATATAGAAGGAATATGAAGGAAGTACATGAAATTGTTGTCACTGCTAGAAGATTCTCTGGCACACAGCAGTCGAGCCAACGAGCCCCGGAGAATGTGCCAGCGGTCGATTTCTCCAGAAATGATCTCTCATTCAGCACTTGAGTGGCACTTGAGTCAGCAAAAAAGTCCCAGAATCCATGAGAGTATGTTGGTTTCGAGGAGAAAATGAACTGGCAAAGAGATGAGTCAAGGAACTACTCTGCGGTACTGGGGCGAGTCGGTCGATCGACGAAAGATGGTGGACCAAACTGACCAAACATCCGCAATGATGCCATGATAAGCATATGTGGCAGCGGCATCTTCAGAGTCTCAGGAGCATGTTTGTTGGAGAAAATGACATCTGTGGAGTGGCCACATGGCAATTGAAGGCTGTCAAGCGTGGTCACAAAAATGGAAACCCACACTGAATAAGACTTACCACGTCACACCAGCAGAATGCCCAAGGTCTTCGCTTGCGATCCCGTTGAGCCCCAAAAAGAGAGGTCGCAGAAAGCGTTGCCTCATCCGTAACGAGCCGCGCCCATCAGCCAAGGAACTGTTGAAGCCATTCGTGCCTCAAACATCGTGCGGCTGCGTTTTTTTCAAACGTGGCGGACTTTTTACCAGGACCTTCAGTTCGTGACCGTCCTTGAGATCCCAGAATGAGGTCACGAATCGTTCCTCAAGAGGTCTCTTACAGACTCCAAAGAGGTCACGTACTGAAGGTCCTGGTATTTTTTCTTTTTGCATCGATAACAACTAAACAAAGACTAGGGACATGAGGGTGCATTCTTTAAGAGTCTCCAAAGTCAGTACCCACAACAAAGGGCAAATGGGCAAAACAAACACTTCAAACCGGCTGCGCACTTCACCAACATCCAACCATCGACTGCTTCTTTTCCTGAAGATATCTGTACTATTTATACATGGTTTGTCCTCTGTGAAACGAGTTCGAAAGCCAGGGTCATTCCTTCAACGAAGGCCGAGGGTCCGGATCCCTCTATATATGTCCTAGACTTCTGAGACAAGTGAAACAGCTGGTTGGTCGATATTCAGCCTATAAAAGCAATGGGCCAGGAATCCTAGAGCATTGAAGGGTCCCCCTACGTTAGGAAATTCCATGGCAACGCGTTGCAAACACAGCCGCCAGCGCTGGGGATCCCCCGCCGCTGCACCATTCAAGCAACGCACCACCTGCGCTGCCCGCTTCCCGCGGCTTCGGCCGATTCCCGCTTCGGCTGGATGCACAGAGCTGAAGAAAGTTGCAAAACAGATACTTAGAGGGAGTGTTGGTAGATGGTCACAACATATCACAACTGGGATGCCAAAAGCCTAGCAGTTTCCATCGCGGAATCCGGTGAACTTTTGTGAAGGGTGCTCGCAGATCGTTGAATTTTGGACCAGGAACCTTACCTCAAACATCCCTTTCCCACGCTTGTCCCATGCATATTAGTCCCCTAGCTCCAAAAACAATGTTCATGAGAGTCGGGCCCGTGTTCATGTCAGGCCTCATGAGAAGTGGTACTATCTAAGCCGCTGGTTGGCTCATCTGCGAAGAGCAGCAACGGTTGAGCCACAAGTTCCATGCCCTGAGCCGGACGGTCGTGGCACATGATACCCTGTGTGCGTCGTGGAGGCTGAACGCGTCGCGGATGACTTGACCAGAAGTTGCACCCAGAAAGATTCAGTAGACAGGTCCGAACAGAGATGGTTTTGGGTTCGGGCAATTGTGTAAAAAACAGTATATAATATTCATATAGAATCCATCCAGTTGTTGGGATCATATTGTCCCACTGTGTCTGGAAATACTGAACATTGTTGTGTCATTGGTGTGTCATGGCCTGAGGAACGTAAACAAGAGAGGTTTAGGGCCCCAGTGCCACGCACCGGGCCAAACACATAATGTGTGAGACAGCAGCCCCAAGTGTGTTGAGCCACTCAGCCACTGCGAAACCGCGAAGCCGCGAAAACGGTCCGACAAACACCACCAATTTGAACTGGAAGAGATGCTCCAGAAAGACCCTCGTTGGTTACCACCCCCAGCGGCCGCTGTTCGGCCGTCCCATCAGTCCCATCCCACCAGTGACTTCTGGGGACTTCTGGTCGCTGGGCTGAATCCGATGATCCCATGGTGACCCGATGGTCCGATGATCCGATGGTCCGATGATCCGATGGAGGGCGGGGAATCCGAGGCCTCCCAGACCTCCAGGCCTCCGCATTCTTCGCTGGGGCACCCGACGATGGAGACACGCTTCCTGGAAGTCTGGCCGGTCCCGCCGGGCCAGGTCCGATGTTCAATGTGACCCAAACACGACCTGTTTTGGGACTGGAATATTATGCCTAGATTGACCCCCCCTGGCACCACCCCAACTGAACGCCCAAGTCTGGGCAGTCCCATGAACAAATTGTGTCTGGGTGAGAAAGACAGGATCGAAATGGATCGAACTTCCACCAGGTCCACAGAGGAAAGTTTCTTTCCGCCTCCCTTTATCTCCAAGTCTGGATGTTCTAAGCTTGTTTTGCTGAATGGTAAAGGGAACACCCCCAAGTATATCCCAGGCGTTCATCCACCTGTTTCATGATGCATCGGGCCGAGTTCTAAATTACGGGAGGATCCCAAAAGGCAAAGAGAGTTCGACCATTCTGACACCCACACAACTGGCAAAGGCAACCCCAAATCAGGGACCAAGCCAAAGCAGCCCCAAATCAGGGCCCAAGTCAAATGGATAAGTCACACTGGGAACATCGACAGCAAATCCACTATCACTATCTACCACTTGGATATCGAAGGTGGTAAGACTAAGAATCGAGATGAATCAAGTAACTTCGCAAAGCAACTGCCTGCAAGGACCCATCTGAACCTCATTTTACGAGCCTGTAGACTCTAGAATCCAGCTAAATCCAGCCAAGAAGTACAAAGAGATCTTAAGTTGATGAGAATCAACAAAAACAAACACGTTAAAAAACATCCTTGTGATGAACCCTGAATTCATCTGAATTCCTTTCAAATCGCTGCCTCCCCAGCCGCCTCACTTACCCCTCTTACCCCTGCTCGACGAATGGGGCGTCCCACCGTTGCCCACCGGAGACGCCACGCTTCTCCGGAGTGCCCACGCGCGCCTCTCGTGAACCGAGTCGTGGAGTCGTCGAATCTCCTCCCCTTCAGTGCAAAGAAACATTCCGTTCCAGCAGTTACAAGACGGGGTGGTGTTTAGTCCCATCCAGTGAGTGGATGTGACAGGGGCACCCCGACTACCTCCATGGATCGCACCCCGTCGAACGTGACTGCTGGTTCGCTTTCGCTTGTTTTGTTCGCTTTCGCTTGTTTGCAGGAATGTATCCAAAGTATCTCATCCCCTGCGAAAGACTTCTGTGATTTGTTGGCAACACATATTCCAAAAGCACGTGCTGAGCCGGACCCGTGCGGCACAAGCTGACCCAACAAGTGCTTCTTCATCGCTTCAAAGATCGAACGGGGCTTGCTCCGGGATGACTGGAAAGCCGGTGAAGAGATCTGGCCCACCCTTTCAGAATGCAAACTGGAAGATTTGCTGCATTTCTGAAAGGGTGGTTTCAAGTGAGGTTTGCTTCAAAAGTCGATGGGGGTACATATTTGTACACAGGGATTTGCTGGGGCTGGTATGGGCTTGGCTCTTCCTACCAGTTGCAGATTTGGGCATTGTACCATGCGCAAACACGGGGGGAAGCGAGCCATTTGAGAGGAATGGTGGACAGGAAACCGGAAGCGTTTTTGTGACACATCCAGCTGGAGAGGTGATGTTGAACACGCGCACATGGTCGGGTACAATGGATGTACATGTCAGCCATCAGTGCATTTAGCGAAGTCTCCGTCACCTTGAGTCTTCGAAGCCTTTGAAGGGTTTAAGATTAATTAAGGATTTCTCAAGTTCGTGAATCAGAACAAATACCCAGCGACTGTCACATGACTCGCGTAGGTCCTGCCTAAGGTCCTTGTCTTCCTCTACTTGGCCAAGAGGATGCAAAAGAGTATCAACCCTGTGACCTGGAGATTGATTTTCGGTGACACAATCTATGCGTGGTTTCCGCCCCCTTTTTCATTGGCTTCAGAATATTTAAGGGAGGCTTGATCATCTCTATAGGGAGGCTTGGTATCAAAACCAAAGGGCTGGAGACCTTGATATGTTCACCTCCTGGCTGGTGTCTGTTCTGTTCATTTGCCCAGTTCTGACCCGACTAGAAACCCCGGTAGAATCACCCATCTATGTTCAAGGGCTGTGGGGCAGCTCGGCTAAAAGGCTCGGACCTGCTATAGGCTTCTTATATCTAACGGATAAAGCTTCGGAGGTAGCCGGAAGCTGCTGCTTCGGAGGCAATGGGGAAACCCACCGTGAGAAGACACATGCCCGAGGCATCTCGATTTCTGCGACCTGTCCTCAAGCAAGTTGAAGAGATTCAAGTCTTTGGCCACCTGAGTCATCGCTGCGAGGCACATCAAGTAGTCTGAGAGCACCCCGTGGATCCAAAGACCTATTGTAGGTCCCCAGTGGTTCCTTACAAGACTTAAGACCGAGAAAAGGGCCCCTGATTCCTTATATGGGCAACCTGCTCGACTTGCGTCCGAGACTGTGCTCACCATCCTCCCTTTGCCCCTTGCAATTCCGCTTGGCGTCACTGACCTTCTCAGACTATGAGAGCTTCAGAGCTTCAGCCCATGACCCGGTCCATCATGACCCCACTCTTCCCCAGTTTCCCGGCGATTTGACCCACCCACAACCCGGAAAGAACACCTCCACATCACCAACCGCTCCCACTCCGCCCAGCTCCCAGAGCTCCCACTCCGACCCACGAGAGAGACGGTGACCGAGCCGCAGAGGTGACGCAAGCATCCACCTGCTTGGCGCACCGAGCCGCGCATCCCGGACCGGTGGGGTTCGGTTCGGGCTTGGCTGAAGGGTTGGGGTGGTTGGGTCTTCGACACTCGGTTCGTTCTCGTTTGGTGTATTATCCATGTGATTCCTGGAGAACATCATGATTGAGTCATATCATATATATATATACATATCTGGAGCCTGGAACACCTACCACAATCTAGTCGTGTTAAATTGTTCGATCGACCATCAACAAACGTGCCGGTGTCACAAAGGGCGCTCCAGGGATTCCAAAACGTATTGAATAACAACACCAAAGTTGCGCCCCAAAAATGGATGTCTGCGTCGTTTTGCTGATCGTTTGCTTTGTATTTTGTGTTGTTGTTTCAGGTGGTTCACACAACGGCGTTCTGTGTTGTGTTTCTTTGACTGCTGTGTTGTGTTTCTAAGCGCTTTGGTGCCTCCAGCTCATTTCCGGCAAGGTTTCCACATAGCAAAAGCAGTCCTTGTCTTTTTTGATCGTTTTTAACCAAACACCCAAAAAACAGAACATCAATGCCATGTGGAGTCTCAAAAATGATTGGCACTCAAAAACTGTGATCGTTTGGGGTTCCGGGTATATACAAAAGTGATCCATGTTTTGGTCAAAGCGTCCGAACCGAAACGGGCCGTGTCTCTGTGTCTCGAAACTAACTCGTTAGAGGATCTATGTCTCATGTGGAAGTGCCCAGCTACCTCAAGAACACTAAAGGAAACACCCACACCCTCACAAAAGGGATCCCCGAAACGCTGGTTTTGCAGCGCCGACATAGCACCTCACCAGACCCATAGCCTACAGCACAAAAAACTGTTTCCGTCGCAAACGGGCCTCATCTCTAGGAACATGGGCAGGTAGTCGCAAAAGCGCCTGTCAGTTCGAAGGCCATGGTGTGGAAAAAATTGTCCCTTGTTTATACATTTGGACCCGTTTGATTCAACAAGTGGAAGGAATCCACATTTTAAGGGACCAGCGTTGTTGCCTTACCAGTGTGTCTTACGTTTTCCTGATCATCGTCTTTTCCCCAGATAGCTGCAAACTATAGGGTTCTTACTTGTGGCTCTGGATCGGCATTTTTGTTTTGCCCGTGCTGGCCTCGTTCTGGTGCTGCTGCTGGTGCTGGATCGGCGTTTCACTTTGCCCGTGCTGGTGCTGGTTGGTGCTGGCTCTGGATCGGCGTTTCGGTTTGCTGGTGCTGGATCTGCGTTGCCCGTGCTGGTGCTGGCGCTGCCTCTGGATCGGCGTTTCGCTTTGCCCGTGCAGGTGCTGGTGCTGGGTGCTGGTGCGGGTGCTGGATCGGCGTTTGCTTAGGGCGTGCTGGTTGGGGGGGCTGGCGCGGGCGCTGGTGCAGGTGCAGGTGCTGGTGCTCGTGCTGGCCCCTAGCATGACTTGATGTCATCCCTGGCATGACATGATGTCATTATTTCAAATAGGAAACAGCCAACAAGATACACCTTTTTCTTGAGCCAAATATAACGCGTAAAGTAGACATGACTTTGTACAAGCGGTGAAAAATACCCCCCGCGGCGCCGCCAGGTCACTGGCAGCACCGAAGAGGCAGAAGTGCAGCCATCATAGACCTTAGGACAGGCTGCAATGCTATGTACAATATGCATGACCTACGAATGCGTTGTTGTAATGGAGAAAGTTGCAGGTGAGGTTCGGCTCCTTTTGCGCTCGTAGCGGGAAGCTGCAAAACAAAATGCACGGCTTAGGTTTCCACCTAGCATCACGGGAGCAATACCACTCCAATCAAGATGCCATAGGTGACTTGCACCGTGAATTATTATAGACAAGATGAATGCACTAGGCATGCCAGCCAAAATGGACACGGCAAACCTTCCGGTTCGCAACGCTGTTGAAACAGTTAGCCCAAAAGATGAAAGACGGCTAACGTCCCCGTTAGCGTAGCGAGCTTGAAACTCCAATACTTTACATGCCAACATGAGAAAGAAAGCGTTCCGGCTAACGTTCCCGTTAGCATGGAAGATACACACTCCGAAGGCCGAAAAAGATCTATGGATCCCACTCCCAGTACCATCCCCGGGAGGCAGTCCACTTCCACGAAAAGCTCCAAGATCCGGACCATTCTCGGTCGCCGTAGTAAACCCGCTCCTGGGCAGGCTTACCCTTACCCTTCTCCTTGCCCTTCTCTTTGCCTTGTCCCTTGTATGGCTCGGACTTATACTGCCCTTTCTGCGGCTCATATTTGCCCTTGCCCTTCGGCTGAATATCGCTCTTGCCCTTGCCTTTGGCCTTGGCTGCGCCCTTCATTGCAATGTCCTGGGCAATGGTGCGCTCCGGCGGCCCGACCACGGCATCAGAAGAGCTTCCGGCAGCACCCTTTCCCTCCGAGGGCTTCGGCACCATTCGCCACTGATGTGCGGCTGGTGCCCATGGGCGCGGGCGATCAGACTTGCCCTTGCCCTTCCCCTTGCGGAATTGGGTCCGCTGCTGGAGGCGTTGCTCGTGATAGGTAGGGCAGTCGATCTTGTAGTGCGGCCCCCCCCGCACACGAAGCAACCGGAGGCTGGAGCTTTTCCTTTGCCTTTGCCCTTCTTGGCTTTATGCTCGGCCTGGTCAACGGGAAAGAATCCAGATCGTAGATTCTGGTTCGCCGTCGACTTGCGAGACACCGCACTGACCTTCTTGTGCGTCCCCTCGATCACCTTCAAGCTGTGCCCAAATTCATTTGCAGCATCGGGCCAGTTCAATCGGGCGAAGGACACAAGATCTTTGAGGATGTTCTCGGCCGAGCCTTCCGGCTGGCATTGCTTATCGTTCCAGCCGATGATCACGGGCGGAGGCTGATTCTTCTGCAAGATCGCAAAATCGACGTACGTGGCAAACTGTGCCAAGGTCAGGAAACGGCATTTGTGTGCCACGAACGCCTCATCAGCCAAATCGACAGGATCGTCGTCACCCCGGTCAAGCTTCAAAATGAAGCAGAGACGGGTTGCACGAGCTTCCATCTCCTCCTGCTCTTCCGCAGCCGGGTCATCCTTTCCAGTGCCCTTTCCCTTCTTGCCTTTCCTCTGCTCGGCTGTTCTTCCAAGCTTCGGATTCATGCTTCGTCCGAGCCGCTGCAGGAAGTCAAGTGCATCGGGCGTGACCCTGAGCATCCGATGTTGATTCCAATCAATAGTTTCCTATGAAAAAATATTGATATTGATTTGCCTTGAATATCAATATCAAAATCAATATTTTCTATTGATTTGGTTTAGGTGTTTTCTGTTGATTTTGATGTGCCCTTTTCCTTCCAAAATATGATGAACATATTGATTTTGATATTGATTTTGATCTTGATTTGGATATTGATTTTGGACACCCCTTTTCAGTTTGCAGTTTTGGCTGTGAGAGTGTGAACAAGTATAGGGAACCAAGAATGTCCAGAGGTGGGGCCAGGCACAAAGCCAAGGCTTACATAGACCCATCCTTGCTGCTGCAAGTGATGGGCAACCATGGGGACTTGCTGGCTGATCTGGGATCCTATGAGAGCAGGAACAAGCAAGGTGCTGTGGACCCTGCTGGATTGGTCAGGTGCCTACCCCTTGTGAAAGGGTTGTTGGGTGTGTGCCCCAGAGCAGAGGTTCCATCAGCTCCTCTGAGGCAAGCTCTTTTGAGCTTGCTCACCTCTATGCCAGAGGTGAACAAGAGCAAGTTCAATGGCAGCACATGGAGCAGCCTGAAGGCTGAGAGGCTGACCACCCTGTTTGCTCATGTGAGGCGGTTGAAGAGGGACAATGACCAAATGAGAATTTGTGCTGCAAAGCTCAGTGGCTCATCCTACACTTGCCTACAGGAAGCCATTGGCATGGTGACCTTGCCAGAGGAGGAGGAGCCTTTGGAAAAGGGTGAGGAAGCTTCCTTGAAAAAGGAAATTGCTGCAAAGCTGCCCTTGCAAAAGGGAAAAGCTGCTGATGAGATCTCTGTGGATTCTCATGGTGTGCCTCTGATCTTTTGCACACCAGACAAGGCAGGCAGCTCGTCCTCCAGACCAAAACCCTTCATCAACAGAAGGGAAGGCACCATGGTCCATGGACATAGCTCTCAGGCCTTGCAAAAGGCATTGGGATATGGTACCACTGAGCCAGCAGCAGCCCTTGCAAAAGGGAAGGTCCCTGCCAAAACCCTTGCAAAAGGGAAAGGCAAGAGCAACAATGCCTCTGCAAAGGCCCTTGGAAAAGGGAAGGGTGACAAAGCTGCTGCCAAGGCCCTTGCAAAAGGAAAAGGCAAGGGCAAGAAGGCCTCTGCAAAGGCCCTTGCAAAAGGGAAAAGGGATGGCAAAGCCTCTACAAAGGCCCTTGGAAAAGGGAAAGCTTCTGCAAAGGCCCTTGCAAAAGGGCAAAAGAGGCCCCTTGAGAAAGGGAGTGAGGGCACCTGGTATGCCTTGAGAAAGACAAATGCCAAGAAGCCCAAGAGAACATATATCACAGGTGTCTTGGCACCAGGGAGTGGCCACCCAAGGAAGCTTATTGTGGAGGTTCCAGCCACTTGGAGCTCTCAGCATGACTTGATTTGCAACAAAATCATGAAAGCCTTGGAAAAGGACAGCCTCAGCAAAGCAGAGGCCTTGAAGATGAGAGAGGAGCTAGTGGCAGCCTACCCTTGAGATGCTGTTGCCAAACACCCTTGCCAAAGGGTGAAGAGCTTGCTCACCCTTGCAAAAGGGTGCAGCCCTTGCCAAAGGGCATGAACCCTTGCAAAAGGAAGCAGCCCTTGATAAAGGGCATGAATCAATCCTTGCAAAAGGTGTTCCTTGCAAAAGGATGGAAGCAGCCCTTGAGAAAGGGCACAAATCAATCCTTGCAAAAGGTGTTCCTTGCAAAAGGATCGAAGCAGTCCTTGGTAAAGGGCATAAATCAACCCTTGCAAAAGGTGTTCCTTGCAAAAGGCTGGAAGCAGCCCTTGGCAAAGGGTGTGACCTAAAAGGATACCCTTGGAAAAGGGTTCTGCACCAAGACCTTGAGAAAGGGTTTTGTTAAAGCTAGGCCTTGAAAAAGGTTTGTACATATGTACATGTATAGCTGGATATAGTGCTAGCATCTTGGAAAACAGCTGCTGCTGCTGCTGCTTCTAGTTGCTTTCTGGTGTTGGTTTCTTCTAGTTGTTTTTTCTAGGGAGGTGTTGTTGTTTTTTCTTCTTGGTTCATGTGTTGGGTTTTGGTTTTGTGGTGTGGGTTTGGTGTTCATGCCTTGATGCACCTGCAGCCATTTGGGCTACAAGCGGCTCAGCTGAGCCATCTGTCAGGGAGCCACCCTGCAACATGGAGGTGGATGAAGAAGGAGATGTGGTGGAGGATTGGGAGATGTGGGATGTGGAGGAGGAAGAATGGGAGGAGGAGGACTGGGAGGAGGAGGAGTGGGAGGAGGAAGAATGGGATGAGGAGGAGGAGGAGGAGGGGGAGGAGGTGTCTTCAGGACCCCTTACCCCTTCCCATTCTCACATGTTGACCAAGGCTGGGAAGAGGAAGGGGCCACCTCTGCTCCTTCCAGGCCCTCTGAGCCCCTTGCAAAAGGGCAGGAGGCACCAGCTCTTGCAAAAGAGGGTGGTGAGGAGGAGCAATCCCTTGCAAAAGGGACAGGTCAGGCACAATCCATTGAAAAAGGTGATGGTGATGCATCAACAGCCCTTGGCAAAGGGCAAGAAGAGTCAACCCTTGGAAAAGGGGCTGTGCCAGTCAAGGCAGCACCATCACCTCCACCTTGCAAAAGGTGGAAGGTGATGGTGGACTGGCACAACACTCTGAAGGCTGGCCCTGATGACACCATCAGGGCCCAGGACTTGGAGGCTCTCCATCAACTCCTTGAAAAAGGAATTGGTGTGTACCTCTGTTCTTGGTGTGGGAGAACACAAAGACAGAAGGTACAACATGAGATGGAGAGCCTCCTTGGCCCCATGGTGGCGCAGGAGTTGATGTGGGTGGGCACCACCACTGCCAGAACTGGGCCCAGGGGCAAGGCTGACCTTGCCACTGGGTTTGGGCGCAGTGCCATCTTTGATGATGGAGATGACATCTTGTGGGAGTGCAATGACTGGGGCATCAAGTGCTTTGGCATCACCACACACAAACAACCACATGAGTGGATGCCAGAGCACAGGAGGTTCCGAACCTTTGCTGAGGCAGTGCTGAGCTTCATGGAGGAATTTAAACCTCAGAAGTGGCCTGCTGATGCTTGAGAAAGCATCCACACTGCCAGCCCTTGCAAAAGGGTAAGGTGGAACCTCCTGATGCACCAGTACCCTTGAAAAAAGGGTTGCTCCTGCAAGTGATCCTTGAAAAAGGATCAGCACCCAAGTCCTTGAAAAAAGGACCAGCACCCAGCAAGCTCTTGGAAAAGGGCAGGCCCAGG
>CAXAMN010004736.1:4315-55671 GCA_963970005.1 Durusdinium trenchii
GTCGGATTGCAGCCAACCATCCCAGGCATCGCAGCAGCAGGTAGTCAACATAGTCACACTACATTGGCTGATGGAGTGCAACATCAAGTTACCAATCATGTTCATACACATACTGTGCGACAGGCGAGTCAATGTCGACGTTTGCATTTTTGATCATTTTTGTGTTAGTTTGCGTGCCAGTGGCCAAACCTTCCAGCTTCGGGACTATCATTATCCTTCCTGTGTTTTGGGATCCCACCATCAATATTCATAAGGTGCAACACCTTCCACTACCAAGGTCGGACTCCCTCAAATCAAAAGTCGACTAGTCTTGAAGAGTCTGGCGGCCTGCAAATCGAGTGGGAAATCCGTCCGACGGATCGGCTCAACTATGTTGCTTATCGGAAGCAACACCTGAGGGTGCCCAAGGTTCAGGGGGGGGTGATCAGGGGAAGGTGTTGTGTGTGTTTCTTCAATTTCTTTCTTCGGGGTTGATTTTGGGGCATTCTTTTGACCACCAAAACTATAAGCAAATTCCAGCGTTTCTTCCCTTGATTCGGATCACTGGCACGTGTCAGTGTTTCAAGCGCAACTGGGGAATCGAACCACACAGGCGCTGGCGGGTGCCACCGGCCCGGCGCCAGACGCAGCGGAGACGCTGACGTGGCTGGTGCGGGGGTCCAGCGCGGCGACGGAGCTGGAGGATTCACAGAGCTCACAGGGCTCGCAGAAGGAGCCAGGTGGGAGGTCAAAACCACACACTATCAAACAGCACGTTTTATTTGTTTGGGTGTATGGTCATTTAAGAGATCATTTAAGCGGATACTGTAAGTCAGTCGCGTTTGGAAGAACATGTGGCCCTCTCACACCCTAGCAGGTTGGTGCAGTGCTAATTTGGTGTCAATCCAGGACACGGAGAGTGGCATAGCTTTGCAGACTCGGAAAGTGCCGACAGATCCACCTGCACCTCCAAATCCACCAACATCGGCAGTGGCTCCAGTCAGGAAGGCCTACTTGAAGCACCGCCTTGTGGGGAAGCAATCCTTAGGGCCTCGTCTTGGTTTTGCCCCCAGCCTTGAGCGCCCTGCCCGCTTGGGATCCAAGTTGCTGCGGGCACGCTTGGGGCACAGTTTGCAGCCACCCGAGCGGGGCTTCTTGGTGCGAGTTCATGGGGATGGCTGGGGCAGCGGCCAGGGGAGCTACTTGGCCACGGTCACCGAGGCGGACACCACCACCTTCACGGTGATCCGGCGCGGAGATTGTTATGGATCCTGGGACGAGACGCACGTGTTGAAGACATGTTGCTCCATCATGGCCCGGACCAGCTCCAAAGAACATGTCTTCCTGGCTTCTGCCAAAGCGACGAGGGCCTGAATCGCCTGAACATGGGCAAAACGGTCCCGGAGTCCTACAGCTCTTGTATTTGCCAATTTTGGTGGCAGCTTTGTACAGATCTTTAGGACTGCTGCCAGGGTTTGGACTCTGTGGCTTGTCACTGCTTTCAAAAGAACGGTAGCCGTAGCCCCTCGCCATTGAGCCTTCACGACGTCTTCCCATGATCGGAACCGTTGTGTGCAGTTTCGAAGGCACACTCACCAACCAAATACTGCAATAGCCAAGGAGTAGCCAGTGTGCAGCCTTCTGCCACGACATACGTCCTCCGAACAGCCTGAAGACAATACTTGAATTGAAACGACATGAAAGCCGTCAGATGCAGTGTGATGCGGCGAGTTTCGGCTTCCAACACGGGGGCCTCGCGCTTCTGACCAACTCGCATGTGACTTGGAATGGAAGGGGGGCAGATGTTTGAGGCCAGTTTGGTCAATCCAGGGGTGCATGCAAGACACATCTGACTGGCCAATGACGGCTAATGACATCCTCGATTCTTGGGATGGCCTCAGGCAGGACTTCGCCAAATGTGGCATTCCTTTGTTCTCTCGGTTAGGTGGCTCGTTCGCCATGGATGAGCGGATCATCACGGAGATTTTTAGGCGACGGTCGGGTGATCCCGTGCTTGCGGACCTGTAGACGATTATGGCAAAAACCTCCAGGATATTATAGTAGCAGGACCTTCTCGAAAGGCATGTGGATGTGTGCGACAGAACCAAGGAAACGCAATCGACGTAATAATTAATAATGAACATTACCAAGACCAAGCAGAACAGCCGCGTAAATAGTTTATGTTTGTTTTTCTGCCAGGAAAAGTAGAGAGGTAGAGCCAGAATGGCCGGTCGCTGTTTCTTGTTGCGCAAGACGTTCCCTATCCCTGAATCACATGCAGATCCATCTTCAAGATGTTTGCCCAGTGCTGAAAGTTCTGCAGCAGTGAAGTCTCTGCCGCCCGCTCCCCAACAACGCAGAGATCTGTCCTGTTCTGGTACCATGTGGTTTGTTGATTCACTTCCTGCACTATTTTAAACATACTATATTCACGATATTCAGAATATATATATATATTATATACATAGCTTGATATAGCGGTGGTTTTGTTAACCTCCATTTGGTGGGTTTGTGCAATCTACGGTCTTCTAGGGTGTTCATTTCGTGCAGCCATTTCACCCCTGGAAACGTGTACGAATTGTATATTAGGTATTTATTTTAAAACAGGTGTGCATATATATATATATATAACAATTTGTTGTGCCAAGGTAGTAGCCTTAGCTCTCTTTTGCTCTCTTCCCTTGGAGACTGCGGAGGCGCTTCGACCGCAACAAGGATGGGATCATCAGTCGCGAGGAGTTGTTGGCTGTCTTTGACAAGATCTTGCCAGGTGGGTCGCTCCAGGGCTCTTAGGGATGCGCGGTGTCTGTGCCAGTGACATTGGCCAAGGGAAATTTGATTTGCAGCTTTTGTCAGGTGCCAAAGACATGGACCGCTTGATCCAGCAGATGGACACCAACCATGATGGCCAGATCCAATACGAGCCTCGAAAGATCGCAACCAAGTGTTTGTCTGTGTGTGGTGGGGGAATCGCAGTACATGATGCACCCTTTTTTTGGGACATGCTGTGGATTGCATGCCTGGGATGCCACCTGCGCATTCGGGCTCTACGGTTCTACTCGTTGGCGCATGGAAGAACCATAAGTTGAAGGAAGGGTTTAGAGAAGGTTCTCCCCTAGCAGACTGCAACCATCTCAGGCAAGTTGGCCAGCCAGAAGCTTTGAACGCATATCTTTTTTCCATCCCTTGTTTTATTCAGCTTACAGCGGCACTTTGAGGAAGAATTCGTGGTATGGATCCTGGGTGCTGGGAATGGTGATGCCTACGCTAAGGACCGTTCGAGCTCCTTAGCTGCAAGAAGACAGAGAAAGTGATCCCCAAATACTTCGCGTAGAAAGGTAGCAGCCAGCCCCCCCGGTACGTGGTTCAACACTGGTGGCCTCGTACAGGTCCCCGTCTCATCTATGGCAATAGTGCTGATGTTTGCTGCGGCCGCTCAAGACTGATGGATCAGGCCCTGGCGTGGGGCTCTCTGATCTCCCAGGGTTTGAGGACGAATTTTTGGGGTCTTGGCTGCCCTTTGCATTGCCAGTCCTTTCCACTCAGCTCCTTCCTTCTGGTGGCTCTGTTGGGCTGGCTGCTTGGGATCCTCAGCTTGGCTGCTTTCCTCGGTCTCATTCCCTGGCCTGGACTTGGCCTGTCTGATCTCTCTCGCCCCTCTTCGGCACCGTCTCGTTCTTCGTCAGAGCGGCTGGCGCTCTATTTGCATGAGCGTGGACTCCGAGGACGAGGAGGTCATTGAGCTCTCAATTGTCTTGGATCGCACTCTACGTGTGGCTGTTGGGGGGGCCCTCGCGCCTGGCTTTTGCCTGTCTGCAGGCAGTCTCATCCTGGCACCATTCCTACTCTCAGCCTCAGGTATCTGCAGACGCTCCGCCGTCGCCTGGTCCTTCAGATCGGTTCTCTGTGGCTTCAGCCGCGCCCTGTTCATCATTCAGTCAGGAGCCTCGGCCGTCATCGGCACCTGGGATTCCAGAGACCCGTGCACAGATTGCTGCTTCCTTTGCTCCTGTGCCTTCTGGCTTGCTTCTGTCGTCTCGTCGACTTTCAGGCACCCGAGAAGCAGGAGAAGCTCGCATTCGCCGAGCGTGGACAGCTGGTTGTTGGGCACGAGCAGTGCTGGAGCATCGAGTGGCCACGCCATCTGCCACTCCTCAGTTGGACATCCGGCCCCGGGTCTACATTGTCCCTCGAGCTAGTGGTATTGAGCGGCCAACGGGATTCAGTTCATCCTCGTCTTTCTTCCGTGCCGTGGGCAGGAACTTTGTGAGGCTGAACCTACATTGTCGCACTCGTTCCCCTCTGAGACGGAGGCTCGGGTCTACTGCCAGGCGGCAGACGTCCCGTACCCTGAGATCCAGCCGTGATGGCTTCAGAGACGGAGGAGGGTTTGGAATTCGAGCAGCTGGTTCCTTTATCTGCAGGGCTGGTTCCCTATGTGATCTCCTGGCCTTCAGAGGAGAGACCAGATGCTTACCTGGATGCAGTCTTCCTGGTGGTTCTAAAACAGGCTACTGGCTTAATTGGTGCTCTCCCTTTGGGGGTGATCCCGGATGCAGAGTTGGCGGTGGCTGCCGCCTCCACAGATCCTCATTCTCTGATGGGGGCTTCCACGACTATAATGGTGCCCGGAGTGCATCAGGATGTCAATGGCATGTGGGAGCTCGCTGGCACAGAGGTGGGCGTTTTGGTTGCCGACTTCAGTGGACAAGTCGCTGCCATGTTGAGAGTTATGAACGAGGGAGACCCGGAGGTCTTCGCCTTTGTTTCAGATCGGCCTTCAATCTTTCCTCGAGGTCAAGAAGTTATCAGTACTGTCATGGATTGGCTCAGTTCTCAAGGCCTTTCAAATCCAGGAGGGCCGTATACCTCAGACAGCATGGACGAGGTGACCGCTCAGAGCGAGGGGACTCCAAAGGCAAAGGCAAAAAGTCGGGCTCAGCCTGCTGGTCAAGACATGCCTACAACTGGAGGAGGATCTATGCCAAAAGCTCCCAAGTCAAAGAGGCCTACCACGGCTTCGCTTGCAGAGTCACTGGATCAGGTCCTATCTATTCTCCCTGCTATGTCGACTCAGCTTCAAGCAGCCGCCGACCGTTAAACAACTTTGGAACAGCAGGTGGTGGCGAATGCATCTATCCCGAAGCAGTTGGCTCGGCCTCTGGGAGCTTCAGTGGCTCTGTCGAAGTCGGCATCTCTGGCAGAGGCGACTGGGCTTCTCAGGAGCCCTCCGAAGACTCAGCTGGCCAAACCGCCATTGCCTTCAAGTACGCCTATGGCCCCTCCCATGGTCAGGGAACTGGAGGAGGAGTTTGGTGCTACCGACAGCCCTACCGTGGCTCAAGCGATGATGACGCAGTCTATTGCACTAAACCAGTTGGTGTCGCATATTGCTTCGAATCACCTTGACCCGATGCTGGATCTTCCTCATGGTGCTGGGTCCAGCTCAAGGGGTGCCCAAGGCAGGGCCCGGCTACAGATGGAGCTGGCCTCACACAAGGGGGTCTTCTTCGACGCAGTGATGCGGTCTATGGCCAGAAGGATGGCCCCTACCTTGGCCTCCGCCGACCTTTCCGGAGAGGAGATGATGGCCCATGGCATCTCAGGAATCAGATATCTCGAGCGGTTCGGAGGGTATGGTCATCGAGATTTAGGGCTTCTCCAGTATCAAATTATGACGGCCTTCGATTTCATGATGACTGGCAACCATGGTGCAGCTCGAGACACTCTGGCTTTGACCTCGGTGATGATCGAGCAAGCAACCCTGGACAATGGTCGATTCGATGTGGCTGTCATTCTTGGTTTGATGGAGGATCCTCTCAGCTCGATCTTCATGAACCGTCAGGTGCTGAACACAAGCCGGGCGATGGGGCAGATCAGAAGTGGGTGACCGTGGCTCTGGCCCATTTGAAAGAGCTGGACACGATATCTACCCGTCGGAGCGAGTTCACCTCAGAGAACAATCCCTCTTTGCAGCTTGGAGGAGGAGGGCAACCCGATCCCAAAGCAAAGGCAAAGGCAAAGAAAGGAGGAAAGGGTCGAGGCAAAGGACATTCGACTCAGCAAGAAGGGGAGGAGGAAGCCTGAAGTATGACCAAGGTGGTGATCCTTGGAGTGGGCTGCTTTTGCTTGACAGTACTACTACATTTGTTGGTTGGGCAATGTCTCTTCCACGTTTGGTGATGGCCTCTCGAACTTCGTTCGCCTGGCATCTTCGTGATTCATTTTCTGCTCGCTGGCAAGCTGAAGGCTTGCAGACCGCCGTGTTTCCACTGCCTATTCCTTTCCTTGGAGTTTTTGATGGTGGTGGCCCTGGGCTAAGCAAGAAGAGGTTGCGAGTCCTCGCACAGAAGCGCCTGGCTCATTTGATAGTCTTGGTGCTGAACAAGTTGTATTTGGGACGCTTCGCCAGTGCTGCTGAGCTCAGGAGGTTTCCGTCGCCTTTGCAGAGGAGGGTGTTTCGGAGGCTTTATGACTATATCACGGTGTGTGGATTTCGACCAGAGGAGTTTCAAGTTCCACCTGTTCGGTCCGGTCCTGAATTGATTGCATGCCTTTCTCGGCTTGAGGCCTTCTTGGTGGACCACCCAGAGTTTCGTGGGAGTTACAGCTCTTTGGAAAAACAGCAGTTCTCTCCGCCAGCAGTGCATAGGAGCTTGGATGCTGATCGCCTGCAGTTGAAGGGTACTGGTGGTTGGCCTCTTGCAGATTATTTGGATGGTGAGCTCTGGCTTCCCTATGTTGAGCCAGCTTTCCTGTTGCATGGTGAGGCTCATGACTCGTCTTCCTGGCCTTCCTTTTCGCGGGAAGACCCCCCTGGAGTACAAGAAGCTTGCCCTGAAGTGGGAGAACTTGGGACTGCTTCGTTTGTATGATGAGCCGCTGGTCGAAGGACATTTCTGCAAGGTCTTCAACGCCTTCAAAAATGCAGAGGTTGATAGACAGATAGGTGATCGCCGTATACCCAACAGTAGAGAGAGGTCTTCTCAAGGTCCTTCAGCTTTTCTGCCCTCAGCGGTACAACTTGGTGCTCTCCACGTGCCTAGATGGACCCACAAGGCAAGATGTTCTATGACGGATCGCAGAGATTTTTACCATCAGGCAAAAGTTTCATCGAGCAGGGCTCGCAGTAATATGACTCCTTTCTCCTTCCCGATTGAGGACTTTGAGGGCGCGAAGGCTCTGGATATTTGGAGGAAGGAGCTTGCAGAGCGTGGCCTTGGAGGTCGAGAGGTGCATGGAGATGACCTGAAACAAGAACGGCTGGCAAAGGCTGATCGGCCGTCTGAGTTGTTCCCCTGTTTTGGTGCGCTCTATCAGGGAGACCATTTGGGAGTTGAGTTCGCCTTGCGGGCTCATGAGGTACTACTTGCTCGAGAAGGTCTATTACATGATCGACTACGACTACGTAACAAGCACCCTCTGCCACAAGGATCTGTCTGGGAGGCTTTGATCATTGATGATTATTTTTGTTTCTCTGTGCAACATCGCTCAGTATGCCCAGCTGACACAGATTCTTTTCGAGCCCTCGAACGTGCCAGAGAAACATACCAGAGACATGGCCTTCCTGGCTCGCCAGAGAAGGATCTCGAGGCTGTCGATGTCTTCAAGGCGGCCGGTGCTGAGGTTGATTCTGCTGACCGGGCAGTTGGACTTGGTGTCATTCCAGCTGGTGCGCCTTTAGCAAAGAGGTTAGGTTTGGCCAGCATTTCATTGAGGGTTGCTGCTCTTCCTGCTATTTCGGGGAGTTTGGCGTCGCGTTTGTCGGGATCTTGGGTGTCCGTGCTACTTGTCTGTCGATGCCTTTCGAGCTTGGTTGATGACCTTTTTGCACTTGGCATTGGGAGTCTTGAAGATTTTGATGGCATGATTCTCCCATTGCCTAGGAAGGTTGCTGAAGAGCTAGTTGAGCTTGCTATTATGGCCCCCGTCATGTTCGCCCACCTCACCGCTTACCGCTTCTTTCCCTGAGGAGTTGTTTGCCACGGATGCCTCTCTTGAGAAAGGAGCGATTGTGAAGACAGTGGTTGGGTCTCAGCTTGTCGGGACCCTATGGCGAGGAGGCGACAAGAGAGGTGCTTACACGATGTTGGATGGTCCTTTCCGTTCTGCGTTGAGGCATCTTGGAGAGGAGCATGAGCAGGGTGTTGATGGCCTCCCTTATGAGGAAAAGATCTCCGCTGCTCCGTTGCTATATTTCGACTTTGTGGAGGTCTTTGGTGGCGCAGGCCGTGTGTCTGAGGAGATGAAACGTTTTGGCTTCGCTGTTGCTCCAGTGCTGGATTTCTCTGATAGCAAGGCCTATGATGTGGGGGGATGTGCGCCTCTTGGAGTGGGTCCTGCATAGGTTGGCAACTGGTCGCTTCAGGGCTATCTTCTTGTCACCACCTTGTACAAGTTTTTTCCCCAGCAGCATATCCGGCAGTGAGGTCCTATCAGGTTCCAAAGGGGTGGGACCGAAAGAATAAGAAGGTGCTGCTGGGGAACATCATGGCGTTCAGGAGCTTGGTGATCATGAAGTTTGCCTTCTTGCATGGTTGTCCTTGTGCGCTTGAGCAACCTCGTAGGTCGAAGATGGCATGGCTACCAGAGTGGAGGAGCTTGGTTGGCCTTGGTCTGTGTGAAGCGGTCGTTGCTTCTTGCTACTTTGGCTCGCCTCACCAGAAGGAATTCAGGCTCCTTCTGGGTCACATTGATGCAGCTGGTGTTGATGTGAGGTGTACGCGTGACCGCGCGCGTGTGAAGATTGAGGGGAAGTTTACCATGTGTTTGGATGCCGTTTCATGTTTTCCATGTGTTTGGTTGCCATGTTTTCCACCGCCATGGCCCCTCTTGCACCTGGCTCGCATGCAGAGATCGAGCGGGCGCGGATGCGTAGTCAGAGCCTGTTGAGCGCGGACCGCGCCGTGAGAAAGGAGACCCGTGATAGTCGCGCCTTCCTTTTGCGTGATTTTGAGCACTGGCTATGGAATGAAATGGAAGTGAAGTTGGAGCACTTCCTCACCGAGAAGCCAGCAGACCCTGAGCGAATCTGTGATTTGCTGGTAAGCTATGGCCGGGATTTGTATGCTGCTGGCAAGAGTTTCCAAAAGTATTCAGAGACGATCAACGCCATCAGCTCTGCCCGGCCGCTGATAAAGCGGCAGATGACAAAAGCCTGGGATCTGGCGTTTGCATGGTTGCAGGATGAGCCTCATTCTCACCACCCTGCTCTACCAGCTAGTGTGCTACTAGCGATGATGAGTACTGCCCTTAGCTGGGGTTGGAAGAGAGAAGCAGCGCTTTGGGGCATGGCATGGTCAGGGATCATGCGGGTTGGTGAGCTTATGTTTGCAACCAGGCAGGACGTGGTTCTGCCTTCAGACGCTGCTCCGGGAGTTGAACATGTTTTGATCAAGATCCGCCTTCCAAAGACTCGAGGGAGGGGGGCCAAGCATCAATCTGCACGCGTGGACCCCATTGATCTGGCGAAGCTGAATTCCCATGTGTTCAAAGATGAGCCACCTGAAGCACCCCTTTGGCCCATGTCAGCAGGGACACTTCGGAAACGTTTCACCAGCGTGTTGAAGGAGTTGGGACTCCCCACAAAGGCAGTTGGTGGTCAGCGCCCCTTTGAGTTGGCCAGCCTTCGGGCTGGTGGAGCTACTTGGTTGTTGGCTCAGACAGAGTCGCCGGATCTAGTTCGTCGTCGTGGCAGATGGACTGCGATTCGAACAATGGAGATCTACCTTCAGGAGATCTCAGTGGCCACCAGCCTTGCTAGCTTGCCTCACGAAACGAATTCAAAGATACAGGCCTTGGCAGCGGTTTTCACGATAGTGTTGGAACGATGCTGTTTTTTTCATGGCTTGTGGAGTGCCCACGCGGGCCTTTTTTTACATGTTGACAGCCAACAAGAGAGCCGGCAGAGATGGGGGCTAGTGAATGCGGCTGACAATGATGCCCACTTGCAAGCAGAAAAGGAGCGAGGCACTATATAGTTGGTCCAACTGGTGCTCCAAAAAGCGGTCTCCATCGTACCATTTGCTCAGCCTGGTCGCGGTTGGTTTCAGCGGTTAGCCCACGTTCTCAGGTCTTCTCAATGCACATGCGCAAGCAGCGCATCAGAAGGCCTGGGAGTACAGATCAGCCAAATTGGGCTCTCCAGCAACCTGCGAAGTACTCTATCAATATGTGGGGGTGTTGGGACGTGGTTTTCTTAGGACAGTTGTGGAAAAAAATGCTTGAAAGGGCTGACAACCAAGGTGCTCTTGCAACGGCAACCTGGTTCCAGCACATTCCGAGCAGCTTGTGTTGGTCTTCGGGCCTGGTCGCGGCTTCAAAAAGCTGTGGATCGCCGTATGCAGAGCACACCGTGCCGCGCAGGTCGAACGCCTGCGAGAAAGTCAAACAGGAGTGAAGCGGACGGCCCTGTTTTGGGGGCAGTTGAGCAGTGAACAAGGCGCAGCAGCTCAACGAGTTGGTCAGCCGAGTTGGCGGTTTTCTGATCCGGTCCACTCCGATGATGTAAATGTTCGCCCATGTATCTCTATCACGGTATAGATGAGGAGAGCTTGTCATACAACAGTGGCCCTGCCACCATTTATTCCACAGGAAGAGGAAGCACGTCAAAAACGCGGGGTAGAGAGAGAGAGATGCTCGCATGTCTCATGACATGTGTCGTGACATGTGTCAGATGCGTTCCCTCTTTTCCTGGGTCACTTTGAGTTGTTTGAAGTGGGAACACGGCGGAGCGGGGCGAAGTCTGGTTCCGACCGTGTCCGTCAGGCCGGGCAAGCCTGGCGACGTTGCGGTCAGATCCTCCAAGAGGAGCTTTGGCCGTGGTTTGCGCAGCGCCTTGGAGGCTCCAAGGCATGAGCCGTCTGTTTCTCCTCGGTGAGGGGCTGCCACAGTTCCATGATTGTTGAAGGGAGGTTACTGTACATTCATTGTGTGGGGTTGGATGTTTATTTTTTGGGTGGCCCTGGTAGCCAGGGTTGAGACTGCTCTTGGGTGCTACGGCACACCAGTGGGCATGATTTCCACCCGTAATTTGGCGTTTGCATGTCTGGCAAAGTGCATTTATGGCAGCTCCCAAGAACTCTCCAGAGAACCTCAGGCACTCCAATACCGCTCAAGCCGGAGTCTTCTCACTTTTTGGATCATCGCCATCATCGCGTGGGTCGCGGGGTGCCATTCATGGTGAACGTACGCCAAGGCCCACAGCCTGCTGAGAGTTTCCAGCAAAAAGCCGGGCACCCTGAAGCGTACTAGTAGCGCGAAGCTACTAGTAACGCGGCGCGGAGTCGGGGCCAGGGTGGCCCGATCGGCCGAACGGGGCGGGGGTTGTCGGGTCGTTCGCCCCCTTGACGATGCGGAACGTCTGAGGATTCACTGGGAAGAGGCGGAGGCGATGTTGGAAGATGTGGATGCCTTCCTCATGGAGCTGAAGGAGTTCCATTTCGCTGTTTTCGGTGTGCTTGGCACGGGTCTGAGGCTTGAGGTAGCCATGTCTTGAGTTAACTAAGAAGGTACTTGGCAAAATGAGGATCGGGGTTGAGCAATGTGGCAAGCCTTTTGCATGGCAAACAAAGGGGACGCAGTGTCGCAGCTCAAGCAATGTTGGCTGTTGCTGTTCCAGCCACATAAGGAGATGTTTGATCATTTATGTAGGGGGCTTCATGAATCAAGGTCCAGCCAGCTGAGCGTTGACATGTCAACCCCGTCTTGGCACCTTTGGGCCGGAAGGCTTTTGACCCCATAATTCCTCTAGTCACTAGTTGTTGTTTGTTGTTGCCATTGATGGCGGTCAGGAGGGCCATCCTAGAATTCCAAAGGCGTGTGCAGTGGCCAAGCCGTTCTGGCCGCCTAGGACTACAACCCCTACAGGGTCCCAGCCTATGTGGTGCAGTCCTTCGAAGAGAATCTCACGCTGTGCCTTGCTGTGGGATGATGGACGTTGATGGATAAGGGAGTCGGCTTTGAGAAATCCTTGGAAAGTAGCCAGAGCCAGTGGTCACACTGTTTACTGCTTACAGTATCTTTGCCAGAAGTCCTCTCCTGGTTGCTTGTATAGGAGCCTCTCTTGAGCTACACAATTGCAACATGATTGGTTGTGAGGGCCCCAATTGGCACGAACACACTCTTCAGTTCCTTTCATTGGTAGGGGTCATGCGGCACTGAAGCGGCACAGAACTTCCTTTTCCGAGGTCTCCCCCTCCCGCCCCCTCCCTCCTTTCCCATTTTTCCTATCCGCTTGACTGTTCCTAAGTCCCTACTTCGACTACAAAAGGATGGAGGAGCGCAACTACGCCTGCGCCTGCCTGGGTTCATGGGTCATCGCCCCTCAGCGGCGAGTCTCTCTTTAGAAAACAGGGGGGAAACTCTGAATATAGTAGTAAGAATGCTCCTAGTAGCGATGCCAAGAGCCCCAAGTAGCGTCCTTGCTCCTAGTAGTAAGGCCAGGAGCCCCTAGTACTGTAGCTTCTTTGGAAGTTTCTGATAGCCGTTGACCACTTTGTCCTGGCATGGGAGTGCTCAAGATGCTATATTTTTCTCGGGTTTAGAAGGGATCATACCTGGTCATCCACTAAACATGGATGTTAGATGCGGATTTTTTGGGGGGTTGAGTCCAGCAGAAAAGCTACAAGATGCTCTCCGGCCAATTTGCGGATTGAGGCCGCCGTGCGAAGCTGGAGGGAAGCGAAACAGATGGTGTCTGGGCCAACTGGGGTTAGGCCTTTTTCGTAGTCAGGGAGAGGGAGGGCATTTGGCTATCTGGGAGTGGCCAAGACTGGCCTTGGACTCTCCCAATCATTCCAGAACAGTACGGGCGCACTCTGCTTTGGTTGTTGACTTGTTTAGTGGGTTCCCAGTGATCACAAGGTGAATTGAAGTACCGAAAAAAGATAAAACTCGAAGAGTTCTCGTTTCACTTGGTTCTACACTGACTGGGGCAGGGATCAACAGTAACACTGACAAGACTCAAAACCCAAGCAGCCATGGCAGGGGATTCGCATCCCCAGGCAGACTCTTCAGTGCTAAGATGGATGGCAGAGGACTTGAAATCATGAAAGGTAGCCTCGGCAACCTGAGTTCTCTTTGCTTTAGCAATATGATATTGGGGGTGGTGGAGTGGTCCTGCTCCTGATTTCGATCGTTTTAAATTAGGTTTTGAATGGTGGGGGGGGGCCCAATTCGACTCCACCCTGCGCTGCTGAGAATTTGGGAGTGATCTGGCCTATCCACTGTGGTCTATTGCAATCTGTGGTCTATTGCTGGCTGCTGCTGCTTGCTGTACTGCTTGCTGCTTGCTGTGCTGCTTGCTCCTTCCTGTACAGCTTGCTGCTGTGCTGCTTGTTGCTCGCTGCTGGTGGTTCGTGGTTGCTGCTGGTTGCTGCTGGTTGCTGCTGGTTGCTGCTGCTGCTGCTGCTGGTGCTGCTGGTTGCTGGTGTTGCTGCTGTTGCTGATCCTGCAGGTTGCTGCTGTTGCTGTTGCTACTTCCTGCTGGTTGCTGCTGTTGCTTGAATCCTAAAGGCTGCTGCTGCTTTGCTGGCTGCTGTTGCTGGGGTGGTTGTGCATTGCCTGTGTTGGGGCTTTCGGGGCGGGCACTGTTGGTGCTTTCTGTCTCTGCCCTCGACCATGACAAGCCTCCACCCTCTTTCAATTTCGTCTGCACAACCCCCCCCGAAACTGAACGAAAACCAAGGGTTGTGGAGGCCAAACTTGTGTGAGCTTTGGTGCTTTGCTGCTGCTGCTGCCACTGCTGCTGCCACTGCTGCTGCCACTGCTGCTGCCACTGCTGCCACTGCTCCTGCTACTGCTGCTTTCTGCTTTGCTGTGCTGCAGCTGCTGCTTCGCTGTTGCTGCCGCTGCTGCCACTGCTGCTGCTGCTGCTGCCGCCGCCGCCGCCGCTGCTGCTGCTCGTTTGCTGCTGCTGGTGCTGGTGCTACCTTTTTGCTTTGCCGCTGCTGCTGCTTTGCTGGTTTGCTGCTGCTGCTGCTGGCTGCTTGCTCCTGCTCAGAATCTCCCAACCTCTACCTTTCGTCCACCTCCGTCGCCTCAAATCTTCGATGTTTGCAGGTTCCTGTCGAAGATGCGGCCCTGCGGGCAGATGCTGCTGTGGCAGAGGTCAAGCAGAAGCAGACCTAAGAGTCTCGAAGGATGCGGAGGACCCAATCGGTGATGTCACGAGTGCTGCCCAACAATCATTTGTACTCCCAAGAGCCAGGGTCGGAAGTGGAACAATTGCCCTTGAAATCCAACCCCTCCGGGAACCTGCCTGTCTCGGTGCGGGCCTTGCTAGGTTTGTCAGCCTGCCAGGTGCTTCATTCAGGCACCATTTAACATCACGGCCCAGAAACAGTCCAATAAGATCAGCCTGCACCTGCGAAGGACCTAGCCACTGGTGCCGTGAACACTGGTCTCACCAGTCTTTCCCCGGCCTCTCGCGCCGCGCAGGGGATTTGTGGGTAGGAAGCCGTCAGAGCAAGACATGTGGTGTTAAGCCCTAATTTTCACGCGTGTATATATATATATATACAATTTCAATTTTGCTTCGCTGTGATCGCCTTGTTTCAGCTTGGTGCGTTGATTCCTCAGTGCGGAGAGCAGCTCATGGGCCCATGCGCAGAGGCGAAGGTTGGCGCTTTTGAACAAGTTCCCGGAAGACTAAATAGACTAAATAGACCAATGCCGACTACGTGCGAAGGAAAGGGCACGCCCAGCATGCACATTGAAGCACTGCCGCACATCGCAGAACTGTGCAACTTGAGATGGTCGTGTTGGTGTTGGCAATGATAATGTGCTGATACTGATAATGTAACATGGTTGTTCTTTGGGGTGGTGAACTTTACACCTAGTTTGCTGAGTAGGGCTTATCCTTTCTACGTCACGGCACGACAAAGTCAGTTAAAGCTGTGATTTTCGGTTCTGCATTGCTGCACTGGATGTAGCTGAGATGCCAGAGAAATGGAACCACTGATAGCCAGTGGGTCAGTATTTATATAATCTTTGTGAGCTTGTTTTGGTTGTCTCCTTCATGCCTGTGCGAGGAGGGCATGTGTGCTTTTCGAGCCTGCTCGCTTTATCTAGTGAGGAGTGTCCAGACCAAGGTGTCCATCACCCATACCAGCAGTTTCAGAGTTGGTTTCATCTATGTTTCATCTATGCATCTATGACAAGTTGGACGTTCACCCCTCTTCATCCTGCTCCCTTGTAGTTTCTACGAAAGAGCACCCGGTGGAGGCCATCGCTGGTAGGATAGAGGGCCATTGCTACTAGGTCCTAGGTCGGAGGCCATTGCAATTAAAAACAAAGAGCAAAGAAAAGGAAGAAAGGTTGTTGGAGGCCCTCACTCCACATGGCGTCCCTGGCTGCCCTCGGCGCACAGCGCCCGCGTGTGCCGCGCTCCACGTGGCTGGCGCCCGGCGCACAAGTGGTCGGGGACGTACGGCTGGGAGAAGAGGCATGCGGGGGCCACCCGATAGAGACGAGTTTTCTGTGGGGACTCGGACGACCTTTTTATTTACTGTGTTTAAACATTTTTTTCCCAGCTGAAACCCTAACGGATCCATTTTCCTGACTCTGACTCGTTAGATAGTTGATTTGTCAGAGGGAGGGTGAATGGACTTTGCTCGCTGTGCAGGTGGGCGTGTGGTTTAACTGCGTGCTGCGAGGTGATGATTCCTTCATCGAGGTTGGAGGCTGAGCAGCGCTTAAGTAATTATGTATCAGGTCTGGGAGGCTGGGTTTGCATGGTTCATCCCATTAGCTATGCCATACTTCATTTAGTATTTTGGCTCAAGGATTTCCCTTTGTGAGCCAAACTGGCTTTTGGAGGGTGCATTCGCGACTTACGCGAGCGCATGTCGTTGCTTCCGCGACCAGGCATCGATGTTGCAGTTCATATCGAAGCGCCGCTTCTGGCTACCGCAGCTTGGTTGGAGGCGACCGCTTATAAATGCGAGAGTTACTCGCCGCATCAAGCAAGCAGTTTTGGCCTTTCGCCTTTGGGCATCTGTGGTGGAGATCCAGC
This sequence comes from Durusdinium trenchii, assembly GCA_963970005.1. NCBI lineage: Eukaryota > Dinophyceae > Suessiales > Symbiodiniaceae > Durusdinium > Durusdinium trenchii. The sequence goes on from CAXAMN010004736.1 coordinate 20,310, forward strand.
ACACCCCTTCTCAGTTCAGGCCTCCCATCAGGCGCAGGCCGTGTACTGCTGCGGGCCGCCAGTGCTGCACTGCGTGGAGGGGTGGCATCCAGTTTCCATTCATTGGCTGCTGGGCCAAGCGAGGGGTGCTGTGCATCCCAGGCGAGCGAGCCGAGGACGCCTGGCAGTGCTACATATATGGCTGGCTCACTCTCTTGGTGCTTGAGGCCATCAAGACGGAGTGCGCAGTCCTCTCCATGCTTCCCACCATCAACAAAGCTCTTCGCAGGTTGGGGAGACCCGTCCCGTGGTGCCATCGGCGCGCTGGAAGGGGAAGCACTCCTGTGTGACAGCTGAGGGAGCTGCGGACTGGGTACACCTCACCTTTGCTACGGAGTTCTAGCAGCAGTCCTGAGTGCAGCCGGCTTTGCTGCACCAGCTACTTCGCAGGATGGATGCGCTGCAAGCCATGGAGAGTGACCCCACCCAACCATGCCTTCCTACGATTGACTCACAGCTGGCAATAGGGGGCGGCCCTGCGTGGACGGCCTCTTCCTTACTGGACCTTGCTCAGGCCTGAGTCGTTGACACCTTCCGGCAGCGAGCCGGCGTGGAAGCGGACGAGGGCTTCGCCTTTCTCTTCTCATCCTATGAGGAAGCTCAACAGGCAGGCGATGATCACGATGCAGCTGCATGGACCCAATGCCGGGCGGCTGCAGAGGAGGGACTTCTGCCAGTTGCACCCAGGTGATGGAAGCGGACACCCCGGCGCCTATCCGACTCTCCTCCAGGCCTCCTGGTCTTTTTCCAGATGGGCCGTCGACCGGAAGGGGGTTAACTTCGGGATACGCTCCTCTCAGATTGGCGGCTGCGCTTCACCGTAGGTGACTCTGGCCGAGAGTGTGACCATCCTGAACGCCATCCGTACCTGGCAGGAGCTATAGCCATCTTCCTGAGCGCTTGCTGTGCATGTGACTGGTTGACCAAGCCATACGACCTGGGGATCTGTGCGCAATCTCCCGCTGCCCTGGAGCTTTTCATTGTAGACTCAACCAAATCACCGCTTGGTATGCTCGCCGCGGGGCCCTCCCGCGGTTGAGCCAAAACATGTCGGTCAGACGTTGAACCGTTGAAGAAAGAAACAGAAGATGAATCAGGACGTGACTGCCGCCAGGGATCTCTTCCCGTGGGCCCGGTCTATTTCCGACCCTCCTCCATGAATAGGTGGCTAGCTGCTCGACTCGATGGGATCAGCCACGTGGTTCGATGAAAACTGCCTGTGAGCGCGCTTCGGCGCTACGAGGCCCCGCAAGGACCAAGGACTGCATAGGGGCTTTGGTATCTCGGGCCACGCAGTGTTCGTGTGCTAGGGGTGGCGGCCATCCATTGGCCGTTATCTTTTTTGCGAGGCCATGGTCCCTACCCCCTGCACGACGCCCTCTACGCGCTGCCGTTTAACTGCAGATGTCCGGGTGCGTGCGCTCAAGCTCCGTCACCAGCACAACGCTGCGGTACCGACGGCGACGACCTCTGAGTTTACCCGATTCCTCTACTCCTGCGAATTTTGTTATTAGTCCTGTCAGCTGGGTGGCTGCCACCATCAGCCATTCTTTTCTGCTAGCTGGCCTATCTCAGGTGGGGCCTGCCTGATTAGAGAAGATCTCCGCCTGGTTGGTGTTGCCGGCCAACCTGGTAGCGCAGTGCGCGCTTGCTCCATGATATTCGGCGTATTGCGTCGCCTTTTCCCCTCTGCCCCTGGCTGAACCTTTTTAAGTGCGTTGGGATTGAGCAGAGACTTGCGATTTGTTAGACGCGACCAAGTTGACTCTTCCAGTTGCAGGGCCACAGAGCGCTTGCATTTAGAGTGGAATCTGAGTGGAAGATGTATGCCAGTGCGCGTCCCAACGCTGATCCTGTGGAATCACAGGTTGTTCAATCCATGAAGCGTGGAATACCAGAAGGAGTATTGGAGAAAAAGAGCGGCGGTGGGAAGCGAGAATTAGAGTATATAGCTTCTCTTTGAAGATAGCTAATTTGAGATGTAAACTTGCATCAGGTCTGGAAGGCTTGGGTTTGCATTGTTCATCTCAGTAGCTATGCTTCATTTGTATATTGGCTCAAAGATTTCCCCTTGTGAGCTAACCCACCTGAGAAGTCGGCCTCCCTTGTTGGTGCGTCCACTTCTTTTGATGTTCATTGCCAGCAAGGGGCCTTCCGGGGGAAGAGGTCTGAAACGGGATTTGTTTGATACGACCTAGTTGACAACCCTTCCAGTTGCAGGGCAACCTGCAACTGGGAGAGCAGGGCGTCTGATCAGGTCTATCTAGAACAGACCGCTTCACTTGCACAATCCTGCACCTAGACTAAGGGTGCATGCCGCTGTGCGTCCCAACGCTGTGGAATCACATGCTGTTCAGTCCATGGAGTGTGGAATGCCAGAAACAGTATTGGAGAAAAAGAGCGGCGGTCAGAAGTGCGAATTAGAGTAGCCTCTCTTTGAAGACAGCTATTTTGAGATGCACATATATATATATCACACACACCTATATATATATATATTTTTTTTTTTTTTTTGGGGGGGGGGTTCCAAGCGAAGCCCGGTTTGGATGTCTTCGGGGGAGGGCCTGGCCCCGTAGATGTGCAGAACCAAAGCTTTTCACCACCCACGACTAGGGGCTAGGTTGCGGTAGTTTTTTGGACACATGACCAAGGATGCTGTGGTTCATGCGCTTAGGTATGCAAGCTCACTGAAGCATGTGGCACTTTGTGCTTTCGGACCCGGGTTTCATACCAGTGCGACCTCTGTAGCCTAGCCAAATTGCCATGCATGTCCACTTGCCGCCGCGGCCAGTGACAATCCTAGAGGGTCTAGATCGGTTTGCTTTCACTACCTGGAAGAGCCAAGGAGATCGAACAAATATTCAAGACTTGACAATGGTGCACTTAGACACAGGCTGCCCGTGCATCATTGGACGGGAGGTGACGGTTGGGCATGCCTGCATTTTGCATGGCTGCACCGTGGAAGACGAGGTGTTGATCGGCATGGGCGCCACAATTCTAAACAGAGCGGTCATTGGCCGTGGAAGCGTGGTTGGCGCCGGGGCACTCGTGCTTGAGGGGATGCAAGTACCTCCATTCTCTCTTGTGGTGGGCTCACCAGCAAAGGCCAGGGCTTGACTGTGACTAAGACATGTCCAGGTCGGGAGGAAAAAAGTAGATTCTTGGTCCACAGTACAGCCACTGGTCCGTTCAGGTCAGCAATCCGCTTGGGCCTCGACCCCCGGCCCGCCCTACCGCGGCATGGTTGTTGACGTTGCGCAGGTCAAGAAGACCTACAAAGAGGAGGACCGGATCAGCGCTCAAAGACAGCATGCTGACAGCTATGTTCGGAAGGCAACCCATTTTCGCTCCGCCTTGCGGTACGAGCCTTCTTCGCCCATCCCACGCGCGCCTTGGGGTGAATGGAGCGTGGTTCTGAGTGGGATGGCGCTTGTGTTGGCCCTGGTTTCTGTTGCAAAGCGCTGATCCATTTGATGGATTTGGAGATGAAAAGGCACAGCCAGGCAAAGGGAGAGCTCAGTGGGTGCGTTGTGCCCAATGTTGCACCTTTTGTTTTTGCGGCCCGTCATGGTCCGTCACATGTAGGGTGCGATGTAGAAGATGTATTTTGTGAGTTGGTGACGTGTCTCAGTCCATCGATGCCTTGATTCATGTTGATTCAATGAAGATCGGCCCACCGAAGCTGGTTCAAAAAGAAGAATTCTCCGCAAAAGCACAGAGCACGGGGTTAGTCATATAGATTTATATAGTAGCAAAGCCACGGCAAACACACTCAGATGTTCAATGGCTTATTTTGCCTACCTCACGCCGTCGCCACTGACTTCTCGCAATTTGAGCTGGCTTGCCATGTCAGAAAGGCGTTCCACTAGTTGCCCTGCACATGAGAAGGATGTCAAGGAGCCGAGACGTTGGTTCAAAGCAGGCACAGGTCTCAGGGCATGGTCCGGGAGTAGCTAGGATGTGGATTCTCTCTTCATTTTTGTCCACAGGAGCGCCGGGACGGCCTCGGGACGGACAGCCTTTCTCCCGTGAGTCCTTTGACCTTGCTGGCGGCATCGCCCAGCGCGGGGTCGCCCACCTGGGCCTCTCGCAAGGTCCGTGCCCTGCGCAGCTCACGCCGCACCGCGACCACTGCCGGGACCAGCCACCTGGAGCCCCTGCCGTTGGCGAAGGGTGCGGTACGGCACCACCGACCCAGTAGCTCTTCGGGCGCGGCCGGAGGCTTGGAGGAACAGAAGGGTGAGCTGACAGTGGCCTTGGATTTCGAGGCCGCCGAGGCCTTGGGAAGGAAGATCTTGGGGAAGGACTCATGGGTGAAGAGGATTTTCGAAGAATTTGACGGAGCAGCTCCTGGGCTTTGAACATCAAAAAAACCTTTTGTATCCTTTTGCAGACCTTTTTCTCCTAGCATGGGTGGACACGAATGGACTTTTGTGAAACAATCTGGCAGCTATGCGACTGTTTTTTCCAGCTGTCCCATCATCTCACCATGGACCATATCTCATCCCTCGACTGAAGGGATTGAACCCCGATCAATGTTGAGGCTTGTGGATATCTTTGGCCTGCAGAGTTTGCTGCCCTGAAAGCGCGCTTTGAAGAAGCCATGGGTAGCTTCGGGAGCCGGGCGAAATTCAACTTTGATGCGGCAGACACCAATATGGAAGGAAGACCCTTGGACTGCACGACATGTCTGCGCCATTTCTTGAACATGTCAAGACGGTGTTGGCTCGAAGATGGTTCCTTTGGGTTTCATTCGGCTTGTTCTGGCCTTTGGAAGAGAAGAGATGCCGAGATGCCTCGGTCTGGATTCCCAGATGGGTGGCACATACCGACAGACAAAGTGCCTACATCAGTGACAATCCACTCTACACAAATGCAAGAATCAACACCAAGAACCTTGGGGTGATTGGTGGTGAATGTCCTATGATGTCTTGCGTCTTGTGCTTATATATACGAACATCAGTACAGTACAGTACAGGATATATATATATATATAAACACTGACTTTACTATTGAAGTTAAACTTGTCATTTCTAGTTCATTCTGCAAACTTAATACAATCACGTACAATCAATAATTACAGGCGGCGGCGCTGGAACCAATGCCCATGGAGTTTCCTGTTATGTTTTTTTCAGGTTTCACCATTTTTCACTGGCTTCCGAACTCCTCAGGGATCAGCCTCTATGAGTGGGAGCGCTACTCCACCCAGCTGATCCAGGAGCTGGGTGAGACCCGCTGCCGTGTGGCCGCCGAGCGCGTCCTGGGCAGCCGCAAAGCCGAGAGCCGCCGCAAGGTAAAGCACGCGGCTTGGCCGGTGGGTGAGGTGAACCCCGTAGAAGGGGCGCCGGGAAGAGGCAGAAGATGGGGTGAAGTGAAGGGTGTCTCAAGACAAGCCGGAAGAATGAAAATATAATGTTGTTTATAACGTTAACCAGCCACTTAATTAATTCGTTTGTTGTTTTGACTCAAAACTGAAGACCCTTTTTTGCAATAAGGGGTTATCCTCATTTTGAGCCAAAGGTGCGAATGCTGTTGGGGAATTTGGTGAAAATTAGCAGATTAGCATTGGAACACCATGAAAACCACATTTGTGAGTCTTTCAACCTGCCTGAGGTCTTTGTCTCGGAGGGATTTGAGGCTCAGGCTTCGGTGCGGCTGCTGGAGGTGTGCTCCAAGGGCCACAAGAACCTGAGACCTTTGGCTTTTGAACGAGGAGATGTGGCAACAGGGATGAAGATGGATGTGGGACTTTTGGTTTGAACGGGGGTATTCCACCAAGCCCAGCATATGGATCCAAAGTTGTTCTCCCAACGCCACCCTCTCTTGAAAAACACAAAAGTTAAACCATGGCCTTGCATTGGGCCATCTTCCACTGCGATGTTTCCCCAAAACTTCTGGCACTCTTCTTGTGCGTCGCGGCCGGGTTCGATCGCTCATCGAGGCCTTCTGGAAGACACCCGCGTGGCCTTGTCCACGAAAGCTGACCCCAATGCGGGGCTTGTGGCTTGGATAGCAGCTCTTGCTTGCCAGGGCTGGAAGTGCGCCAGGAAGATCCGGGTAGTACAGGTCCGAGATGACAAAGTCTGCCGGTCGGGAGTCATGAAATTGTAAATGGCCCAGATGTGTTTGAGGCCTTTGGAATTTGTAACACGTTTCAGCCGAGATGTGTCACTAGTACCTCCATGTGAAACCACATGTTGAGATGAGCACAAACCTGGTCTTTACAGGCCGCAAGCACGACAGCTCAAGAGTGAAAGGGAAGAGCTGTGTTAGATGGTAGCGGAGCTGTGATCCGGATTCGCTTGCGTCTCCGGTGAGCTCCAGGGACAGGACCCGATCCCGTGAGGACAGGACCCGATCCTCAAGAGCCCTTTCGTCGCCATAAGTGGCCGCAGAGCAGAGCAGCCGGCAGCTTCGCAGCAGCTGGCAGCGGCGGTGCAATCAGAGCCAGTGGCTTCCTGGAGGGCAAGTTCGCTGGAAGAGGAGGCTGACGCCTCATGAGTGGCATGGAGCAGGTAGTGGCCGAGCTCCATGGGTTCACGAGAGTGTGCGCCCAGACTCTCCAAAAGCTTGGAGAGAAGGAGAAAGAGAAGGACGGCAGCAAAGCCGATCCAAGGACCCTTTTGAAGCCTGAAGTGTGGTCTCCAGGGACTGTCGATGAGGAGCAGTCTACATGGCCTGAATGGTCATTCCTCTTCAAGAGCTACTTGGCCTTCATTGAGGAGGAGTTCATGAACGACCTGGAGCACGTGGAGAAGGACTTGGAGCAGGACCTGAAGTTGAGCGAGTACAAGGAGGAAGTTCAGAAGAGAGCAAAGAAGCTGTATGCCTACTTGGTCAGCTTTGTGAAGGGGCGACCGCTTCGGATCGTCCGGAGTGTCACGGACACTGATGGCTTTCGAGCCTGGCAAGGGCTTTGTCGGGAGTTCCAACCCAAGACAAGGCAAAGAGAGCTTGGAATCATCCAGGCACTGGTGGCCTTTCCGCAGTTCGAGAAGGGCAAGATCCTGGAGGGGATCATGAAGTACGAGAAGCTGGTCGGTGAGTACGAGCGACTGGCAGGAAGCTCCTTGGATGAGAATTTGAAGATAGCAACGGTCATGCGTTGTTGTCCGGGGCAGCTGCGACAGCATTTGCAGCTGAATGTGAAACCTGGCACTCGGTATGCACAGGTTAGAGAGCCGATGGTGGCCTACGAGCAATCTACGGCTGCCTGGTCAGGCGCCAAGATCCTCGAGCACAACCAGATTATGCCAATGGAGGTGGATCGCATCAAGGGCGACCGCAAAGGAAAAGGCAAGGAGAAGGGCAAAGGAAAGAAAGGCTCACCCAAAGGTAAGGGTGACAAGGAAAGGGCAAAGGCAAAGGCAAAAGCTCTTTTGAGAAGGGCAAAGGAAAAGGTGGCGGCAAGAGTCAAGAGAAAGGAAAGGGCAAGTCCAAGGGACCTTGCTTTGTGTGTGGCAAACCTGGCCACAGAGCTGCGGAGTGTTGGCAACGTGGCCAACAAGTTCAACAAGTTGAGGGGCATGATCATGGAGATCATGGAGGAAATGGAGGGCAACCTTCTGGACCTTCCACGAGGACTTCATCGTCTTCAGCAAGTACGGCACCGAGCAGCACATCGTACAGAAGCGCTGGCACGGTGAGAAGGCTGTGGGAGATCAAGACACCTCCCATGGTTGAGACCTGCGAGATTTTTGATCTTGCAGAAGAAGGTGAGATAGACATTGAGGAGAGCTTCACTGAAGGCTTTCAGATGGTGGTGACCGAGGAGGACATGGTTGAGCACTTTGACCTCACCAAGACTGACATGGACGACTACTGGACCGTGGAGGATGACTTCACCCAGGAGATCGACCTCAACGACTACATGATGGACTACAACGACCTCTTCGAGAACGTGGACTTCATCACCCTCGAGACCTCTAAGGTTGAGACCTTTGTGATCCAGGCCATCTGCGAGTTGGACCTGAACTACAACGCTGTACTCGACTTGGGTGCAGATGTGAGTGTGGTGCCCATGAACATGGGTAGCTTGGGCAAGAGGGCCCAAGGTGGAGCATTGCTTCGAGATGCTCAAGGTAGAATGATCCCTGTTGAAGGGAAAGTTGCAATGACGGTGCATTGCATAGCAGCTGATGGACGACCTGTCAAGCTGAAGGAGATCTTTGTGGTGGCCATCGTGAAGCAACCGTTGGTAGCTATGGGCAAGTGGATGAAGAAAGGTTGGATGATCCAGAATGTCAAGGACAAGTTCTACTTGCAGAAGGGTGACTACTACCTCCCTTTGGAGTGGGAGTGTAACAACCTGACTCTGAGCTTTGGCTTGGAGGAAGAGAAGGTCAGCTATGTCATGGACGTGTCTGACGAGCTCAAGGCCATGGCTGAAGAACCTGGCTGGCATGAGTTGAGTGATGGCACACCTGTTTTGGTGGTCAAGAACGCATTCACTTTCCAGGACATTTCAAGAAAGTATGATCCTTACCAGTTTCCTTGCAGAACAACACTGGTGAAGTTGGAGAGTGGCGAGTATGACTGTGTGGAGAGCGCGCAGTTCTGGGTAGACAGAAAGATGTCGGAGTTGGATGGCATCTCACCATGCACAACCCTGACTTTGGTGCATGAGAAGGCACTGTTCCCTCACGAGATTCAGGAGCTCTATGGACAGCAGATCCCTCCTGAACCATGCCAAACGCTTTCTCCCCAGCAATTCTCAACCCTCACAGGTTTTCCAAACTTTTTGCTCCTTCAAGGGATCGAAAAAAGTTCTACAAGATGATCTTCATGCACAAGTTGGAGGACCCGCTGAACCACGACTTCTACCTGGAGAAGCAGAACCTGTTCCTGAAGAGATGCAGGCTGAAGAACCTCAAGGAGGACCGCATGAACCAGAGCAACTTGGTCTACGACGAGGTTGGAGATGACTTCGTGATGGTGAATGGCTTGAAGTTGACAACTGCAAGCTCAAGAAAAGTGATGAAAGATGCGTGCGAGTTCCTTGGAATCCCTTTGAGCGGGAGCAAGACCACAGTCTTCAGAAGGCTACAGGTGGCAGTGAGAGAAACAGCAGCAAAAGCAGCGCTTGATGCAGCTCGCAACGAGAAGAGGGCAATGGAAAGACGACCTCAACAAGCAGAAGTACCTCTAGCCCCTACAGATGAGGAGAAGCAAAGACATTTGCTCTCACACCTTCCTTTTGCAGATTGGTGTGAACACTGCCAAGCAACAAGGTCAAAAGACAATGAACGTCATGAACGACGAGAACAAATTTGTCCTACAGTGGCTTTGGACTACATGACAACGAACACCACGATTCGCAAAGAAAGTCCTGAAGTCAAGCACTTGGTAGCAGTGGACAATTGGTCAAAAGCCATTTTGGCTGTGCCAATCAAAGCCAAAGGTGGTGCAAGCGTGAAGCTATGTGCCAATGCAATTTGTGGCTTTGTCAGGGACTATGACAAAGTGATCATCAAGGGCGACCAAGAACCTTCCTTGAAGCAGGTTATGAAAGCAGTGGCTGATGCGAGGAGGCTGTTGAAACTTCAAACAACACAAGAATTCTCACCTCAAGGCAGATCAGCATCTAACCCTGCAGAACGAGCAATTCAGACAGTGAGAAGGTTAGGCAACACCTTGCTGGAAAGCATCCGTGTTGGATGTGGAATCGAGATTCCCGCTTCACACCCGCTATTTGTTTGGCGCTATGCCCATGCATCATGGTTGTACAACAGGTTCCATGTTACACCTGGTGGCAATACACCATTTGAAGTTGTGACTTCCCGCACTTACTCGGGGAAGCTGGCACCTTTTGGAGCATGCGTTTATGGACAACCACTTCCAGTCCCGAAGAACACCCGACGAGGAGTTCCAATCTGGCGGAAGGGAATCTATGTGGGCAAGTTGATGGATTCAGACCTCAACTTCCTGTTGTCGCCAAATGGATTGTTTGTGACGAGAGCAGTCCGAAGATGTGCCGACGAGTGGCAACCAGAGTTCCTCATGGCTTGTCATGGATTGCCATGGGATGATGCAAGCTCAAGAAAGTTTGGTCCCACGACCAAGGTCGACAAGAAGAGAAGCCTGGAAAGCCAGACCTTTCCTGGACTACAAGATGACGAGGCCAAAGCAGTTGAAGAGTACGCACGACGTAGAGCAGAAGAAGCCTTGGCAAAACCTTTTGGTGAGCTGGAAGGAAGTGATGAGGAGTACCTTGATGACAAGGACTTGAAGGACAAGCAGAAGAAGGAGACTGAGCTGAAGAAGCCTGGTGATGGAGAACGAGAACAACCAGTTCCCTACACGCCGGAGAACCTCCCGTATACTCCGACGGAACCTCCGGATGATTTGGTCATGAAGGATGCAGAGCAAGACCCGCAACATGCAGGAGGAGTTCGTGATGAACCTCAAGGCGGACTACATCCTCAAGTTCCTCAACAACCTGCTGGACTTCAACATCCTCAAGGAGAACTTCGACCTCATGGTGAACTTCCTGGAGAAGAACCTCCCACGAAGAGTGCACGAACAGAGCCGGTCAAGAAAGCAAAGGTGGAATTTGCAGTTCCCCCAAGGACATCCCCATCGTCTTCACCGATGGCAAGCAGCTTAGCAGCAGCACCTTCATTTGCAGGTGGCGTCCAAGAAGTGGCTTTGGATGAGCGGGAGTTCGTCGAAGTGGACGAATACCCTTTGGTGGACCTCAACGACTGGGGCGAGTTCAAGGAGATTGACCTCGAGCAGGAATCTGAAGAAGCTGGACCTCCAGATGTCTCTGAAGAGATGTTGGCGCAGTTGGAGCTGGAGGCAGATGAGCGAGAAATCACAAGGCTCAAGGAGATGGGAGTCCTCATTCCCAAGAGTGGCAACTTTGAGGACTGCAGGTTCCTGACGACCAAGAAGGTCTGTGACTGGAGATGGCGCCTGAAGGAAGAGACTGGCAAGTTTGGCTGGATGAGACGGTCAAGACTGGTTGGAAGAGACTGCAAGTTTCTCTCCCCTGAGATGGAGAATCTGTTCAGTCCCACAAGCAATGCAATTGGAGTGAAATTGTGGGCAGCCTTGGTTCAGTCAAGCCAAGGAGAACTTGGACTATGGGCAGTCGATGTTAAGGACGCCTACCTCATGGTAATTGAGGAGGAGAAGGTCTATGTGGAGTGCAATGGCGAGTTCTTTGAACTTGGACGATGTCTTCCTGGACAACGAGTTGGTTCCAAGGCATGGTATGACCACTTAGGCAAAGTGGCAAGAGACCAAGGATTACAACCATATCCTGCAAACCCCGCGGTTTTCTACAAGGTTGGCAGGACACCCCTGGTGATGTCTTCACACGTTGATGACCTACAGCTGGTTGGAAGTCAACAAGATGTTGAGAAGCTCCTTGATAGCTTCAGAAAGCAGGAATGGACACTGCAAGTACAAGGACCCTGTTCATCTAAGGTTGCAGGGCAATGCGCATTCGTCAAGAGGCATTTTGCTTCTGATGGATCTGGTTCCATGACTGTGAGGATGGACCAGAAGTATGTGAAGAAGTTGGTAGACTTGTTGGACCTGCACGTCAACAAGGGCAAGCAGACGCCTACAACTGGCACCTTCCAGAAAGGACTACAAGGACAACCTCTTTCCAAAGAAGAGTCGAGCCTCTACAGAACATGTGTTGGCATTTTGCTGCACATGTCAACAGAAAGGCCAGACATCCAATGTGCAGTTCGACAGTTAACTTCAAAGGTCACAGGACCTGACACCCTGGACAAGAAGGAGTTGAAGCAGTTGGTGCTCTACCTGAAGCACACGGCTGACTACGTCCAGGAGATGAAGCAGAGCTTCGCAATGGCTTCGGCTATGGGAGAAAGGAATGATGATGTGAAGATGGCTGCAACACAGCGTCCGAGCCTACTTGAAGTTTTCACGGACAGCGACTGGGCATCGGACAGGACTACAAGGAGATCTATGTCATGCAGTCACATGTACCTCAACGGCGTCTTCTTTTGGAGTGCAAGCAGGAGCCAGAAAAGTATAGCTTTGTCAAGTTGTGAGGCTGAGTTCATTTCAGCAGTCAGCGGCATGGCAGATGGAATCTACATCAAGCGAATGTTGGAGGCCGTGCTGAACATGAAGGTGGTCTTGGAGTTGAGGATTGACAGTTCCTCTGCTCGAGCGCCACTCCAACGACAAGGAGTTCAGAGAACCCGACACATAAGCACTGGACTTTTGTGGGTGCAGCAGAAAGTGGAAGAACGAGAAGCTGCAATTCGACCTGTGCCGGGAAAAGAGAACAGCAGCGATTTGGGAACGAAGAGTCACAGCAGCAAGAGATTGAGATTCTTGCTAGGCCTCATTGGCTACTTGGAGTTCGCTGGTGGACCACGAGTTGGAGCCCAAGAAGAAGAGATTCGACATGTCAAAGGACTCAGACCTGAAAGAGTGCAACAGCTGACATGTTTGCTTTTGGCGGCTTTGAGTCAGCAGGGCAACGGAATGGAAGTCGAAGAGACGACCAGTAGTGACAGCAACCGTGAAATTTTACTGATGGTTTTCACGGCAAATGCAGTTTTGTTTGTAGCCATGGGATTGGCTATGAGCGTGCAAGGTTGCGACTTAGCGCTGATGGTGTTTGATTCGGCTTCGATTGGAGCATGGTCTCTCCTGACCGAGATGGGCTACCAGATCTTGCAGACAGGCATGATGATGGTGGCATTCAATGTGGTGGTCTTCATCCTGTTCTACCTCAGGGACTACTTCAACCTACGACCTGTTGAAGGTGGAGGAGAATTTCAACGAGAAACTTCACCCCCTCAAGATCCTCACCGAGAAGGAGAACAGCGAAAAGTCAAGCAGACAAGGTTCAACCTCTTTGGAGAACCAGCCGGACATGATCCGGAAGCTCGCGGAAGTGATCGCGATGGAGAACTATGGGATGAACCTGAAGGTGGAGATGTCAACCACCTACTACTTGAAGGAGAAGAAGAAGGTGATGGACAAGAAGAAGAAGAGTTACCACAACTCGAGAATCTCACGGAGACAGCCTACACCTCTGGCGGAGAACCCACTGAAGATGAGTTCACAGAGGGCGCCATGGACACAGAGGACGCCATGGACGTGGACGATGATGATGTCATCGCAACAGTTGAAGATTGGGACCCCATTGGTCAAGAAATGGCAACGTACAGAGTTCTTCGACATCGAGCTCAAGCATTTCCTGGAGAAGAGTACTTCTTGGACATTGATGGACGTCTTGAACGCCATGGAGGATTTGGAAGCTTGAGTGGAGAAGAATCTGAAGAAGAACAACCTTCGACAGCAGATGACCAACCTGCTGAAGAACCTGAAGGCAGTGGATCTGAACAAGCCCTACGCGTGGCAGGAGAACTTGGTGACGAAGTGACGGACGCAGTTCGAGAACTTCGACAACATGCAGGCCTACTTCAAGAGCTGGGTGAACACCCAGAGTGCTACATGGAGTACAACATGCCTGGCATTGTGTTCTGGGTGAATCCAGACACTGGTGAGATCCAGATGCACCGACTCCTCGACCTCACGATCGACACCCCTGAAGATGGCGAGGAATACTTCATCGAGAACCCCAACTGGATGAGAGATGGTGGAAAATGGTTGATCAGGCGACTTCACTATGAGCCTGAGCCAGAAGAGGAAATCCCTGAATCTCCAAGAGGCTATGGCTGGGCCCTTGGAACAAGAGAGTGGATGGACCACGTGCGAGAAAGGAGAGCAGCTGCAGAACGAGAAGCTCTAAGACAGCAAGTTGAGCAGGCAGAAGCAGCTGGGCTGAGACAAAGGCGCTGAGGAGCAATCAACGCATGAGAGCAATCTCTGCTGGTGAACATCCACCTGACAGAGAAAGCTAAGCAATCAATGCCAGTGAACATCTACCTGGCAGAGAGCTGAGTGTTAGAGTTGGTAGAGGTTAGCCCACCTCAACCAAAGGAGGAGTGTAACACGTTTCAGCCGAGATGTGTCACTAGTACCTCCGTGTGAAACCACATGTTGAGATGAGCGCAATCCTGGTCTTTACAGGCCGCAAGCACGACAGCTCAAGAGTGAGTGAAAGGGAAGAGCTGTGTTAGAGAATTCAATCACCGACTCCTTGTATAGCCTCGCTCCCTTTCAAGAGCTGTTGCAGGATAATATAGGCGATCATATCATGTGGACATTCTCATGGCTCAATGGGATTTTCTGTGGCACAGTGCATAGTTCCTTGGCACGCACCCTGGGGCCTTTTCCACGCGCAAAGCGCATGTTCCGCACCGAGGCCAGCCCGGCCTTCAACGACTACACTCCGCTGATCTTCCTGGCCAGTACTCCGCCCTCGGCCAATGGCCCGCAGGTGCGACGAAACGAAGTGCAAGCGCCATGGTGACCCCCAATATACCTTTCACGATGGGAGGTCCCTGGATGTCGTTGATGGACCACATTGATACACATGATATTTTTGATGACGGAGGATTGTGTCCTACGGCAGTGGCCAACCTTGGCAGCAGCCTTGCAAGAAGTTTGACCTATACTATACACTGTCTCTCCGTCTCTCTCTCTCTCCCTCTCTACTGCAGGGAAATGGAAGGGATCAGTAATTCTCGCGTGGCGACTACTTGAGGAATCCTCAAACATCTCTGGTGTCGGCCTCACACCCAAAACCACTCAGATGTTTTTTTTAGGCGGGCTACAGGGCGAGCTGGGCAAGAGAACGAGATCAGAGGTAGGTCCTTCCCTTGGCACAGGTTGCACAGGCCATGGAGCTGTTGATCGCCTCCCACGCGGACGTGCACCGCGAGTGTGGACAGATGACCAGTGGCCGGCTGGTGCCCTTGCGCTTTGCGGCGCGTGCGCAGAATGAGTATGGCCTTGAAACGTTGCAGAGGCAGGAGGTGGATGAGGTTGGTGAAGTGTGGCTTTTGGAGGTGGATGGTTGGAATGAAGTTTCCGAGGGCGACATGAAAGATGGAAATGGCAACCTGCAAACCAGCAGACTTTGCAGGATGGACTGTGCACCGCTGGCCCTGGAACGGCAGGTGTTTGCACTGTTTTCAGAATAGATGCCCATTTCGACCTCAACTTTTTGCAGTTGGGGTGCACCATCAAAACATCGTCTTTATGCGTTTCCATCAAGTCTCCGCAGTGCATGCCCTTGAAGCTGCTTAGTTAGTGGTTCACACCTGATGAACATCAACATACTACTGTATATATCTGGTGACCATGGGACGCTTCCAGACGAAATGAGCGCACCAAGCAGCACGGCTGCCGAAGGCACATGGATTTGGGTGATGCCTTCCACTGGGCAGCCGGGGAGAACGCCGAGGGCATCATGCTCTCTGAGATCAGGTGAGCGGATCATGGCGGATCATAACACATCAAAACATACCAAGACGAATCCATTTCCAATCTGCAACTTTTGTGAATTTCAGAAGGTGCTTGCATCATTCCTGCCAGGAACCCCTAATGCGGCATCTAGATGAAAAATAGAAAGGTCACCCATCGCATCTCCACACCAAATGTTGCATGCCCTCGCCCGTTTGTTTACTCTCTATTTGTGATTATGTGTTAACACATCCCTTCATTGTTCTCCTGTGGATGATAGCGACCTCCTTTACTGTGTCCAACATTTCCATCATTTCGTTCTTTTTGTTGTCTTTGTGGATGGATTTTGTGTTTTTGGTTTGCTCTGCGGAGGGGCTGCCTGAACCCTTTTGTCGCCTTGCGATTGCTGTCATCCTTTCCCTAGTCAAGTCTCTTTTCCCTTTCCGTGCTCACTGGGCATACTTTTTGGATCCTTCTTTTTTCTTCTTGATTCCCGTCGAGCATTTTCCCCAAACAGTGCGGACACACTATAGGGGTTCTTACGGTAAAGGTTAAGCACCGGTGTCTAATGGAGGTGTCGCGCATCCATGTCTGGCTAATTCGCTGCTATTTACAGTACACTCATACCTCTCGAAATCCTCGAAGTGCATTTCGACTGCGCAGGCTCGTAAAATCTTTTTGGATGGAGTGGGTGCTTGTCGCGACTGCGCTTGTGGTGCCGTGCGCATTTTCGGACCTGGTGGTCACTTTTCGTGGCAGGTGCAAGGGAAACCTCGTGTTTTGGTGGTGCGAAGTCGGCTTATCCTGACAGGCGCCAGGGATCGGAGCGGTTGCGCTTGGAACTGCAGAGTTCGTGGCAGGTGCAGCACTTTGGACATCCTGGGGGGCCATTTGATCACCAAAGACAAGGTCGAAGGTCAAATGGCCATTTGGACACGAAAAACGGTATGGCCGTGAACAAGTATTTAGCCGTGAAAAAGCCGAAGGCCGTGAAAAAGTGTGCATTTGGACGTGAAAAAACGGCTCTTGGCCGCGAAAAGGCGTGAAAAACGTGAACTCAAGGAGTTGAAACCGTGAAAAAACCAAATGGCCGTGAAAACGGGCAATGGCATCAAAGCTTTACAAAATAGGGTCGAGAGCTGTTTGATCGCATTTTTAGTGATCGAATGGCTCCCCACGATGGTGGGTGGTGATCTTCGACGCGCTCCAATTTCGTGACGTGCAGTGAATCGTGAGTTTTGGACACGTGGGTCGTTTTCAGAAATTGTGGCAGGTGCAGCACTTTGTGGACCTTTAAGTGCAGATTTCGTGGCAGGCGCAGCCGGCGCAGCACTTTGTGAACCTCGAAGTGCAGATCGTGGCAGGCGCAGCATTCTCACTCTCACTCTCACTCTCGCTCTCGCTCTCACTCTCACTCACTCACTCACACTCACACTCACACTCACACCCACTCACACCCACTCTCACTCTCTCTCTCACTCTCCCACTCCCACCCTCTCACTCTCTCACTCTCACTCTCACTCCCACTCTCACTCGCACTTGCACTCTCACTCCCACCCTCACTCCCACTCTCACGCCCACTCACTCTCACTCACTCACCACCACCGCCACTCACCACGATCTCCACCTTCATCACCACCATCACCTCTCTGGACCGCAATGTGTTTAGATCTCTAGACTTTCTGCTGCTGCGCTAGACCTCACACACACACACTTTTGGGGCCTCTTGCCGGGATAGACTGCTACTTGAACCTATATACTCGTATTCTAGTTATTTTTCCCGTCACTCCCTTCATGCTCCGCTTTGAGCCGCCGCGTGGTTTTCGTGGCGCCCATCTTGCCCAGTCCCGTGCCCTGTGCGTTTGTGAGGCGGAAGTTTGGGAACCAAATGGCCAAGACCATTGGGGAGATGGCCTCTTTCAGCTACGTGGCCAGCACCCAGATGAGACTCTTTGCCTCACCCATCTTCCCAGGCCGACGGCCCGCGAGGGGGTGGCTGACCTTGGACCAGCAGGTGGACGCAGGTGTTGGTTTGGTAGCCCACGTGTGTGGGGACCATTGGAAGTGCAAGTGTGTGCTGCAACTTGCTGCAAGTTGGTTCCGCAGGCCTACATTTGAGACCCGGGAAGTTGGTACAGACCACTTCAACATATACACTCTGCCAGACAATCGTAGAAGCAGAGGATTTTTTAAAAAATGCAAGCGTCTATGGTTATGAAGCATTGGTGGCTTCCATGTTAGTGTAAAACGGTTGTATATAGATAAACATAGAAGCCGCCTACACAGGGCTAAACCCAACGGACAAGACCAAAACACATCCACTTTCAGGACTAACGTAGTCATTGGGAATGAGCATGTGCATTCCACGTATGTGTAGAAAAGTAGGTGGACTTGTTCTTCGACTGACTTTGTGTGGAGTCCATGTTTGTGAACCTGGCTTGCGAAAATAAGTGTGCGCTTCCATGATTGTTAGAAAAAATAATCTTCCACTTCCATGAATGTCTGAGAGAGAGAGAGTAGATCCTTATAAAAACCATCACGCTCGATTTTATAGAAACATATATTGTTGTGTTGTTTAAAATCATAAGTTTGTCGCGCAAACAGTCCATTGTCATACCACGTTTCACATTGTTCATAAAACAGTCATAGCTTTTCATAAATGTTGAGAACAATAGTTTTTAAATGAAACCATTATGAAACCATTATGACACATGGTACTGGAAAAATATGTTTCGTTCACAGCGCCAATTTGTTTTTTATGTGTATTTTTAAAGTAGTTTTTAGTAATTACATGATTTCATAGATTTGTTTGTATTGGTTTTATTTAAACAATACAATCACTAAAACAAACAAACGTTAATGATTTGGCCTTATACAAGACTTGTTGGGTCTCATGTCTACATATTGTTTCGCAACAGCATATTCCAACCATTGGCAATTGTCAACAACATAAATACACAAAAAATGCGATGCAAGAACACCACGCCTTGCCAGACCTTGTCAATGAATTATTCAACCTACGAACCTACGAAATTTGCACCAGTGTCAAAAAGGACCTCTCTCTGTAGAAGTGAGGCATGAGTATTGAAACAATTCATCCTGGTGCACATACCCTCCCAGAATGCCTGCCAAGTAGCACCACCTACTCAGCCACGCTCCTACCTCGCAGGTGGCTTGCGCGCCTCGGGCGCGGTGTCGCTCTGCAAGGGCCTCTACGACGATGGCCACGTGCGGAAGGGCCAACGAGCGGATCCCAACTCTCCGGGCCTTGAAGGTGCGGTGCGGTGCGGGGGGGGGGGAGCCGGTTCCGACCTGATGTGGATGTGGGAGATGTGGGTGGGGGATTTCCGGGGGCAGAGTCGGAGAAGCAAGTGATGCAAAAGAATTGAAGGACCTATTGACAGCAGCCATAGCGAAGCCGGACGTTGAGTCTTTGAAACCCAACGCCCGAAGCTCCCTGCCGCCCAGTTCAGGCAATACGGCTTTGATGGACATGATCACGGAAGGGAATCTGCCAGTGATTCAAGCCTTGCTTGACTGCCGAGCCAACCTGGATCAGAGGGATAGCAGCGGGGCCACGCCTTTGCACTACGCCGCGATGCACGGGAAGGCACTGTGGAAAGCCTTTTAGGCAACCGCTAAGAGCGAAACATCGTTGGACGACAGTATATATTTACATCAAAGGCCTGGTTTCCCACCGAGTGCTCGTCCTCCGCTACTCCCAACATGCCATCATAGCTTCCTCCCACAACATCCTCCATTCTTTCTTCCCCTGAGCTTTCAATGCGCCACATGCCCCAACCAAAAGCCTGGGAGATGCGTGCGATGCATGGCACGCATTTTCCTGTGTGAGGTGGACGTGATTCGATTTCTGTTGGAGCGCGGCGCGGATCCCAGCGCTGTGAACCACGCGGGCTTCTCACCGTGGATGATGGTGGCTGAAGCTTTGAACGTCAGTGGAGAGGAACTCCGAGACAGCCTGGAGCTGTTGAAGCCGCAAGTGAGTCCGGAGGAGTTGTTGCAGGTGGCAGAGGAGCCTGAAGCCTTGCTGCAGCTAGTGGAGGAGCATGTGGAATGGGAGTCAGACTTGGCCGATGCTGAAGTGTTGGAAGATGTTGAGTGGGCTGGTGATGAAATGAGAGCATGAGCTACTGTAGAAGATGTATATGAGACCTGCGATATTTAGTTATATTTAGTTGATGGGAGTCTGAATCATCCACACCCAGTGGAGGAGGTGAGCATGGATCATTTGCAGAAGTCCTTCCGTGGCTGAGCTTGCATCAAACATGGTGCCGCCGAGTGGTTTTATGCCTTGGTGATGGTGGTGCGGATTACGAAGCATGTGTTTTGACCACCGTGGCACCCAATGCACAAGTCCAACCATCCCAACCATCATTAGCTGACTCAAACTCACGATCCTGAGTGCAAGGTTGGATTTTCAGTAGTCTCCAATTTGGTTTGCAAACTCCTGTGGATCTAGGAGGAGATAAGAACGTTAAGAGTCTTGTACCGTATCACTGTTTCTTCAATCTAACATGTCCCCGCAACTTTTGCAGAGATTTTTGTCTAGTTTTGATGGCCCAGGCTTGCACGAAAGCCTCTTCTTCAACCCACGCATGGCCATCGTTGGCTCCTGGGAGGGCCGGACTTGTCTCAATAGCTTGCTAGAACGCTGGGCGAACATCCTCATCCAGTTGCTGCAAGTTGATCCTCTAAAGGCCCCAGCTCTCGAGTTTTCATGGATGCTTTCGGACATGTGTCAGAAGATCAACAAACTTCACCGTCCCTTTCGGGCTGGCATGATTTGTAGATGATGTTCGGCGGGGTGGAGATGTGATCATCCCCGAACATGGAGCCCTAACAAAGCTGCTTGTGTTCAGCTGCTTGTATTCCGTGTTGCGTCAGCAGACACAATGGAAGGGGCCTTCCTCACAGAATGTGGTTGGGCGTTTCTTTAATTCCACATCTCACACAACCATCATTGCGATGATCTATGACATATGCTGATGCACTACACGCACGCACACACTTACAGAAATGCATACTGACTTGACAGCGGTGCCACACGCCAGCCTAAGAAACCACATCCTGAAAAACCAGGTGAGGGGGGCCTGAGCGCCTTTAGTTAAAGGCCAGAAGTCAAACTCCACGATGCGACGAGATACAGGATGACGGCGTACCGTGCATGACTGCAGATGCATTAGCACTTTACCAAAAGATTAAAATTGAAGCAGGTACACAAGAAGGCGTCCCTTCTCGCTTCACCAGTTGTGAGCCCGTCTTCGTTGGTCCAGGGCCAACCCACAACTGCCTGGACCCCCTGCTTGATAAAAGAAAACAAAAACACAATCCGAGTGGATCCCTGTGACTACACGGGGCACACACACATATATCATATATCATATATATATATATAGCCAGAGTTCTCAGGCAAAAGGAGATAGGATCCGATGGCTCCACGACGGCAGTGGCACGAGCAACTGACAAAACGAGCGACCTTTCCCTCGACCCCAAAAGCTCACGAATCTATGTTCGATGAGTGAACCTGAAGAAGCTGTGTACTTCTTGCATGCCGGAAACCAAAAACACACAAACGAGAAAACGCAAACCTCTACTTGTTGTCGCTCTGTATGTAGTGCGTGCTGTTGCTGGATGGGATGGTGCTTTCCAGTGGTGTCTGGCCCTGAGCTTTCCGTCTTCTCGCTGAAGACATTTAGGGTCTTCCACTATCCTCCAGCACTGTTCCATGTCATAAAACGGCATGAGTTGCCTTAGATCTTTGCCCTTAGTCAAGCCATTGGCTAACTGTGCTTCACTGTGTACCCACCTTACCTTAAGATCATTCATGTTTTGTGCATCTTTGATACGCATGAGTGTGATGTCCACACGACGTTCCGCCCCGTTTAGACTCAGAACCTCAGATCGAATTTGTCAAACACGTTTCGACTGTCAGTCACCAGAAAGCCAGGGATCTTGTTCACCAACGTGTTTGGGCTTTGGATCCTCATAGTGAATCCAAAGCATTTCTCCCAAGTGGAGCCTACAAAAACAAAGCAGATCTTCGCCGTGAACAGCTGCCATGGTTTCATTTGCTCCTGGACTAGAGCATACCCTGGCGATCTTTGAAGATTGCCAAGACAGCAAGGTGACAGGCACGCACTGGCCTGACATCAGGTCTTTGGATTTGGAAGCTGCAATGATGACAACATCTTGTGTGCTACCACCGCCAATCCTGTTCTGATTGGCTGCATGTACCCAAGCGACCAAAACCACATTGTTCAAATCAATCTTGCGGATTTTTACTTCTGCTCTTTCATGTTTCGCACTTGGTCCAGCAAGCGGTTGGCTCGGAACAAAGTGTCCCCTATGCTGTGGTTTATTTCTGACAGAAGGAGTTCCACATCGGCAGAGAAGTGAGGTGCCACCTGTTGACTGTACCAGCTGATGCCACCCAGGCGTCCTCTGAGGTGAGTCTTTTCCAAGTCATCTGTTGGAGCATTTCGTTCTCTTTTCCGTGATGCTCGGATGTTGATGGCTGGTATCGACTCCACGTAGGTTTCTGCGAAAGAGAGTATGAACCATCCTGTTCCTGCTCGATCAGGACGCCGCGTCGTACAAATCGACCCTCTTCCCAATCACTTCAAGGGAACTCTTCTTTGATCGCCTTTTCAACTGAAAGCCAGATGTCATCAGACGAACTGCCCGAGAAAAGAAAATCATCAACATGGCCCGAGATAATGCCTCGCAATTTGTTTGTCCTCACGGACAAGAGTCCAACAACAAGGATCGCTCCAGCATCGACGGTGCTGATGCTGCGGTACCACTCAAGTGGTGCGTGACAGACTTTCGTCAATGAGCCTGGGGCTAAACCCATTGCTTCACAAATCTCTGGACATGGGATGCAAAGAAGTTCATCTGGGTATGGCCGAGATGGTAAAAAGGCACCGGTCACTTCAAGGCGCCCACAAAGTAAGCATTCGAGTCCAATTCAGGATGCGTTCTGAGCTAGCCTTGCTTGAAGGCACGTCGATCTCGATGTGATACACAAAATCACGAGCATCATTCGTATTGATGGCCTCAGAGAAGCAGGACTCAGTTCTGTCCAGTGGGGTGCAGCTTGAAACCCAGAGTCAGCTGGCTCTGATGGTCTGTTCATCCCTGAGCCTGAGGAAGGTCGTGGAGGGCTTCGACTTCTCGGTCTGCTCTCTGACAGAGGAGTTGGGGGATGACTTTTTTCTGGCCCGCTGAACCGGCTTGGGTGCTGCCCTGACACACTGCAGGAGGGTTGCCATTCATGAAGAGGATTCCCAGCTCTACGCCATTCTGCTTCACTTGGCTGTTCCTGCAGATCTTCATAGTCGTTGTTTCCCAATTCCTCAGCCACGATGGGGAAATCCGAAGTTGGTGTTTCCCTAGCGTCATGAAGTCCTGTGAGGATGGTCTCTCGCTCTGAAGCACGTCGAAGCTGTTCAGGGCAGCGTTTCAACAGTCGACGGCCGCGTACCAACCAGACTGAGCTCGGATCCCTGGTCGGAGATGGCCTTGTTCATCACGTGACTGCTCCACTGCTAGGACTCGAGCTGGGCCGACAAAACGACCCTGTCCGGTCTTGTGTTGTTGAGCATCCTCTCCAGTCAGTTGTTTCCGCCAAATGAAAACAAGGTCTCCTGCTGAAAAATCAAGCACTCTCCTATGTTTGGAGTGAGTAGCACGTCGAGTTCGTTCAGTTGCCACCCAATCCAAAAAGAAGCTTTTTCGGCTGTCAAACGAAGTTGTTGATCTCTCTCCATGGTTTCTGTCGCCATGGGCAGTTCTCCTGGTGCCTCCAAGTCACGGGCAGGGGCGAAAAAGCGTCCGTGCTCATCGGTCGCTCGCCCCAAAACATACTGGATCGGTGATAAACCACGCACACTTTCTCGATGGTTGATGGCCCGGACGGACTCAGCCAGGATCTGCTCTGCCGTCAGAGCAGGTGATTCGGCTGCTAGGCGTGCCATGACATGTTTTTTGGCTTGGATACTGCGCTCGCGCACTGAGAGTTTCCAGTGGGCCTCACCTGGAATCAAGTCAAGATAGGTCTGGTGTCTATCGCAGTAGCTTGCCAGTTCAAGGCTACGGAAAGACCCGTCTGGGTCAAGTCTCAGAGTTTGTGGTTGACCGAAGTAGGAATACAAGCTTCCTGAAAAACTTGCACAAACTGACCTGCACTGATATGTTTCTGCTTTCCGTGAAGGATCATGCGACCTACGCGGAACATCGGCCCTTCGTCCACCATCAACATGAATTGCCACTTCTCCTATGTGGCAGGATGGTACCAATGCCCCACGTCCGCCGACACCGTCGTGAATTTGGGGGGAAGTGGCTCAAGCGAAGCGAGATTGCGAGGTCGTGGTTGAGACCTCTCTTCACACGCCGGGCAACGAGACGAGTGAGCGAGATCCAAAACCTTTTGTGCAACTCCTTTACCTCTCAAGGCCTGAATCATGCTAGGAATAGAGCCATGTCCGGTAGCAGAATGCAACAAGTATAACCGACGTTTGATGTCTTCATGGCTCAAGCGTTGTTTCAAAGTTGTCCACCGTTAAAACTTTTTGTTGTGTCCTTTGTGTGCGATGGCCACCTGGTGTGAGGACCAGCCCCCAAACCAAAAGCCTCAAGGGTTGGTTTACCTTTCAACTCCTTCCATTGTTCCCTGCCCCCGCCGCGCAAGATCTCACGGCACGCCCGAAGTGCAAACTCATGTGTGTAGTATGCAGTGGATCTAGTGGCATTACGTTCACATGGGGCATGGTATGTTCCTGGTGCGCAACGACATGGAAGCTGCATACGAATAGACAAAGGTTCATGTGTAGTCATCAGTTTCCATCCTTTGGATATGAAATGCGTGTTTTGGTTTCGCAACTTCACCTGACAACCTCTGACAATGGCAAAGTAGGGGCTATACTTCTTCATGAGGGCTTGCGACACAGGAAGGCGCCAAGCTTGACATGACTGGGACAGCTCCCAGACTACATGTGTGCCGCCGTGCCGCGTTGAACACAGTATTGGTACATGATCGCGCAGCCCATGTATTGTTTCTGTGAGCGACAAAACAAAAGCCCCGTGCGTCAGTCACGCACCATTTCTTGAGCCAAAACGCGAGTGGTCATTTGACCGGTTGACACCTTTCATGGTGACTGCACATCGAAAACCACATGTCCCACACTCCCCCTACTGGCGGTGCCAGTACTTCAAACCGGAGCGTCAACAGTAGGTTTTTTCTTCTACTGTTGAGGGACAAGTTCAAAACTCCCAGATGATCGGGAGTCGGAATCACTCGCATTCGGCCGCTCACTTCGTTCAGCAGCCTTCTCAATGCCCATCCACAAAGGCAAGGAGTCTGCCTCAGGCGGCAGAAGATTCTCCAAAGCCAGAGGTGTATTGCCGGCCCGCTCGTTATTCTGCATTTCTCCCCTTTGAATGCAGCCATCCAAGCGCGCCGCATAGCCGCTGCCACCCTCATACTCCACAATGTCTCGTGCGCTGACTTCCACCGGACTAGGCAAACCCGGCGGAATACCAAAGCCATCTTGTCGAGCCACCGCCGCAGCCCCACGTTCCACAGCTGTGGACTGCAGAGGATCAGCGCCTCCATAGCCCGCTCGATCCCTCTGGATGGAAAGACCTGGAGTCACAGGCCGCTGCTCCACTTCTTCTCGAAGTCCTTGACCATCACCGGAGACGAAGCGAACATAGAAAAAAACTGTATCCAATCCATTCATACACATTCTCCACATCACAGTCGCGAGACACAGTCCAGTCGTCGGTCACTACATGACGGGACCGCTGCTGACGGGCGCTCTCCCTGCTGAAGACAACAGACACCCTTGTGGTCGACATTCTCGCAATCATGAAGGGGGTTCCGCGATGCAGGGGATGAAAAGCCCTCACTCTTTTCTTCTTCAAAACTCTCACCCACCATTCTCCAGCTCCATTGCCCGAGCCCAAGCACTCCCAGTGATCGGCGCCCGTTGGCGGAGTGGAAAAGCGATCCAACTCCCACGCGGTGTCAGTTTCCAATCCTCGGTGAGCAATCGGCACCTTCATCGCGCTCAGGCGCATTCCATAGCTATTCCATGGCGCACAAGGCGAGGGTGCACGGGTGCCAAGTTGGCAAGTGTCGAGACGACGATCGACGATCGAACCTGCCTGCCTGATGTCCGATTCCTTTTCACGGACTTGCCTAGTAGGGTCGGGTTCATCTTCCCTCGACCATCTTCTTTCTTCTTTTGATTGGGATGCGTTAGACCTCTTTGTTGACTGGCCCTTCGCCGTCTCAAAAACTCCACAGGCAGTCGATGCTGCCAATGCTGCAAGACCTACCAAGGAAGCCGCTCTGGCTGTACAAGCTACACCCGGAACAACAGCAAGAAGTCCTAGTGAAGCCATCACTGCATAGGCAATCTTCTTGACAGATGAGGCTGCAGGTTCACCCGCTCCACCCACTGTCGTCCGAAGACCTACGGCTCGCCGAAAGGACTCCCACGAGGACTGCTGTGTGATCGACTTTGTCAACAAATCCGCACAAAGCTCCACTCCAGGGACATGTTCCACATCCCACAGATGATGACGAAGCCGTTCCCGCAGTACATGACTCCTCAACCTCAGGTGTCTTGTACGCCACGGACCTGAGGGAGCTTGCAACAATTGCAGGCCCGACATGTTGTCTCCCCGCAATGTGTAGGAACCCTCACGATCCAGCGCGTTATCCTGGATTGGTCACTCCACCAACACTCTCTCCCATGGTGAGGCCATCGACATAGCCCAACAGCTCACTCTCGGTGGTGCTTAAGGTAGCAAAGGCTTGAGATTTGGACTCCCACGCAACCAGGCAACCACCCCACATCGCCATGAGGCCTGGATGCCCCCTTCCATCCGCTGGCGCAAACGACGAGTCAGTAAGGACGTCGAGCCTTCCCATGCTCTGCACCCTGCCATACTGATCTGCCGCGTCTGAACACGGGCCATAATCCGAAGCAAGGTCCCCAGCGCCCGCCAAGTAGCCCAGAACATGTTGCGACAGGTCCAAAACACGCTTTGGAGCCTTTGTCACCTTAGCCCCCCCAACCAGGACACTGCAAAGCTGAGGTAGGGCCTGGTTCTAGTGGCCAACCGCAGCAACTCGCCGACCACAGTTTGACACTGCCTCACATCATCAGGACAGATCACCTCCTCCATCTCCAAGTCAACGACTTTAGGCAGCGGGGAGGACCTTAGAGTGAGATCCTTGTGTCGACTTACGATCTCCCTGGCGTAGTCAGGTTGACCAACCAGCAACGTGGGGCCATCCCACTTCATCTCAACACCACAGAATTTTCTCCATTCTGTATCCACCACCCATGTAGGCGATGCACACTTCCACGTTGAAGCCAATTTAGTGAGGAAAGCACTTGCTACCTGCTTCTGACCCATCACAATGAAGTCATCCACATACGACAGTGCAAAGCCCTTTGTGCAGCCGTCTTCCATCACATTGACATAGTCATCCTCTCGGCCCTGAGCCGACATGAGCCTCCACACATTTGGCTCCGGAGTGGCATTGACCCAGTAGTGAGTTCCATTTTCCCACCACCTCATGCCCCAAAGAACATCATCACGATAGGCTTGCCAATCAGCAGGAGAACTATCCAGGCCATAAACCGCCGCCTCCACCACCCATCGTGTGTCCTTGGACATGGGACCGGCTTCCACTAAGATTGACGGAGGTTGGTGACCATGAGGCGCGACGACTTTCGAGGTGCCAGGAGGAACGCTGAGGAAACATCAGTGATGCCACCCTGAGTCTCGAAGATTAGTAAAATTACTAATTTAGTAAAATTACTAAAGCCGAAGAAATTACGTATTTTTTGGTGTTTTTATTGAAAAACCTAATTTGAAGGACACAGGGTTGAAAACAACAAAAACGTATACACTTTTGATGCGTTTTCGAAAATACCGTAGAATTCCTCCGTGTGAGCTAATGTCCTAAAAGTGATTTCGCACATATTTTCTGACATGAACTGCAAAAAATGTTATGAAATCAAATGTTGTTGACGCTGACCCAATCAAGCATTAAACACTTAGAAAGGTTCGAAAGAATGTTGTAAATCTGGTAAAGTAGAATCGGGTACATCTTGTAAAGTAAATGCTCAAGTAAAACTGTTCCATCAAATCCTCACGTAAAACTGTGCCAGTAATTGCGCAAGTAAATCCTCAAGTCAATGTCCAGCAATGCTGAAGTATATCCACTCCAAGTAATGCTGAAGTAACGAACATGCTCAAGTAAAACGCATGAGCCGACGGCTCAAAGCAAACGCAAGTTTCCTCCTCCTCTCCGAGTCTACTCCATCAAGTCAGGGCCGAGGATCGCAATGCTCAGCCCTGTGAACTTGTTGCGCACGACCACAAAATTATTGAGCTCCAGCTGGACCACCTGGTCTAAAGGCCAGTGTTGATTGCAACCAAATGTCTTTGCTTAATGGCCGCGACCCGACCAACTGCAAAATGTTTGTTGCCGGACACGCACGATTTCCAGAGCTGCTGTACAGCCTTCACGTTGGCCTCGCCTTTGAAACACCAGGTCAAGTACGGATGGCAATGTTTCGACAATTCTAACGTGTGCAATGTAAAATGCATCTTGGTGGTGCAATTGAAGATCTGCACACCTGTGGCAGCATAGTGCTCGCTCAACAGGACATGCACTTGTGCCATTTGGCATCCCTTCTGAAACAATACAGAACAATGAGGTTCTGGGATGGACATGCATCCAGACCGAGGCGAGAAAGTGTTCATGAGTTCATTGATTTCCACTGTGAGCTTCAAGAAAGCTTCGACCCAGAGATGCTGTTCAACAGCCACGTCCATGAACTGCTGCCAGGTATTTAACAATGCCCAATCGAGGCCTCTGATGTCTGCGGCACGCCCTTTCAACTTTGGAAATCCGGAGCTTTTCATGAACATGGACAACTTCGAAAGACGTTGGCGGTATCTGGCCCGAGTGGGATCTCCCCTTTGAATTGCTCTGATTGTTGCCTCTACAACCTTCAAATTAGACAACGGTTCCTCGTGTAAACACTCGTGCGTCAAGAGATAGAACGCTGAACCGAAAAAATGCTGAAGCCAGCCTAAATAGAGATTGCGCATAAGGTCATATGCAATGCTCCAACAATTCATTCCAGGTAAGCCGAACAGTAGACACTTGGTTGTCCATTGTGACCTCCAAGAGGCAGCGCTGAGCAATGTGCGCTGCCAGCCGCTGGTTTGGCGGTTGTCTTGCCAGCTATTGATGCCTGCAAACGTTGTCCGGCACTGAACGCAAGGTCCACTGTGTATCGACCAATTCGGCGTCCCCAGCCACTTGGCGTTGTAATCCAGGTCGCCGCAGAGCTGCAGCAGGCACGCGCTGTACTTGCCTGCCAAACGCTGCCCTGCTCGTCGGCCTTGCACAGTGTCCGCGGGAAAGGCAATGCCACGCCAGTCTGTAGATGGCCAAACGCCATCCCATAGTGCTTGAAAAGTCCACAACATGACGGACCACATCGTGCCCATTGTACCCAGACAATGCTCCGTGGACGGTGTCGCAAATTTCTCGAACACGCCAGTGATGTAAAAGGTCAGGTCTTTGCCTTTGCCGCCTAATGCGCTGCACAGCATCGACATCCAGGAAAAGGACAACACTGATCGAGACCAGACCTTCCCAATTCCCGTCACGGGGACTTCGTCGCCGTGCAACAGTAAAGGCAGCACAGTTCGCTTCCAATGCTGTTTTTTTCTTAATGGGATGCCCAGTCAGAGTGGGGTGGTGCTCAAACGCATTCCAGAAAGCCTCTAACTGTTCCTCTTGTGGAAGAATTTTGCTTTTCCATTGCTGAGAATCTTCAT
Organism: Durusdinium trenchii; assembly: GCA_963970005.1. Lineage (NCBI taxonomy): Eukaryota > Dinophyceae > Suessiales > Symbiodiniaceae > Durusdinium > Durusdinium trenchii. Next base: position 49,554 of record CAXAMN010004736.1, read on the forward strand.
ACATACACGCGAAGTATTCATGCGGAAGTAAGAAATGAGCTTCGCCAATGCCAGTTGTATATGGCATTGGCACTTTCATTGGCTCAGGGACCATTGTGCTTTTTGCCAATGCTGTATGCACACTTCTAATGAGATTGCGGCCTTGTTGAAGATTTGCCAACTTGTACAATTCTGGAAAAGTGAACCCTTCTTTGCATGCCTCCAGATCTGTCTTGCAAGCAACCGCTATTTTATGCGCCAATACGCCATACGCCACTCATGATTCCCTGGGCAATCAATGCCATCAAGAGTGCATGCACAGCAGATTCCTTCACCATAGCCTCTCGTTGATTGGCTATCCGCTGCTGCTGGCCTCTTCGTCTTCGTTTGACACCGCGCTTCATTGGCGGAGAATCCATAGTGAACTCAGTGTTATGCACTTGCGAACCCTGAGGTTTTGACACATGGAAAAAATAGATTGCAACATCTCTTGTTTGCCCTCTCACCGCTTTGGAAAAACTGTGCAGCGCAGCATTCCTAGTACAATGTTGTGCTTTGACTTTGTTGGCACTGGTGCGGAACTTTTAGAGTAAAATTGCAGAATGCCCGGCGGTGCGGTAGAGGTAGAGGGAATACTCAAATAAAGGTTGAAGCTGTATAGAATAAATGCTCAAGTAAGGCTGTAGGGAATGAATGCCCAGGGAAGGCTGTATAGAATGAATGCCCAGGTAAGGCTGTCTAAAATGAATGCACAGGTAAGGGTGTCTAAAATGAAGGTAAGGCTGTAGAATGGAATGCTCAAGTAGAGCTAGAGCTATTGCGTACCAAAAAATGCTCGAGTAAATCTGGTTAATGAATGCTTTGAATTACACGCTCAAGTAAAGCTGTTGAGTGCACAAGAAAATGTGATTATTTTCAAAAACCAGAGGCCGCTCGCGGGTCAGATGGGCAGAAGGTCTCTATGTCACCTTCTTCGCTCGAACACTCAGCTGCCCCTTGATCCCTGCCAACTGCTCGTGGGCCTTGGAAGCAACCTGGCCACCCTTCGCCATGCACTCATCATAGGCCTGCAAGGTCAAGACATCCGACTCTGGAGTCTCCTTCCAGTTGTACATATGCTCGAGGCGAGATTTCTCTTCCGTCAGCATTTGGATGATGTCTTTCCTGACGCAGAAGGCAAAATGAAAGCGTTACACACATGCTTTTGATTCTTTTTTGCGGTGGGCGTGAGTAACAATTCACATGATAATGTTTTAAATGACCAAAACAAATCCATATCTTGTGTGATAGAAAATTGAAAACTTTATGAGTCTTTTTGATACACATTGAACACACATAGGAAGCACAAATAGGAACGGATATACTAAGCAAAAACCAAATGTCAAGCTGTGGTACCGGGGGTTCGCCTTGTTGTCGACACCGACAAGCTGCAACAACTTCTTACCGGCCCGGATCTGTTCGCCCATGGCCTTCTGTGCGTCAAGGAGTTGCTTCTGAGCAGCGTTCCAGGCCCTCTCAGAGAGCTCAGCCTTCTGGTCCTCAATGGCCATCGGTGTCTCGCCACCCTCCAAGGCCTTGACATTCTTTTTCTTGAAAAGGCCAAACTGCCAGGAGCCCATGGCAATGTTCTCCACCTGCAACTCTTCTTTCGACAACTTCTTGGAAGCGGCCACCTCCATTTTCGAAGAAGTTCCTCGAGTGGTGGCTTGCTCGTCTTGCTGCCATTCATAGGTCATACGACCGTCTGCATTCTCGACTTCAAAGAAGTCACCACGTTCAAGGCCTTCTTGGAATGCAGATTCTGTCAATCCAAACTTGCCGCAAAACAGCACCTTTGGTAAGCTCTTGTTCTTCGACGTCGCAGTGCGAGTAGTAAAGCTTTCCTGGAACAAGGGCAATTGCAACGTGTTTGATTCAAACTTATGCTATCTGAGTCTGGCGTGTGCAAGCGCAGGAAACATTGGATTTGATACTTGTGAAGTTCTCAAGTAAATACATGGCAATGCTTTTGTAAACAGTAAATGAGTGTAAATCGTAGTCCTTGAGATGTTGGAGGCTCGGCTTGTCCAAGGTAAGCTCCAAGGCGCCCTCTGGGCTTCGAGTGAGAGCTTCATTCACAATCTTCCTCTGGGCTGCGGACCTGCCTGTTCTCATACTCTTGGTCTTTTCCCACGCTTCTTTGATCCAGTCTGGCAACGTCCCTTGCGCCAGGAGCAGTTTGAATTTGTTGTCCTTAGATCGGTCCTTGCGCTTGTCATCAAACTCGAAGGGCTCTTCGTCCTGGATTGGATCACTTTCCAAGCACTCTTCTTCAGCTTCTTCTTCGTCAGCATCTTCCTCTTCAGGAGGAATGAGCTTGGAACCCTTGGCCCACTCATTGGTCTTTACGACCTTGGTCTTGGGTTGACCTTTGGGTTGAGCTTCATCGAGATTTGCAGCTGGCCTCTTCCTGGGGGTGTCCTTCTGTGAAGAAGCCGCAGGCTTTTTGAGAGTAGCCTTCATGACAGTCTTTGGCCTGACTGTTGCTTTTGCCTTTGCTGCGCTCGGCTTCCTCCGCACTATGGGTCGTGAAGGCTCTTCTTCCAAATCTTGAAGAATTGGAGAAGCCTGTCCTGGCAAGATCTCCTCCTGTGAATTGTCTGCCATCTCTTCCATCTGAGACTATGAATGCATTCAGGCTTTGAGATCACTGAACTTGAACACAAGTAAATAATGAAGAGCGCAAGATCTTACTTTGGTAAAGCGTCTCATTGAAATGCTCGAGTGATACACAATACAAATGTAAATGTATATGTAATGTTCATAATGATCTATTATACAAATTGATGAACTGTTGATGAACTTTTCATAACTTTTTGATGAACTTTTCATGAACTTTTGATGAATTTGTCATAACTTTTTGATGAAATGTTTATGAACTGTTTATGAAATGTTGATGCACTTTTTATACACTTTTCAAAAGTGTACACACTTTTATCTTACTTTTTGATGAAATGTTTATGAAATGTTGATGCACTTTTGATGCACTTTATATGCACTTTTCAAAAGTGTATTCACTTTTAATAAAAGTGTATACACTTTAGATAAAAGTGTATACACTTTTGAAAAGTGCATATAAAGTGCATATGAAGTGCATCAAAAGTGCATCAACATTTCATAAACATTTCATCAAAAAGTTATGATGAATTCATCAAAAGTTCATGAAAAATTCATCAAAAGTTCATGAACTATTCATAAAAAGTGAATGAACAGGTTCATCAAAAGTTCATGAACATGTATGGGAAATGTATCAACAGTTCATCAACAAAGCATCAAAACTATATTACAATGTTACTCAACATATTGACGCGTTTAATGACACATATTACTCATGCACACGTAGACTGGATTGCTCAAGTATCAGGAAGAAGTATCTGAAGCTTGAATGTTCATCCTCAAGTAAAAGTTCTACAATCAACAAATGACTGCAATGCTCGCGTAAAAGAGAACAGTGCATACAATCTTTTTGGACAGTACCATTGCGCACCAGTGCACGAGTTAAGAGTCTAGGACTCTGGCTCGGTCCTGATGATCTTCTGTAGCAAACTGGCCAACACAGCGTCGTCTTCTGAATCCCAGTCTGCTGTGCCTATCTTTTGTTTTTTCTTCTTCTGGGTAGAACTGGGGTCATCAGCATCACGATGAGGCACAGTGTATTCATCTCCAGGAGGTGCAGGGTATCCATCTCCACGACCTTCGTTCATAGAAGACTGAACTGCTGCTCCAGCAGATGTCTGCACAGCTGGCTGAGGTGCAACTGCCTGTCAACAAGTGATATGAATGAAAACATACCACAAGTCTGTTTGGCGGACCTGTGCACAGAACATTGAATTCATAAAGTTTCAGCTAAATTCACAAAACAAGAGGCAGGCACAGTCAAGTGTACCAATGTAGGTCTCACTCCGCAATGTTGTAGAAGCAATGGGTTGCTTGCACTAGGTCTTTGTTGCCAATGAGCTGCTTGTGCTGCAGTCTGCGCAGGAGTGCCACCGCCACCCCAGGGAACTGCAGTAGGAAGGCGTTCCTGCTGCAGAGCTGCTGCATGCCCCATAGGACACCGCTCAGGTTGACTGCGTAAATCCCTGACATGCTGCGCTTGATGATCAGGTCGATAAGATCTTGCGGGCGTTCCTTGCTGATGAATACGACGACCTTGAGGCTCCTGCGGTACACCATGGGACCAAGAAGGTGCTTTCGGCGCGGCTTGGGTTTTGCACTCTTCCGCAAGTGCAACGTGAAGTCCTTGGGATTGCAAAGATGCCGCAGCAGCAGGAATATACTATACGACACTGAACATATCACAAACAATAAGCCTGAAAATCAACATGAAAGCATGATCAAGTTTAGTCCATGGATCGCTTAGGGTTCTGTGGGCGGCTGATGCCTACAATCCACTGCCCAGCCAGTTTCGCAGCCGCAGCGTTCAAAGAGTCCATGTTTGGAAATGACAAGAACATCGAGCGGTGATCGGCCTCATCGTCAAACTCCCAATACACGGGTCTCGTGAGCTTGATGTCCCCGGCGTCCCAGATGCCAAGATCTTGCAGAGCCCACCTGATCTCCTGAAATGATTCAATCTCACGCATTCTTTTTTTACTTCGCGAAACACATTTGTCATCAATATGTCGAGAAACTGATTTAACAAGTCCAAGTATCAAACTTCCTCGCAGAATAGTTCACATTGCGAATGTACAGGCGTGGACCAGACATAGCACAGAAGCCCAACCGTGTTTTGAAATTTTAGAAACATACATTTGTGTCTTGTACTCTTGCCTGCTGCGAAGCTTGCGCAAGGCCTACATATGCACGATCTGGTGGCACCAATGGTGCAGCGCACATGACAGCCCGGTGCTTGTCTAATGAGCACGGTGACAAGCAAAGTCCACAGCAATGCTCAAGTAAACAAACCTTTTGCTGCAGTAGAGATTCTCAATGCTCAAGTAAAGCTTTTGAAATTGAATGCTCAAGTAAAGCTTTTGCACAATGAAACTGAATGCTCAAGTAAAGTTTTTGCCCAATGAAATTGAATGCTCAGGTAAAGCTTTTGTCAAATGACATTGAGTGCTCAAGTAAACCAGTGACTGAAGTAAAAATGTGAATGAAACTGGGAATGCTCAAGTGACGCTGTGGAAAATGCGAATACTCAAGTAAAACAATGTTTGAATGATTGCGCAAGTCTTTTGCAACGAGTAACGAGCCCCCTCATCATCGGCAATGTTGTACATTGCGAAAACACCCTAGGCACCGACTCTCCAGAGCAGTGGAATGGGCCTCGTAGCCCCTGCCTTTGCGTGGCAGAAGAAGTACGCTCGAGATGCTATCCCTCAGTCCACATGAGGGACAGAGCTGACTATGTCAGCAAAAGGATTCCTCAGAGCATCCTTCCCCACAAAGCGGCGACGCTTCAGCTCAGAAAGGGAAAGGTTGGCCAAAAAAGCAGCCCTCTTGGCTGATGTGGACCAGCTCTTGAGAGCCCTGTGAGTGACTTGCTCACCATTTCTAGCAGCTTCCTCCAAAAACCTTTGGACATGCAGCTGCTGAGCCTCTCTGAATTTCCCAGGCTCATACTTCGCATGGTGATCCTCACGCGGTCCATGATTCTGTGGCTTCTTCGAGCTTGTCTTCGATTTTTTCATCGGAAACTTCTTCTTCTTCATGACATCTTTTTTGTTCTTGTTGTCCTTTTTTCCTTTCTTTGGCTCCCTCAACACAGTGGCAGGCACATGATTCGTTGCTTGCTCCAACACTGGGCTCGTCGGCAAAGGAGAGGGTTTCGACACTGGCTTTGGGGCCGAAGATACCGGAGTAGACCTGCCCAGGATCTTCGAGAAGATGCTGGGCAAAGGTGGCAAGACTGCCCTTCCAAGATATTGCTTGACAGGCTCCTTCACAGGTGTCGGTTTCGGTTCGACGTAGGGAACGATTGCTGTCTCGGTCTCCTGCCTCTCCACTTGCTGGGGCGGTACAGTAACGGATGGTCCTGATGTCTCATCATCCCAGCCGTCGAAGGAGCCGCAAGATCCATTGGATAGCAACTCCTGGGGGAGCTGCACGCTGCACGCGGGCAAGCACCAAATCCATTTTGACTTGCTCTGCTTTA
>CAXAMN010004736.1:60671-79362 GCA_963970005.1 Durusdinium trenchii
TCAAGATTGAGTTCATTTGAGTTCATGATTTCATTTGGGTTCATGGTTTCATTTGAGTTCAAGATTTCATTTGACTAAGGGCAAAGGCTAAAACTCTTGGCTTGGAGTGGGAGGTCCTTTCAGCACTTCCAGCAGTTGAAGCTCTTCCAGATTGGAACACGCAGATTCAAGTACCTTGGATCTTATTGATTTTGCAATACTTTTCCTGGTTCTGTGTTTGGTGTTTGGTTCTTGTTTGTGCTTTTTGCTTAGCTTTCAGTTTGTGCATCTAAGGTGGAGTTTTTCAAGAAGATGCAGCGTTCCAGCAAGGGGGGCTTCCAGTGGGGATCCTGCACTTGAAGATCCCAAGGACTTGAAGTCCACAGAATTGGAGCCTGTAAAGTTGCAGGGCAAGACAGTGATTTGCAAGGCTTGAAGCCTTGAGCTCTTTGAGGAGCTGCTTGCAGAGCTGATTAGCTGATTGCAGGAGTCACAAAACCTTTTGGAGATGCTTTATCTTCAAGTTGGATGTAATGAGTTGGAGTTTCAAGACTTTCAATTTGAAGACTTTCAAGTTGTTTGGACATTTGTTTGAACAGACCCAATTGACTTCAAGGTTTGTTTAAAGAGATCCATGTGTTTGGACATTTCTTTGGAGGTTTGTTGACTTCAAGCCTTTTCACTTTTGAAGGATTGCTGCCCATTCATTGCTTGTAGTCACTTCTGTGTTCAAGAAGGAAGCAAGCTTCTAGAGTAGGTTTCTAGGGCAATGGTGCGTGTATCCTTTGAGGGCTGCCAGGGTTGGCTTTGGGTTGAAGTATATTTTGAGTTGGGCTTGGGCCTTGACAGCATCGACTTTGAGATTTTCAGATGAAGTACTTGATAAGTCCAAAGAAAAAGCTGCAAAAGTTAAAGCAAGGTCCAGTTTCAGATCTGGTTTGTTGAAGATTGTCAGGGAGAAGCTTAAAGGAATGAGCAAAAAGGAGGCAATTGAACAGGTGATTGCCAAGAGCAATGCAAGCAAGAGGAAACTTTCAGCAATCTTCAAGCCACCAGCAAAAACAAAGCCATCCTGGTTAAAGAAAGCAGCAAAGCACGCAGCAAAGAAACACCTTAAAGACCACAAGGTGACAAAGGAGGCAGACAAGATGATTCCAGCAGCATTGAAGGAAGCAAAGGACAAGGCAAAGGAGGAAGCAATAGTTGAAGCTGATGGGGAGATGGTTCTTTGTAGAATTGTTGAAGAAAGTGAAGGAAAAGGTAAGTATGGCAAAGAAGGGATGGTTGCAGAGGCTTGCTTGGGGTTTGATGGGGATGAGCAGTGCGCAGTCATTTCAGACAAGAACCAACAGTTGATTTGCAAAGTTTCCAGTATTGTCAAAAAGGATGCAGACTGGCTTCCAGTCAAGGAGTGGGTGCCTTTCACAAAGCTTTCTAGACAGAGGAAAGGTGAATCCCTTTTCATGTTGGGCTTGAAGCCAGAACCCTTTGCAGACAATGGAGATGATTTGATAGACCTTCCAAGCCATGATGAAAACTTTGAGTCCCAGCATATGCTACTTGGCTTTGAGCTTTTGAGGTGGCAATTCCAGGACTACATGAAAGAGGTGGCCTTCATAGATCCATTTCTGACCTCAATGTATTTGAGAGGGGAGGATGTTCCACAAAGACCTATCTTGAAGACAAGGATTGAAAGCTTTGGGGAATCAGATTCGCGTTTGCTTCTTTGTCCAGTTTGGAGCAATGAGACAGTGTTCCATTGGACACTACTTACAGCTGAAAGGCTTGACAAGAGTCAGAAGTGGACTTTCAGGTACAGGGATACCCTAGCAGCCCTTCCAGAAGATTGCAGGGAGAAGGCTTCCATTATAGCCAGCCTCCTACAGAAGGAAGAGGTTTCTTTGAAGGCTTGCAACCATTCCAGCAAGTTGGAAGCACATGTGGGCTTTGGACTCTTGCATACATGATGTCAGAGGTTTGCAGCTTGTTTGGAGGCTTGGCTTCCAGAGGGCACCCAGAGATTGGCTCATTGAAGGCCAAATTTACAGCTTGGTGGCATCAACTTGCAGCAGAGAAGAAGAAACTTCAAGAAAGCAAGGAAACACTTGAAGTGAAAGCCAAAAAACTTTCAGACCAGCAAGAGAAAGCAAAGCAAAAGGCATTGGATCAACTCAGCAAGTTGAAGAATCATGCCAGTGCTGCAGCCATTAAAGCCCAAGAGATGCTTGAAGCCAACAGCAAGTACTTCAAGCTGCAGCATTTGAGCGAGGATTCAAGGTACAAGATTGAAGCAACCATCTCAAAGGGAAACATTTGTTCCAAGTGCAGGTGGAACAGTGGGTGTTTACAGTGCCACCCAGGCAAAGCTTTGAAGTACTATTGGAGCAAGGAGGCACATACAAAGAACCTTGTTCCAGGTCCAGATCTTCCAAAGAATTGGGAATTTCTTTCAGGAGACAGGGGATGAAAACAAACACCAGCAAAGCACCAGCAAACACCAGCAACACAAACACAAACAACACAAATTCCAATGGAAATCTGCTTCCAAAGACCTTCAAAATCATCAAATCCCAATGGAAAACTATAAAAAATCAATGGAAATCTGCTTCCAAAGACCTTCAAAAGCATCAAACCCCAATGGAAATCCATAGAATGCCAATGGACATCTGCAGCCAAAGACCTTCAAAATCATCAAATCTCAATGAAAATCTCTAAATTTCAATAGAAATCTGCATCCAAAGACCTTCAAAATCAAAAACTATAAAAAATCGATGGAAATCTGCACCAAAAGACCTTCAAAATCATCAAAAGCCTCCAAAAGCATCAAATCTCAATGGAAACCTCCAAAATTTCAATAGAAATCTCCATCCAAAAGCCTCCAAAAGCATCAAATCTCAATGGAAACCTTCAACTGTTTAATAGAAATCTCCATCCAAAAGCCTCCAAAAGCATCAAATCTCAATGGAAATCTTCAACTGTTTAATAGAAATCTCCATCCGAAAGCCTCCAAAAGCATCAACTCTCAATGGAAATCTTCAACTGTTTAGTAGAAATCTCCATCCAAAAGCCTGTACAAAAGCAAATCTCAGCAAAGTCAGAAGGGAAAAAGTAAACTATAACAAAAACACATATCTCACTACAACTACCCCTCCCAAAAAAAAAGAAGACATGATTCTGGGGGCCTTTATTAATCTGCGCAGGAAAAAAAGTGTCACTATTCTGGGGTAGTTTATTAATCCAAGGAAAACATTAGGTCAGATTCTCATTCCCAATCTCGGTCAGCATATCCTCCAAGGCCATGACATTCCTTTCCATGTAGTCCAAAGTAGAACCGTGCAATCGACCTTCTTCGTCCCCCACGGCCACCTCCTTTAAGAGATCACACCAAAGCCTTTTCCATCTCCAGTGTTCCTCCTCCAGGTGCTGTGCGAGATCCAAGGCGTCCTTGAGGTCACATGGCATCGTTCCATCAACCACTCCTTTCTGCACCTTCTCCATGGGTGTTTCACAGAAGTCACACTGATTGCGTGGACCCAATTTTCTCATTGACCGTTCCGGCATTTGCAGGCCACACTCCTTGCACACCCTTTCATCGCCCATAACCCCTTCTCCAACTCCCACTGATGTCAACGGCAACGAAGAAGAAGACATAGACTCCCCTCCAGTCCAAACATCCGTGAGGACTGGTCCATCTCCCCCGGAACCATCATTCAGCGAGCGTAGTCCAGGATCTGGTGAGCTACGTGGTGGAGGAAGTCGAGGAAGTGCAGGTTCCACAGGCTGCTTACCAGTCAAACGCCTAAGTGGCTGTTCTGGGTCAGGTACCACTTGCAACTCCAAGACCGCCCTTTCGGCTTGAGGGTCTGTTGACACTGCCACTCGTGCATGCTGAACTTGACCACCCTCGAACAGCACATAGCCCTGTGTCATGAAAGGCGAGGGCCCCATCAAGGTCATAGTTCGAAAAGGGGGAGTGAGTGGACCAAAACCTGCCCGATGCCAACGCTTCGACTTCACAGTGACTCTCCCCCCAATTGGCAAAAGCGGAGGGCTCGGTACCCCCAACTTCCTGCACTGATGCCGAAGACGTTCTTCACCTCCAATCCGCTCTCCTTGATGAGAAGCCTCAATATTCTTTTCACTTGATGTACTTCACTTTCAATTCTGCCATTTGAAGGTCCTGGCTCTTCCTCCCGTCATGGTTTGCAAGATAAAGGCCAAACTTCCTGCAGAAAGACTGAAATGCCCTTGACAGAAATGCACACTCTCTGTCGGTGTGGACCCTCAGCATATTCACTCCCATAGCCTTGAAAGTGTGGCTGTCCTGGTGACATCCAATTGAGATCGAACCACAGTGATGTTCTCAACTCCCACGGGTTCACTGAGGTCCTTCACGTGATTCTTCCAAGCCGCGTTAAGGTCTTGGACCTGCTCCATGACCGGATCACTGGGGTGCTCTTCATCGCCAATCGGAAGAGGCTGACCTTCTTCACCCGGAAGTTCTTCCCCTCCTCAGTGTCCTCCTCCCTGGGTAACTTTGGAACCGCAACAGTGGCAACCATGATGTACTTGACCTTGGTCCCCATTCCCACATCTTCACCCTGCGGCATTGGTCCCAGGATGTCGTAGGACAAACAATGTGCTGCTTTATCACCCAGGCCACGCCGGTGAGGAGCGTCAATTCCCATCATCTCCATGCATCGCCGACAATCTCGACGGTATGGTCGATGCTGATTTCGAACATATTCTTTCCAACTCTCAATGTCCAGTTTGGACACCTTTGACTCTGGTTCATGCTCATGTGATTCACCAAGTTCATGTGCATCCAACTTCCGCAAGTACCTGATGAGGCTCTCCTGAATCGCCGCCACCAGGCCCGGTGCCCATGCCGACCACTCCCGGGACTGCAGCAATCTTCCATGAAGAAATTTGACGGTTTCTTGACCGGTCCCTTCTCCTGAGATGCCCTGCAGCTCTTCCATGTCAGGCATGTTGGCCACCAACAAAGTTGTAGGTTTTCGCTTCGCATGACCAACAGCTCCTTGATCAAGATGGACATACGTCGCTTTCATCCAGGCGGCCATATCCTTCACCTCCCGGAAATTCCAAAAGGACGGAAAGTCCTGCGCCACCGATTCCTCCTCCATATAGTCCGCTGCATCCCTCGGAGACTCCATCAGGAAGGCAGGGGGAAGAGGTCGGCGACTGCTGACGGCTGGATCTGACTTCCAAGCTTCCCACGCCATGAGCCACAGTCCACACTGTTTCAACAGCAGGGCCAGGTCACCAACGACGAGCTCCTTCTCGGACACAGTCAAATCACTGAGGCCGAACCGTCGATCATCTCTTCCTCTCACTGGTCTAGGACCCGGTGCACGGTGCCGCAATCTTGAGACACTTCTGCATGGCGAATCGCAACCACTCTTCCACTCCTGGCCAAGTGCCAGGTAGCTCCATGTACCCACGGAGTGCATGTCATACTGTGCCCCCATGGTGATGTCCACATTGATGATCTCATAGCCCAGCCAGTTCCTGGAAGACCAACTGCCTGTGTCCTTGCCGCTGTACAGGTTCAGAATGATCCCCTTTGACCGCTGATGCCTCCTCCGTTGATGTCTATTCCAAGGACACAGACATGGGTCATAGGCCATCTGCCCACGCATATACTCCCAGGTCTCCTGCGGGACCTCTGGGAACTTCGATGCCCACCAGGCTCGAATATCACCATCCATCATGCAGGTTGAGAGCTTCTCCTTCAGGTAGCACAGGGCAGCCTCCCCTCAATGTGCACTCAATCTTCCCATACTCAGGGTGTGTGATACTGACTCCTGCCGACAACCAGTTCAGCCGTGCAAAGGGACTATGACCTCCACCGGTTCCTTGGACAGCAAAGTCCGATGTTCACTGACTTTGTATAGTGTAGTCGAACCCGATGCCAGTTCCACTCGGACAGGTTCCAAGCGGGGAATTTCATGAGGTAGCGCTTCACGCAATCCATTCGTTGCACCGCCATCCAACAATCCCACTGCCCCACCTCGAGTGTCCAGCTTCGGCTTGAGCTCCTTCATACGCAGCGCCTTCATGCTCCGCAAGGTCTTCAAGAGCGACGTTGCCTCAGTCAACAGCTCGGCCGCAGCTTCTGTTCCTGACTGGCGAGGAGGAGACTCTCGATATGAAGACGCAGACGTGATAGGTGGTGACCCCAGTTCCTTGGCAGACTCTTCACCTCCCGTAGTGTCCTTCACACCCTTCTCCCCCTGTTCAGGCTTCTCATGCTCCTTGGCCGCCTTGACCTTTGAGACCTTCTTCACGTCTCCCTTCTCCGACTTCTGACTATGAGGACAATCCTTCTTCAAGTGATGACCTCCACATCCAAAGCATCGGCCCTTCATTTCCGATGTGTCGTGAGCATAGGTACATGTAGCTCCTCTTCTGCATCCATCCTCACTCTTCCAAAACTTGCACGCCGGCTTCGTTCCAGCTCGGTCATCATTCTCCCTTCCCGCATAGGTTGCCGCCATCGCCTTCAAGGACGAAGAGGTCGGTTGTGGGGTAGGTACAGACACCTGGGCTGCTCCAGTAGGCTTCGCGACCATGGTCAGCGACATGTCCTCAATCTCAGCCTGGACATACTCGTTGCCGCATGGTCAACCTTCAGCTCCTGTCTTGCATTGGCCAGCCTGAACGACGGTTGCGGCCCACCAATCTTCGTAGCTGCATCTATCATCCGCTGAACCGCCACCATCAACACTATCGGATCCGGCAGCGACAATCCCAGCTCCTCAGCACGCCCCAGCCACCTCCTCCACAATCTCACCTGAGTGAGAAGGTCTGTGATGCTCGCTGTGAACTTTGCCTCAACCAAACTCTTCAGCAACTGTGTCTTCTCTGCTCCACCTCCTGGCTGGTAGGCGATGTGCAACCTATAGAGGATGTGGACCACTGACAGCTGCCGGCCTGAGATCAAATCCCTCCGAATGCTGTCAGGCAGTGCTCCAAGCAACATAGCGATTCCACGCTGCTCAATCCTCTGGAATGCCGGCGCCACCAGGTCGTTTCCTGATTCTCTCCAGGGGTGTAAGTGTGAGCCAGTGAGTATAGTGCTCCTGTGCAGCTCCCAAGGACTCCTCCCACCAAGCCTTCGCCGAGTTGGAGATGTCCGACATAAGAGGAAAGGCCATCGTCAACCAATCTCCAAACAATATCGAAGCTCCCTCAACATTGGGCGCAGGCAACGTAGGCAGTTCAAGGTTCCTCAGTGCCTCAGTTGTCGATGCCACCGAAACACTTTCCCCAATCTTGATGGGAGAGGCCAGATTTCCTCCATTCTCTTCGTCCCTATACCCACGGACATGATGAGATAGTCCAGGGGGCCGTTGAGGAAGACCATGTAGAGGAAGTTCCCCATCCAGCGGTCCTTGTGTGCCACTGGAAACCGTCTTATACGAGTTGGTGTCCCCCGGTTCCCTCCTGGTTGACAACCTTTTGAGCTCCTTATCTTGAGGATGCGCATCCGCAGCGCCTCAACTTCATCCACTGCTGGAGACAGTGTTCCCCTTTCTCCCAACGGAGGTCCTGCAGCCCCCGACAGACGCTGTGCTTCACCCTGACAACCAGCGCTCATTGCTTCACCCGCTTGTCATCCGCAGGTACTGACAAAGAGCTGGCTCCATTTGCCAGTGGTTTCACACCATCTTGCCCCGCAGGACTCCAAAAAGGATTCATCGGAGCTTGTTGTTGCCGGTCCGGTGTAGTCGTAGTCCCACCGGTGTAATCCAGTGCACGCGGCACCATCGAACTTCTTGCATCAGCCATTCCTTCATTGGTCCAAGGCACACCCAGAAAACCTCCAGGCGGTCCAGGTCCGGCGCCAAGAGATAGAGGACCAAGTAGACCTTGACCTTGAACTGGTACTTGAGATGGTTGACCATGCCCTTGAAGAGGGCCTGTCAAAGCCTGCTACAAGGCCTGATAGGGGCGCTGCATTGCATCACGCAGAGCAGCCATACCTCCATGACCTCCAGCATCATCACTTGCACCTTGAGGAGGATGTTGAGGCACCGAAGGTTTCACCGATCTCAAAGCCCTTTCTTCCTGATTCCCCGCATCCCGATCATCTTCCAAAGGACGCGGTGGGCGCAACGAGACTGGATCTCCTCTCGGACCTTCCAAGGGCGGGGTGGACGATGATCTTCGCGGACCAGGGTCCAGGGACCTCGCTCTCTGCTCTTCCTCAATCAATGCATCAAGTCTTCGATCTGCTTCTCCCACCTCCAATTGAGCCCTGCCGCACCCTTTGGCTCCGCCTTCGCTTGCCTTCGCCGCCGCGCCAGCGCAGGATTCGACGCCATGGGAGCCAGCAACCTCTCCTGAGGGTGGTCTTAACAAAGAGTTGGGCTCATAACCTGTGAGCGACAAAACAAAAGCCCCGTGCGTCAGTCACGCACCATCTCTTGAGCCAAAACGCGAGTGGTCATTTGACCGGTTGACACCTTTCATGGTGACTGCACATCGAAAACCACATGTCCCACAGTTTCAAAGCTTGCTTTCGCTTGTTTTCCAAGTCAGAGCGTTGCTCAGCCGTACGTTGGTTGATGTTTTGCATCGCGCTGTACGGACCACATTCCGGGGAGTGCCACACGATTTCGGGATTGCAAAGGGTCTGTCTTATCAAGTGCGCCTTTTACGCCTCTACCAGAAGATATATCATAGTCGTTCCAATTAGACAACCGCTGGGCAGAGTTGGCAGATTTGGTGAGCTCTCTCACGGTACTTGTGAGGATGCTATCCACACCGCATGCAACTTCCAGTAATAAGACTTGCTCATGGGCTCCCAATTCACGAACAACATGTGAAAACATGTCATCACGTTTGTTTTTCAATTGCTTCGTTTCATGAGGTTCTAAGGTCTTGAACCGTGAGCCAAGGTCTCCGCCTTGAGCCTCTGGAGGCATTTGGGCGGTGCGCGTTTCAAAGCTAGCGCCTATGGTCGCTACTCTCACTGACCCTTCAGGATCATCTCGACTCTCTGGTCGCTCGGAAGCTCTTGGCCTGTCTTCAGGCTCTGGACTTGCTCCTTCAGCTCGATCACTGCACCCGTCAGGTCTTTCAGGAGCGTAGAGGTCACCCCCGCCATGTTGCTGGATGATGCTCCGGATTGGGCTGCCTTGGTTTTGATGTACCCCCTCTCGATCAAGACCCTGTGAGGAATCGGAGGTCGGCTCTGAAGTTCAGAGATCTCGGGTTTCTGGGTTTGAGCCCAATATGCAGGCAAAACGTTTTGGAATAGGCATGCCCGTAGCATAGTCGGATGGCCCGCTTGTTGCTGCTGCTATCCACTCCAGGTAGACTGCGAGGCCTCCGGTCTTTGGGCCAACCTCACGAGCATAGCGGTGCGACGCCCTGTGAAGCGTTTGGCACGCTCTAGCAACTCTAGCATAGATCACACCCTTCCTTGTGATGTAACCATTCATAGATTCATGTCTCTTGCAGCGGGATTGCTTGAAGTACTTCCCCAAGTACTCCGACATCTCAGTCAAGTGCCCCCTCAAGCGATCCAAAAGTCTCTGAACTCCTCCTGCATAGGAAACCAAGGCGGGCTTCATAGACACCACAAAACGGCGGGCAGTGCCTGTCAGGTGTGATTGAACATAGATATCTCTTGTGGTGTGCCACGCTCTGCGCCCAGTGCTGTGCCAGCTCTGAATACCCTTGGAAGGTAGGAGCATTGCCATCCCAAATAGGAACACCTTCTTTTGTTCTCTCCACTTGCAACACACCCTGGCCCACCATGGTTCTGCAGCGGCCATGTGCGGTTGCAGACAAAGCAAATGCCCTGGATCGATCAGGCGGCGGAGCCCGCAGGCTCCGCTGCCATGCGCGGTAGGCGGAGTTCTCAAGCAAAAGGAGATAGGATCCAATGGCTCCACGACGGCAGTGGCACGAGCAACTGACAAAACGAGCGAACTTTCCCTCGATCCCAAAAGTTCACGAATCTATGTTCGATGAGTGAACCTGAAGAAGCTTTAATAACACACAAACGAGAAAACGCAAACCTCTACTTGTTGTCGCTCTGTATGTAGTGCGTGCTGTTGCTGGATGTATATGTTGAAATGTTATATAATACAATACTATATACATATATCACATATGTATATACACATAAATCTATAACACTATAATATAACAAACATGTGCACCCGCATTGATATCTACCTGTACCTGTTAAATGCATTTTGATCGCAAGATGAATGGCCGGTGAGGTTTGTGAGTTTGGCGAGATTTGTTGAAGTCGGCATCCCGTACTGCACTGCCTCCACTCTACCAGTTTGTTATGGTTTAGGGCTGTCCACTGCACTCGGAACTTGGCCCCAAATGTGCCCGGCCCAGAAGAGAAATAACGTAGCGCGAAATCCCGTCGAGCAAGCGTCTGGGTGATGGCTGAGCGGAGGCTGAGCATTTGTCGTCAGCGCTCACGCTGCGATTTCAGCGGGATCTGCCGTCAGGGGAACCTGAAGATCTTGGCCAAGTACCTCCTCACTGCCACGAAGGGCCCAGAGAGCCAAGTGACCTTTGGGCAGATCCGGAAGGTCTGGCAGCAGGACATGGCATGTTGGAGAGGTTCTTCTTTTTTCCCTCACCCAAACGGCCAAGAGCAAACAGGATTTGGAGACTACATGGGAACTTGAGTTTTGGGCTCTTTCGGATTACATAACCGGCGGAACTGCAATCATCAATGCCAGTTTTTTGTTTGTTTTGTTTTACTTTTTCCTCTGTCCAAACGGAGGCCAAATCCGAAGAGCCGGCGCGCCCTAACGCTGTGCGGTTGAAGCACCGACGCCAGGAGGATAACCGTTCCTCCTACCGTGCTCGGCTCACAGAAGCAGTCAAGGCACAGCTGAACGTCTTCGCCGTGGACTGCGGGCAGCTGCGGAAGCAGGTCGGATCCGCTGGTCGGTTTGCTTGAAAGGCTAAATCAAGGTCGGGGTTTGGTTGCTCCGTAGCACAACTTCGGAAGCAGATCAGCCCAAAATATCAAATGTAGATAAACCAGCCCCGCAAAACTATCCGGTTCATGTTTTCATGCCACAACATGTTTAAGAACACTGTGACCAGGTGGAGCGGGCAGCCCGTTTGGCCACAGAGGAAGAGGAAGAGGTTGAAGAGGCCAAAACCCACGAAGACCGCCAGGCGCAGGCACAGGGCCTTTTATGGCCCGAAGCCCAAGCCCTATAGTGGAACGAACCCTTCCCCTTGGATCTCTTGGGATCTCTTAGATGATATCTTTTTATTTTTATTGCGTTGGTTGCTTTCGTCGCAACACGTGTGCTCAAGTGTTTGTATATAAAAAATATATGCGTGTCGTGCTCGCGTTTGCCAGCGTACACGTACACAGTGGAATTCTTCTTGCAACCCGTGCGTGCGCCAGTGCGAACATGACATCGCCGAGATGATCTACAGCTTCCCGGAACGCCTGAAGAGAGAGTCTTACAAAGCCTGCCACGCACTGCTGCAAATGCCCAAAGACCAGGTCTGCTACGGGCGCACGGGGCGTATGGTTGGCATGCACAGTGTGGGGAAATGAAGGTGGAGCCCACAATCCCGGTACAGAGCTTCGCTCGATGTCGTTCATTTGTGACAGAAACCTTGGGGGGGTAAAGGAACCAGAAGACTTGGAAGATCTCCGAATTGCAATAGTCCTTGTTTGAGAACTTTTGGTGGGGGGGGTTTGGCGGTGACCTGCGGGGTTGTTGTGTGATTTTTTGCATTGTCTTTGGAAGATTGCGTGATTGCTATGAGATGAGATGGGTTCCATATAAGTTGAGGGCCCCAAAAGGGGCCGCCCAAGGTTCCTTGGAATCTCTTGGTCGAGACTGAAGGGCAGAAATCCTCGCGCGCCATGGTTGTTCGGTCATATATTATATTTATGGCAACATATGGAATTATATATATATATATATGTGTGAGAAGTTATATCAGTTCAGGTTGGGGCCTAATTTCTTTTGCAAGCTGGAGAAGATATGATGAGGGAGGAGCCTTACCTCAGGACGGCCAGTGCCACCGTGACGCCTGACCTCAGGTGACGATCCCCGATAAATGGCAGGTGGAGTCCTTCTGGAAGCGTGTGCAGGAGCGGCAGGTCTTACGCTATGACCCTCTATGGTCCCTTGAAATCACGGATGGCGCGAGTTGCTTCCTGCAACTGCTACGCCTGGGAGTCCCCAAAGATCCCACCTTAAAGATGAAACGTGAAGAGGCCTGTGTAGTGTGGCCTGGCGGCAGAAAGCGCAAAGCAAGAGATGCCAACAGGCCGAGGCCAAAGTCATTTGGGCACTTTGCGCCTTTCGTTGAGAGACCACTTTTGGAATTTTTGTTCAGTCCTTTGTTTGCTGAGAGATCCTTCATGTAGTGCTGAGGTCTTCGATTGCAGAGTACAGCCAACTTCGGCAGGTGCAGCATGCGCAGATGAAAGAGCTCTATGCCAGAGGCTATGTGACATACTCAAATCTGTGCAACAAGCCTTTTCAGGACCGAACACGTGTCATTGCATTGGTGACTAATGCGGCATTAGTGCAGGCTGGTACTTCACAACATGTTGCACAATTCTTGTGCGCAATTTCTTTAACTCCAACAATTGCAGCCAAATGCAAACGTTCAAACGCATTGGTCATGACTCGTTCCTCGCTTTGGAACTTTCGGCGGGAGCTTGATTTTGTGAGGAGACTTGATCAGCATCTCCATAACCTCCCATGTTCCATGTGTAAACCAAAAGATCATCAACATCAAGAGGGTAGGGGTAAAGTAGTGACAAGGATTCTCACACTCCATGCGTGGCCCACAAAGCTGGTAACCTATGGCCTGGCCTATATCATCCTATACCTCTCACGTCGTCTCAGGGATTGATCCCGAGCAGTTGTCCTTTCGACACACGGTGGCCACCTGCCCTTTTGAGAAAACCCAACTGACGCCTCTGACGCCTCTACTGTGTGGCGAACAAATCAGCCCAAGCGAGTCAGTGCGTCGCTCGGTGATTTTCTGGGTCGGTTCTTCCCATGTTCCTTATATATTTTCCCTCACCCTTCCCTCACCCTTCGCTTCCTTGGGTCGTTTGCTTTTGTCAGGGCTGCCAGCGGAGCGCCGCTCCTTTTGTTTCGGCAGGAGAAGATGAAGCAGATTGTTGCCCGGGCGCAGGCCTCGGGTGTTTTCGTGGAGGTGCCCGAAGAGGTGGTGGCTGCGAAACGCCACTGGTCGGCATTCCTTTGTGGATCCTGAGTGGGCATGGAAGGATGGAAGGACGTGGCAAGCAAATCCAGGGAGAACTGCGACATAGAACGGATTCGGGTGCAAAACTACTGGTTTGGGATTGGAATTGGTGCTGCAGAAGTCCTGTAGGGCCTAGGCCAATGGCGATCTCTCGATGATGCGGTTGACATATGTATGGTCTGTATGGTTGACATTTGAAAAACTCTCCTGGACAGGGCTTGTGAAGGCTCGTGTTTGTTTTTTTGCTCCATGTGCTTCAGAGGCCTCCAGCGGATACTTGAGAAGACACTTGAAGCTGAACAAGAGCGCGCTGGATGGGACTGGCCGGAGAGATCAGAGTTGTATCTTCAACACACCTACTGCTTCTACATCTTAGATACGGTCAGAATGAGCTTCTCCTGTCGAGGCCCGAGACCAACATTTCCGCTTTTGAGCGATCTATGCTGACCTTGGGCTCAGGGCAGCCAGTTCAGTGACGAGAGCGTTATATATATATATATGTATATACACACACATATATATATATATATATCATATAAACATACACATATTGTAGCACGTGTGCGCAAGTTAACATTTCCCCAAACAGTTAATGTGTCTCTCCCACGAAACACGACACTGGCCACAGTCTTTGGCCTGGCCCGGCCCTTGAACCCTGTGTGTGGATGTTGTCCTCCTGTTGTCCTCTTCTTGTGCTCCGGCCACGCTGGCGAGCCCTGTGTCCTCCTCTTGTTCCCCAAGCAGTTTAGTGGCCTCGTCCGGGCCTTGTCGGGGTCTGTGCGTCGGGCTTGGCCACGTCGTAGACCCTGCGTTGTCCTTGTCCAGGTCTGTTGGTCGCGCCTTGTCCACCTTGCCCTATGATGTCCTATGCTTGTCCGGGTCTGTCTGTCCTGCTTGTCCGCGTAGTCGGCCCTTTTATCACCGCCGTGTCCTAGCCTTATCCCCTGCTTAGCCACGCCGCTTTCCCTTTCTCCACCGCCTTGTCCGGGTATGGCTGTGCATGCCAGAGTGATGCAGCGTTTGATATCATCCTTGGATTTCTCAGTCTCATGACACACACACAGATATATATCACGAAGGCCAGCCGATAGGCAAGGCTTGAGGTTCTTGTGCGAACGAAGTGAGTAAACGGGGTGTGGGGGGGGGTGGTTGCCAGATGGGCACGTTTGGAGAGGCTGACCCTGAGCCTGGTGGGGGAGAGCGAAAAAAAAGAGGTCGCCCGGAGGTAGTGAAAATAGAAAATAAGTAGTTTTTTGAGGTGTTGTGATGTGACGGCGAGCTGTGCATCATTAGCATCACGAAGGGCCCAGGAGGCCATGTAAATTGTCTTTACTGGGGGTGGGAGTTCACGTCGACGAGGAAAGGGAAGACAAGGGGACGTGATAAGTGGTTGGAACTCACCCCACTCTTGAGAGCAGGAAAGAGCAGTTGCGAGCAAGCTTAGCGTTGCTTGGGGGCGCCCTTTTTAAGTTGCCAGACTGAAGGGGGCATGCGGTGGATGCGGCAGGCACAGCGGTGCCAGAAGGTTTTTGAGTTGCTCGGGGGGTTGTTGAGGGCAGGACAGAGAACAGATTGCAGCGGGTAAGCGTTGAATTGCGCGGTTTGCCGGACTCAAAGCGGCACTCCACATGGGGTGCATGATGCATTTGTTGATGGCAGGAATGGAGAGAAGAGATGGCAATATGCAAGCGTTGGAGGCGGAAGGTCTTGAGTTGCTCGGGGATGCCCTTGGAAAGGTTGAGTTGCCGGACTGGACAGGGCACCCCATTGGCGGTGGAAGGTGCTAAGGGGTGCCCTTTTTATCTGTGGAAAGGTCTAGTTGTCAGACTCAAAAGGGCACCCCATATGGGGTGCATGATGCCATCTGTTGGGGGCATGCGAGAGAACAGACTGCAGTGGGCAAGCGTTGAATTGCTAGGGTTGCCGGAAGCCTGCCGCTAGCCTCGCCCACGGGCTCCCCGCATAACCATCTTAGCTCACTGATTGGCGCCACGCAGCAGGCAACCGCTTCTCACTTCCTTCGGGGTGCCCTTTTTTAACCTCCGAAACGGCCCTCCACCAACACGAAAAAGGGCACCCCCCCCCCCAAACCTGTGTCTATTCTACTTCCTCTTTCTACTCCTATGCAAGTGGCTGCAATATCAACTTCGCTACATGAAAATACGCTTTGCCCAATGTTCACCAATCACTGCATCCTGCACGCTCAAGGGGCTGCAATAGCAACTTCACCACTGCCAGCTATTCTTTCTCAACTCTACCTATATACATATATATATATATATTTCCTCCCGAAGGCCTGCCGATAACCTCGCCCCTCAACCCCCCATAACTCCATAACCATCTTTGCTCACTGAGTGGCACCGCACAGGAAGCTACCACCCCTCACTTCCTTCGGGGTGCCCTTTTTCACCTCCAAAGCGAACCTAAACCACGACGAAAAATGTCAATCCCCCCAAACTTGTGTATTATATTTTCTGTTTCTACCTCCTATCAGCGTGGCTCCGATGTCAACTTCATCGCCTAAACGTATGCTTTGCCCGATGTTAGCCAATCACTGCATGTTACGCGCTCCAGTGGCTGCAATATCAACTTCATTACGGGTTGGGTGTTTCGTGTTCCCGGTTTGGTGCTTTCCCTTCCCATGGTGTTTTCCCTTCCCGCGCGCACAGTTTTTCCCTTCCCTTATAGGTGGATTTGGGTTTGGCGTTTTCTGTTCCCAGTTCGGTCGGTGTTTTCCCTTCCCACACGGATTTGGGTTGGGTGTTTTCTGTTCCCGCTTTGGTTGGGTGTTTCCTGTTCCCGGCTTGGTCGGTGTTTTCTTTTCTCAGTTTCTCTCCGTTGTTTTCTGTTCCCGGTTTGGTGCTTTCCCTTCCCATGGTGTTTTCCCCTCCCGGACGCACAGTTTTTCCCTTCCCTTATAGGTGGATTTGGGTTGGGTGTTTTCTGTTCTCGGTTTGGTCGGTGTTTTCCCTTCCCACACGGATTTGGGTTGGGTGTTTTCTGTTCCCGCTTTGGGTGGGTGTTTCCTGTTCCCGGTTTGGTCGGTGTTTTCTGTTCTCGGTTTCTCTCCGTTCCCGGTGGGCGTTTTCCCTTCCCGCACGCACAGTTTTTCCTTGCCTTGTAGGTGGATTTGGGTTGGGTGTTTTCTGTTCCCGGTTTGGTCGTTGGTTGCTTGCTTGCTTGCTTGCTTGCTTGGTTGGTTGGTTGGTTGGTTGGTTAGAAAAACAAGTGTTCGCTGCAAAGAAAAAACAAAGAGATTGCGCAGTGCGGACTATCTCAGCATGTTGGTTTGTTTGTTGCTTGCTTGGTTCATGTTCTTGTTGGTTGTTTGGTCTGGCGGTTGCGGTTGTTGTCGTTGTTGTTGGTTGGTTGGTTAAAAGGTTTTGCCGCAGAGGGTTCACCTTCAAATCTGATTTCGTGGCAGGCGCGGGCGGTTGGTTTGTTGCTTGCGCGGTTCATGTTCTTGTTGGTTGTTTATCCACCTGGTTGACGAAAAACGTGCCGCTTTCCATTGTGGCCAAAATTTTTGCCACCAGAGTGGACAATTGCCGTCATCCAAAAAAGACGCCGCCAGAAAAACAAAACGCCGTATTCCATACATGGGGAAGGATGGTGCATGTCTCCTCCACGCCAGGCTCAAGGATACTCAGTTAGATTGCCCAAGTAACACCAGGTAGAAACCAAACACCTCCACAATAACGTCATCGCAATCCCAAATCCCTGACCGCTCTACGATTCCCATTGCCAAATTTATTCAACTATACTCAACTTCTGGTACCCAGGGTCATTCTCCAAGGTCATTGTGCAAGCTCTGACAATTGACCACCCCCTAACAAGAGTTTTTGTGCTCATGTGTATGCTACACCCTGATAAGCCAAGCAATCTCAGTGGTCCATGGTTGACGAACGTTGCCAAAATGATTACGGGAATTTACGCCACCATTACGCGGACCACCAGTTTTTCCGGCAAACTTCGCAAATGTCACGCACTGCACCAATTCCGCATCTTCCCAAAGGTTACCGGTAGGTATGTTGACAAGAAGTTCACATATTGGGGTGCGTTCATCAACTTTCGGGGTTTGACACAACTATACCCAACGAAGGGCGCAAATCACCCAACTATACAACTTCGAGCCAACCACGAAAAACGCCGCCGCAAAATCACGCCGCAGCCGTACAATTTACGCCGCCATACAGTAAAAGGCAACCTTTTTGGAAAAGTGCTTCATACGAAGATCTCGGTATAGACTTGCAGCTTTGGCTCTTTCCAACTAGAGACGGAGACTTTGCTTGAAGGCGGCGCATGTTTTGAAGACAACACGATGAACCTTCAGGCCAAAGATGACGCGAGCGAAGCCAGCCGACTTGGATTCTGTGACGACACGGAGGGCGCTACTTAGGGGGCCGCCGACTTGTAACTTGACTTATGAAACTTATCTATAAGTGACTTATAAGTCCGCTTAGACCTAAGTCCATGTCGCGCCGGTAAGCCGTGTAACGCATCATGATTCCCACCGCCTTGTTTTATTAAAAATTGTCACTTATGTTTTTTCTTGTTTTCGATGGTGCAAAGTGTATCAGAGCGGTCAACATACAATCAAATATGCAATCTATATATACTCGTCCATCACGTCTCTCCGCCACGCAGTTTACTGAAATGGGACACCTGGCTATATGTCTATAGACGCACTTGTTCTCTTGAGCCCGGCTGCATGCCCTCAAAAATGAATACCACCGAATCTCGACGTTGTGCGTGAGTCCACGAGACACTTACGAGACATCGTGAGACATCTCACCGTGCTATGTTTAGGGACGTCCCACCTTTACTGCTATATTGCGAGGCACCACGAGACATCGCGGAGACTATACCCCTGTCCGACCCACGAGACATTTACGAGACACTCACTGTTCATTACTTTTCTCTCCTCACGGGCTGTGCTTGACTCCGCTGCTCTTCTCTATAGGCTGTCCTACAGAGGCCCCAGTAGGCCAAGCGCGCTCTCCACGCGGTACGCAGGAGCAAGCGTCCAACGCAAACTGACAGTCGGCCAGTAAGTGGCAGGTCCTGCTTCCTGTATTCTTCCTTTTTCCATGTGTTTGGTACAAAGTTCTATCAAAAGGGTTTAAAAATCTGTGGGTCCGCTAAGTCGTGCTAAGTCCGCTATGTCCAAACAGGCTGATTGTCTCAATGTACTAAACCTACTTATTATACAACTTCATATAAAGTCTCCCAAGTCTGGTCCTATGTCCGCTATAAACAGCCAAGAAATTCTCCACCTGAAGACATACGTTATGCAACTTAAAACCTTTGCTTTGAAACTTATAACTTGACTCTTAAGTCGGCGGCCCCCTAAGTACCAGCTGACATGGTAACGTTAAAAGGGAAAGACCATGGGTCTCTAGGCGGGCGGCAGCGCATGCAGGCGGGTGGGCTTTAAAAAAGCGGGAGG